>CM067168.1:159875139-159894002 GCA_034093135.1 Erigeron breviscapus
GTTGTTGCGGAACCAAGATAATACAACAATGTAAATATCCTAACAACCTATGAAATACAATTGATCTATACTTGGAAATTCTCCTAAACAATCGAAACACTTAAAGTTGTGAAATGTTCCTTTTTACGATTGAGAGAATATTGCACAAGTTCACCAAGAATGCAAAGTCTAAATATGCAAAGTTATTCTCTTGGTTGTGCAAAGACCTCTATTTATAGGCAAAGGTTGACATTGGGATGTCAACCTTGCCGTACAAATATGGTTGAGAGCATATACGGAATTGCATTTAATTCCTTGAACATGCTTGATAAAGTAAGACATAAAGTAACTTTATCCAACCTACTTTACATGCTTTTGTACTTTAATCACAGACAAAGAGTATTTTCCGGATAATAGCATGTAAAGTAAAAAGGTCTTCCTCGTAATCAGTGTAAAGCTTTGTAAGTACTTTACACTAGAGAAAGCTCCAGTCTTCGATCTGGGTAAAACACTCACTGGGCTTCGCTACCATGTGTGTTTTCTTCCTTCCAATTGTTGTCTTTGACTTCAACTGGAATGTCTTCAGCTCTGGTCAGATCTCGACTGGAGAGAAGCTCCAGTGGCATCAACTGTACACTGGCCACTGGACTTCATATATTTCTGGACAAATCTTCTTGTCTCCAGATGCAACTGGAGACGCTCCAGTTTCTTCAGTAAAACTGGACCCAACAGGTGGTGGCAAGAAGCGTCCAAGCTTCATGGGAAGCGGAAGCATTTGAGATTAGAGGGACGATGGTGGCAGAAACAGTGCCAGCAAGAGCGCCAAAAATAAGACGATCCTGACGGTACCATGCTTTATAATCAGTGTGAGGAATGACTTTTCCATCTTTGACGGTGGATTTTGGTGCCGGGTGGGTTCCATGTAGAAATTTATCAAGATCTAAACCTTGAAGAATTGCTTCAACTAGAGTTTTCCAACTGAGATAATTTGTGGGTGTGAGTTTTTGGGTGGAGGGGAATTGAACCAAGGTTAGATTTTTTTGATCTGTATCAATATTGATGACAGATTGTGAGGTTTGTGGCGCCATAGAAATATGAAAGGAGTTTTAGGTTGTTAACCTGTCTGATACCATATGGAAGTATGAAGAAAGTAATTCTTATTTTTATTATTGATTGTACATCGATTTATATATACAAAGTGAAGAGATAATGTTGTCAACAATATCTCTTGTCAATCTCCTAACAATGGAAATAATACTAATAATAAAGTGAGAAGATAAGAACAAAATAAATGAGACAAAATGCTTTATAATCTTCATCCAGGAATATCGCTAACAAAATCTTTGTCCAAATTAGTTTATATATTTCTTGAAGGTTATGTTATTAGGGAGATATTTATACCCTATATATACCCTAATGATCTAGACCTAAAGATATAACTCAAATATATATCTTTTCTCTTTCGATCGGAATACACCAAAAAAAGGCAAAGGAACAAATTGATTTGTTCCATACCAAATCAAAGTCTTTCATATTATTAATAGAATACTAGTAATAATATTTTTGGATTTATTTGTGGGACTTCTTGATCGACGGAAACTACTTTGCTTCTTACTTGTGTTCGAACCGAACAAGTAAAGAGAAGCAAGTTTAGAGTTTGGGTTTTGGTGATTCAAGATCTAGCAATCTCCGCGTATTGTTCGACGTGTTGTGTGTGAGACTATAGAGGGTTTTTACTTTAAAACCTTATTCGTTACTCTTCTTCAAAAGACAATTCCTTGATCAATTCACAATGGTGAAAGGTAATCAATTCTATCTATTTATTATTTATGTTAATTAATTGTATGCTATACGTGATTTTCTTTTCCGCTGCGTATACTCGTGATTATTACATGTTTAATAGGCTTATATTCCAACAGTGGCATCACGAGCCATCGTATAGTGTAGTTAGTAACATAAATAAACGTAAAATTGGACCTAAAAACGAAAGATTCGCATGTTTTTCTTTACTATAATTTTTGATCAGCCCTTTGGGGGATTTTTTTGGTGAAAAAGTGATCAACAAAGGTCTGAAAATTGATTGAAGAAAATTCCTAGGTCGTGTTTCTAATTTTACGTACAAATAACGCATGTTAATTGCTTTAATTGATCGTTATTTGATTTGATTACCGTAATTACTTGTTTAATTGATATCCATGATGAACACATGCATAGTTTTTCATGGATATATGTTCTTGATATGGTGATATAACTCTATTGATTAGATGTTAATAAGTTTACATGCAAATCCGATGACTATGACTTGTAATACGCATGTTTGATTAATTTTTTAGTTTTTGACTGCTTGACACCTGTTTACTAAAAAATTCGTATAAAATCAACCGTAAAGAGTTAGGACCTGAATTTTTTACTGTAGATTCGTAACTCAGTGACTACAACTTTGTAGTTTACTGCTAAGGTTGGGGAAGACTCCTTCCTAGTCAAATCTAGGCTTGAAGTTGGCTGGAAATTCCAATCAGCTTTTATGTTATATGTGATAATGTGAAAAATATATGCTTTTATGAGGCTTACGCAATCGAGTTACTCGATGTATGCGGTCTAACTCGCCTTAGATTTATTCAACGCAAGTGGGAGCCTTGTTTAAGTATATATTTACTGTCCCTAGTTGCGCTTTATTTAGGTTGTCATCGACTTGTTATTTGTATGTATGGATAAATTAAGTGTTAATTGTTGTAATAATTGTTGTGTGTTTTAGATGTTTATTTTGCTTTTAATTATTTATGAATCATGTAAAAGAAAAAAGAGTTTTGGGAAAAATAATAAACATGACTAAAACTTATGAAACAAGATTTATTATAAACTATATTTCTTGCAAAGTCTTATGTGTCAATAAATGGGTTCGGCTTACATACGATAATTTTTTCCCACGACGAGACTTGCAAGATAAATTAGTTTATAATGTGTGTAAAACTAAATATGTGAGCTTTTATTAATGAATACATAGTCTAGATTTTTGGGATAATTTCCGCGACAAGGCAAATTATTTTTGCATTGTTAATGATGGCTTGAACATCTAGGAAATTTATTCCGTAAATCCCGTGATAAAAGTACTAACATTTAGCTTTTATAACACTTGAATCGTTAATTTGTTAAAAGTGTAATGTCTTTATTTTATATACACGCGCTATGTATATTAAAATAGACATTTTGATGCACAATAATAAAATAACTTAATTGAGTGAAGTTTTATTTTTATTAAAACCTATGATACGAAGATGTATGCATGCTTCTTCGTACATATTTGAAATACAAGTTATTTGTCAAATAATTATACCCTTTAAAATAAGTCTTTGCCACCCAATTGTAAGAACACTTGCAATTGCCTTTTGCTCTATGTGAGACGTAGGTGAATTGCAACCCAAGGTAAATTACTACTCATCGTGAGACGGTGGTAGACTATTTACAGTTCTTAATTGGACGACTTAAATCGAGTTAAGCAGGTGAGATCCTTAAGCCCGAGGCATAGATGGGATGAAACTTGCTTACATGACACTACTTGCTTGTTCTTTAGTGCCATTTGTAAGTCCCATAATGATCTAGGAATTGCACTTGCATTGCAATTATTGCTCGTCACTTACCTCTTTGAATACATCATTGCTAGCAGATCAACTGATGTGATAGTGGTATGTCAATTAGGGTCATAGCCTTAAGAAAATTAATGGTTTACATAAGTAAACTACGGGTAGTTAATTTTCTTTAAAGGATTATTATCGAAAATACTAAATTTTGAACTTGTGTCTGAGTTGTAGATTAAAAATCCTACACAAAACTTGAACAATTCGGCTTTCAGGTCGATTCTCGAAAGAGAAACTTTCTGGACCAAACTTTAATGATTAGTCTCGTCAACTAAGGAATGTCCTTCGAGTTGAAAAGAAACTTGAAGTTTTGGAACAGCCTATGACCTTTGTTTCTGCTGCTAATGCGCTTATTGCGTCATTAGAAGCATGAAATGCCCAATATGATTGTCACATGAAGTTGCATAGCTTATGCTCGGTAGCATGTCTCCCGAACATCAACATGAGAAAGGGCAATCAGTTAGCTCATATGTTCTACATATGAAGAGCTATCTAGGTCAATTGGAACGCCTCAGCTACGTTTTACCCCATACTACAATATGCATATCATGGGGAAGACAATAGTTGAATGACATGCTATGCTTATTGAATATGAAAAGGCTTACCAAATAAGGCTGCTACATCTTAAGTCCTTGCGATTCAAGGTGGAAATATCCAGAAAATCCAAACCGTAAAGGGCAAGGTTAAAGGCACAAGGGTAAGCAAGTAACTTATGCCCCAAACCTGATAACCCCCCATCAACTAAGAAAGAGCATTTGACAAAGGACATGACTTGTCACCACTACAAAGAGGTGGGTCACTAGAGAAGGAATTATCTTGTCTATCTTGTTGAGTTGATAAAAACGAAGAAGAAGCAAGATGGTTTTACCAGTACTTCAAGTATCTTCATTATAGAATTATTTTCTCTATCTAATAAATCCTGAGTATATGACACTAGTTGTGGTACTTACATTTGTAATACTACTCAAGGACTTGGAAAGAGAAAGGAAGCTGAAACATGGAGCTTTATATCTGTACGTGTGTAATTGCATGCGTGCAGCTATATAAGCGATTAGAATTTTTGACTTATTTTTACCTTTGGGTCTAGTTATTGTTTTAGACAATTGTGATTATGCACCTACTATATCTAGAGGTGTTGTTTCAGTTTCTCGTTTGGTTGACAATGATTTTGTTCATTGTTTACAGATCATGGAATTTCAA
This sequence comes from Erigeron breviscapus, assembly GCA_034093135.1. NCBI lineage: Eukaryota > Viridiplantae > Streptophyta > Magnoliopsida > Asterales > Asteraceae > Erigeron > Erigeron breviscapus. The sequence continues at coordinate 159,879,954 of CM067168.1, forward strand.
TTTCTAAGAAAAATGTTTTATTTTAATGTTATTCCGTGTAATGGCATTTATGAAATAGATATGCATGATCTTAAACCAAAATGATAATTCTATATACATTGTTAGCAATAAAAGAGTCAAACATAGTTTGGACTCTACTTATCTTTGGCACTATCATATTGCTCATGTGAGCAAGAAAACCTTTTTCGCATCAAACGAAAAGGACTACTGATCTACTGGATTCATACATACTGATGTTTGTGGTCCACTTGGACATGTGTCAAGAAAAGAAGCTAACTACTTCATTACCTTTATTGATGATTTCAATCATTGTGGTTATGGTTACTTGCTTGAACATAAACATAAAGTTTTTAATCATTTAAGGTATTTAATAATGAAGTAGAAAATCAACTCGGGAAGACTATATACTTCGCTCAGATCGAGGAAGTATATAAGTTAATAGTTTAAGATTATCTAAAAGCATGTGGAATTGTCCAAGAGCTTACTCTTCCAAGCACGTCACAAAGGTGTGTCTGAAAGGAGAAATCGCATCCTGCTTGACATGATTCGATGAATGATAAATTTGATAACTCTACTTTTACCCATTTGGGATTATGCTCTAAATTTTGATGATCGCATACTCAATATAATTCCAACCAAGAAGGTTGATAAGACACCATACGAAAAGGTCTATGGTTGTGAGGCACTTCTGAAGCGTAACACGCCTAACAAGCTTGAACAAAGATCTGTTAAGTGTATCTTTATAGGATATCCAAAGGAAACAATGGGTTACTATTTCTACTTCCCACCTGAAAGCACTGTCAAAGTTGCTAGGTATGTTGAGTTCTTTGGAAAGAATCTCATCACTCAAGAAGACAGTGGGAGGGTAGTAGAACTTGAAGAAGTTCAAGAAAAAGATACATCACCTTCTGAAAACACTAGCAAACATCAAGTTGAGGAATAAAGTCTCGAATCTCAAACTGATGTAATTTCCATTCATAGGTCCGTAAGGACACATCGTGCTTCTGGTTGATTATGTCTAAATGTAGAAGTTAATGAGCATATGTTAGAGGATCTTTATAAACCTCTTAATTATAGAGTTGCATTGTCAGATCTTGAATCTGATAATTGGCTTAAAGCTATGAATGGGGAATGCAATCCATGAAAGATAATCAAGTAAAACACTTGGTTGATCTTCATCCTAATGCTTAGGCTGTTAGGAGTAAATTGATTTTCATGAAGAAGATCGATATGGATGGAAATGTACACACCTATAAAGCTCGTCTTGTAGCGAAGGGTTATACTTAACTGATTGGAGTTGACTATAAAGATACCTTCTCTCATGTTGAGCCATGTGTATATCAAAAGGCTAGTGGGAGTAGTGTTACTTTCCTTATCTTATATGTTGATGACATATTGATCATGGGGAATTACATTCCAATGTTACAAGATGTAAAATCCTACCTTGCAAAGCATTCTGCTATGTAAGATTTAAGGGAAGCGACATAAATTCTTGGAATCAAGATCTAACAAGATAAATCTAAGCGGTTCATTATACTAAGTCAAAATGCTTATATTGATAAGATCTTAAAAGGTTTAAAATGGAAAATTCCCAACGTGGCAATATTCCAATGCAAGAAAGACTTGACTTAGATAGTAAACAAGATGCTTCAACACCTAAAGAGGTGAAGCGTATGTAGTGGGTTCCTTATGCTTTGGTTGTAGGATCTATAATATATGCGGTAAGATGCACTAGACCTGATATCGTGTTCACATTGAGCATTACAAGCCGATTTCAAAATAATCTAGTTGAGAGTCACTTAGTTGTTATGAAAATATTCTCAAGTACCTAAGAGCTACTAGAGATATGTTCTTGTTTGTGGCGGAAATCCTGAAGCGGAGTTAATGGTTACTAGATACTACGACGCTGGATTTTAAGCCGATTGAGATGATATAAAATGTCAAACAGTATATGTCTTCATATAAATGGAGACGTAGTAGATTGGAAAAGTACCAAGTGAACTACTACTGATTTATCTATAACAGAATCTGAGTACATCGCATCTTAAGAAGCTGAGATGGAAGTTGTTTGAATTAGGAAGTTTATTTATGGGCTACATGTTACTCCCACAAATAAAAGTACCTATGGAAATGTATTGCGACGATTCTGGAGCAATCATTATAGCCAACGAACCTAGAGTTCAGAAAGGTTTCAAACACTATCCAACAAGGAATCACCATGTTCAAGAACTATAGAAATTGGTGAAATCAATCTACTCAAAGTTCACACAGATTGACTATCTAGCTGATTTGGTTATCAAGGCTTTGCTAAAAGGTAAGCTTACTCAACATGCTGAGAGCATTGGAGTTCGTCTTGCTAGTAGTCTCATGCAAATCTGTGTTTAGTATTTGGATAAGGGATGTTAAACAATTATTATTCAAATAATGAATTAAAGTACTTGGTATGTTTATTTTCATTTAATAATAATTATATCCTATATTTGCAAGTTTAAATCCGTGAATGTAAGTCCCAACTCAATAGATGGCACTACCTGAAGACACCTCAATGTCGATGGTGGAGTTACTTTGCAATATAAGCTCTGAACTGGAGACGACCAGTTATAGAGAGTATATACCAAGTTCTAGATAGATTACTTATTAAGTGACAATAAGTAAAGAACAATGCAATAAAGTAAAATACTCAAAGTAAATTGGTGAGACAATATGTAATTTTCAAGTGTAATTTATTTATTAACTTTAAATAAATTACAAGGTTGTTGCGGAACCAAGATAATACAAAGTATGTAAATATCCTAACAACCTATGAACTACAATTGATCTACACTTGGAATTTATCTAAACAATCGAAACACTTAAAGTTGTGAAATGTTCCTTTTTGTGATTGAGAGAATATTGCACAAGTTCACCAAGAATATTGCAGGTATGCAAAGTGTGAAATCTTTCGAAGTGTGTTCGAAGAAGTAATATTCTTGGTGTGCAATGACTTGTATTTATAGGCAAAGTTAACATTGGGATGTTAACTTTGGCCGTATAAATGTGGTTGAGAGCATTTAAGGAATAGCATTTAATTCCTTAAAATGCAGTGTAAAGTTGCAGTATAAAGCAACTTTATTCAACCAGCTTTATGTACCTTTTTGTACTTAAATAATAAGATAAATCTTATTATCCGGGTAAAAGCACATAAAGCACAAAAGTCAATTCCACGTAATCAGTGTAAAGCTTTGTAAGAGCTTTCCACTGACGGTCTCCAGTTTGTAACTGACTAGAATGTCAACTGAGCTTCGCTGCCATTGTCATTCTCTATCTTCCACTTGTTGTCTTCGACTTCAACTGGAAGGATTCTTTAACTGGTCAGTTCTCAACTGGAGGAAGTCTTCAGTTGCGTTGACTGTACAATGCAACTGGACTTCAATATATTTCTGGATAAATCTTCTGGGTCTCCAGTTTCACTGGGTCTCCAGGTGCAACTGGAGACTGGCCAGTTTACCAGTAAACTGGTCCTAACAAATTCCCCCTATTTGTCTAGAAATATTGGCAAGTCTTTTTCAGTCCTTGTATCTGTACAAGTGTGAACTAGAGAGACTTGTTCGATTAAATCTATCTAAGTTTTCCAAGGCATTTTTATAGATCAATAAATGCCTTGGGTTTTTCTTTTAAGTTTGTTAGATCTAATCTATTATCTACCTTGTGGTTACAAACTGGTAACTTCATTTATACAAGGAAATGAAATTTATACAAGTTACAGAATGTAAATAAAATTACAAATAGATAACTGAAAAGAGAACTTAATGAGATGGCCCTTCGTCAGTTCTTCTTCTCTTGGTCACTGAAGAGATAGGCTGAGAGTCTTCAGGATCAATATTCAACTTTAGCTCCAGATTTTCTTTATGTTGAATCTTGCCCCTTAAGAAGTTCACCCATGCTTTCTCAAACCTATTCTTTTGTGCCTTTGCATCCAAAACATTCACCATTTCAACCCATTCAGTGAACCCATACTGCATTGCACCAGGATTGTCAGTTTTAACCAGTGGCCCTCTGGTATAACTAACTTCAACTTGAAAGTGCTTGGTGCCTGGCTTAATGGTTACATTAACATCATTGATAGTCCCACTATGTCTTCTGGTTTCCATGATCTGGGAGTAATAGCTTCTTGCTTCAGATTCATTTGTTATTTTAATACTCCCAGCTCCAGCAGCCAGTACAGCAGACTTGATATCATTATTTGATACCTCGCCAGTTGGTTCAACAAACGTGCTAAGGTCAGCATCTCTGGTCAGTGGTCTTCTTGGTTGAGGAATCCTTCTTGGTGGATTCAAAACCCTTTTCACAACCTTCTTTACATGTTCAATTCTTTTTAGAATCCCACTGGCCCTGTTCTCCTTCGCCTTCTCCACTGATATGTTCAAATTTCTGGCATCAAATTCAGCTTCATCCTCAGGATAGTGTCTGTCCAGTTCAACATCAAGCATTTCTTTCAACTGGTCAACTATCCTGGGATCATTCTTAACTCTGGCATACTCCTCCTTAGTGATTCCCAAAAGATGAGCATCACTCATATCAAGCAACTTAATCTGTGCAAGATGTGCTCTGGCTTCAGCTTGGTTTCTTTGTTTCATCTTCTTTCTTTCTTTAATTTCATTGCCAAGTCTAGCCAATCTTCTGCTATCACTATCTGGAACTGGAGGAAGTACATCAGCATTGCCAGTTTCTAACATTGGTACATCAGTGGCTGGCTCGGCAGATACATCAGATGCCAAACCTTTTCCTTTATCCACAACATTCCCCCTATCACCTACATCACCAGTTTCAACAACTCTTTGCTCACCAGCTTCAGTACTGGCAGCCACAATCAATTCTATACCAGATTGACCTCCAGATGGAGTGCTTTTCGGTTGCAATTGGTGCAAGAACTGCACTTCTTTCCCCCTTGGCAGCATCTAGACCTGCCCTAATCACTTCCCATTCAGAATGGTGAGCTGGCAACCGGTCAAGAGACTGCCATGATTGCATGTTCTTGCATTCTTTGAAGATTGTGCACATCATCCTGAAAGATCTCCAAAGGTGGTTGGTTTCTTTAGACTGGGTCAGAACATTAGCTGCAACTTGTTCCTGACCAGTTTTCAATTCATTTAAAATCTTGGAATCTTCATCCAAACCAGAAACCACCTTATCCTTCACTTCTTCATCCTTCTTCTTCAAACTTTCTACTTCAGTTGTCAGTTTATCCAAAGATTGAGCATGAAGTGATACCTGGGTGTTCAAGTTATCAATGCTGCCCCTCAATTGGTTGATCTCATTTGTGAGTGGGGCCAGATCAACCTGAGGAGTGGCCAGCTTGGTGATCTCAAACATCACCCTTTCAATCAATTGTGCTTCTCTTGCACCCAGCGTATCATCTATCTTCTGACCAACTGAAGTCATTAACTGCTCTCCAAGTTCAGTCACATTCAACCCAGGTTTGTCAACCAATTCCTTTACCTGTTTTTCAATCTCCCTTAAATCAACTTCTGATGTTCTAACAGTGTTGCCCAGCAAGTTGGAGATTGAGGTTGTGACCTTGGACTGAGTGAGGTCAAAGGCTTCTTTTAAAGTACCTGCCAGATTGTTGCAGCCAGTGACCAACTCATTCAGCTTCTTCAACACCAAGTCTTCATTAGATGAAAACTTGTTAATCCCCAGATCAACCACTTTAATATTGGTCAAGTGATCCTTGTGGTATCTGGAGAAAGACTTGGTGTTTTTGTCAAGTGTCTTTTGAATCTCCTCCACCCTGGTGAGAAGGTTTTGGAGATCTGCTTGTACAGAGACAACTTGACTGTCCAGTGACGGAGGAGAAGGTATCACTGGACCAGCAGCAGTTTCTACTGGAGCAACTGGAGGAGGCAAACTTAGAGAAGTCTCCCCAGTTATCAGTCCAGCAGTTGAAGAAATAGTAGGAGTGGTGGTAGAAGAAAGGACTGGAATTTCAATGTGTTGTTCATGCTGAGAATGCTCAGGTGTGAACAACGGCGGCGGTGGGGGTGGCATTTCTCGAAGGAGTGAGAATTTCCCAGATGGTGAAAGTGTCATACGTCTGTTTACAGACATATAGGTATAAGTTGGGAATGAAATATCTGTAGGCTCATTTTGTTGGGATGGTGAAATTGAAATTTAGGAATTAGGGTTCTTGATTTATGAAGCAGAGAGAGAAATGAGGCAATTTTTTTAGATGATTGGGAAGTAAATGAAAGAATGTGAAGGAAAGTAAATGTGTTCGGAGTAAATAAGGGTATTGGACCCTTGAGATCCTTGTAAACTCGCCATCGGATTATTTGGATTGAGTTTGATGAGCGAAGTGTTACTAGGAGCACCAGATGCCGGTTTGACATCTGGTGAAGGAGCATATGGAACAGTTAAGAGATTTACATCTCTTGAACGGGATGATTTAGGAGCCATTTGAAAATGAAATTGAAATTTAGGAATTAGGGTTCTTGATTTATGAAGCAGAGAGAGAAATGAGGCAATTTTTTTTAGATGATTGGGAAGTAAATGAAAGAATGTGAAGGAAAGTAAATGTGTTCGGAGTAAATAAGGGTATTGGACCCTTGAGATCCTTGTAAACTCGCCATCGGATTATTTGGATTGAGTTTGATGAGCGAAGTGTTACTAGGAGCACCAGATGCCGGTTTGACATCTGGTGAAGGAGCATATGGAACAGTTAAGAGATTTACATCTCTTGAACGGGATGATTTAGGAGCCATTTGAAAATGAAATTGAAATTTAGGAATTAGGGTTCTTGATTTATGAAGCAGAGAGAGAAATGAGGCAATTTTTTTTAGATGATTGGGAAGTAAATGAAAGAATGTGAAGGAAAGTAAATGTGTTCGGAGTAAATAAGGGTATTGGACCCTTGAGATCCTTGTAAACTCGCCATCGGATTATTTGGATTGAGTTTGATGAGCGAAGTGTTACTAGGAGCACCAGATGCCGGTTTGACATCTGGTGAAGGAGCATATGGAACAGTTAAGAGATTTACATCTCTTGAACGGGATGATTTAGGAGCCATTTGAAAATGAAATTGAAATTTAGGAATTAGGGTTCTTGATTTATGAAGCAGAGAGAGAGAAACCTTGAGAAGGGGATACAAACTCCCCTGGTGCCCTTCAGTTTTTGTACTAGGCTTCTAAACAGGATATCAGCAAAGTCTACTCTCAATCCATTCCACAAGCAGTATGCCATCTCTGCTTGTGAGGAGTTAATCTGGTCAAGTCCACCAGAACTCCCACCCATACTCTCCACCAGGTGGATGAAAAAATACCTCCATGAAGGTGTAAGACCCTTCATGGTCATCGCGCCTTTCGTCTTCAGAACCCCTTTGTCCAGGCACTCCTTATGTCCCATTTTAAGGAGGACCTGGCGAAAATTGATGTTTGGGGGTAAGACAACTGGAGATTCACCCTCTCTCCAGTAGTTGAGGTGTAAGGCATCCCTCAACACATCAGCGGACAAGGTACACTGGATTGTTCCACCTTTTAATGTAAAAGTGATGGAAGAACAATAGGAAGAAAGAGTGGCAGTGTACCAAAACTCACACAAGTAGTCGTGAAACATCTTGCGTAGGTTTAGAGAGAATGAGGGTCCTATTGGAGAATCCTTCAAGAATTTTTGAATTCTTCCAATAAGGGTATTGGACCCTTGAGATCCTTGTAAACTCGCCATCGGATTATTTGGATTGAGTTTGATGAGCGAAGTGTTACTAGGAGCACCAGATGCCGGTTTGACATCTGGTGAAGGAGCATATGGAACAGTTAAGAGATTTACATCTCTTGAACGGGATGATTTAGGAGCCATTTGAAAATGAAATTGAAATTTAGGAATTAGGGTTCTTGATTTATGAAGCAGAGAGAGAAATGAGGCAATTTTTTTTAGATGATTGGGAAGTAAATGAAAGAATGTGAAGGAAAGTAAATGTGTTCGGAGTAAATAAGGGTATTTATAAGGAATTCAAGATCCCAATGTAATACCAAAAATTATATTTTATTAACAAAATCAATTTTGTAGATATTTTTACAAAATAAGTTTGAATTTTGAAATAAAAACATAATTAATTGTGTCAGCATTAAATGCTACGACGGCTTATCTTACCCACACGCCCACTAACATTAATTTTCCCAAAACAAACAGTGTTCATTTACCAAAATGACTTTAAACACGTCAGATGACGATACCAAGTGGTTTAAAACACTCGAGTACCATCACGTGTCACAAATATTGACCAAGTATTTCTAACGTTATAAAAAATTAAGACAAGACTGAATCTGGTCACTGGAGGATTAGTCCAGTGCCAGTTTCCAACTGGAGAGTTCTCCAGTTGCCATTTTCAAACAAAAATGAATTTTAGTCAGAAAATTATTTTTGAGTCTTTCCCCCTAAAATGATGATCCAGAAATCAATTAGTGCCAGGAGAGTATCACAAAGGCGTTCGATAGCCTGGCGAGCAAAGATTATCTGGACCTCCTCAACTGGAGAACTTTATCAGTGTCACTGACGCGTTCAATAACAAAGAAATCTCCAGTTTTAAGGATTTAACATTCCCAGTTCGCTGATGAGATATTTAAAGGTTTTCTCATCAAGAGGTTTTGTAAAAACATCGGCGAGCTGTTTGTCAGTGGGGATGAAATGAATTTCAATGTCTCCTTTCATAACATGATCACGAATAAAATGATACCTGATGTCAATATGCTTTGTCTTGGAGTGCATCACTGGGTTGTGAGATATAGCAATTGCACTGGTGTTGTCACAAAAGATTGGGGTCCTTGTATACTTTTGACCATAATCTAGTAACTGGTTCTTGATCCAGAGAATCTGGGCACAACAACTGGCCGCAGAAATGTACTCTGCCTCAGCAGTGGACATAGAGACTGAAGTCTGCTTCTTGGTGGTCCAACTTACCAGTTTTCCTCCAAGGAAATGACAACCACCAGTTGTTGATTTTCTATCTATCTTACAACCTGCATGATCTGAATCTGAATAACCCATTAGATCTAATCCTGAGCCTTTGGGGTACCAAAGACCAAGATTAGGACACCCTTTCAGGTATCTAAAGATACGCTTTACAGCGTACAAGTGTGATTCTTTAGGGTTAACCTGAAACCTGGCACATAGACATGTTGCAAACATTATATCTGGTCGACTGGCAGTTAAATACATCAGTGAACCAACCATACCACGATAGTCAGTTATGTTCACTGGTTTGCCAGTTAGGTCAGAGTCCAAATTTAATGGTGCTGCAATAGGTGTGTTTTCGATGAGATTGAATCATATTTGTATTTTCTTAACAAATCTCTGACATATTTTCCTTGGTTTATGAAAATTCCATTTTCAGTTTGCTTAATCTGAAGACCTAAGAAAAATGTTAATTCTTCCATTAAACTCATCTCATACTCAGATGACATGATTTTAGAAAACTTTTTACACATTGCATCATCAGTTGAACCAAATATAATGTCATCAACATAAATTTGTACCAATAAGATATTACCTCTTTCTTTCAAGATAAATAAGGTATTATCTATTGCACCTCTTTGAAAGCCATTTTTAAGAAGATGTTTAGTTAAAGTATCATACCAGGCTCTTGGGACTTGTCTTAGACCATACAAAGCTTTGTTCAGTCTATAAACCCAATGAGGATGCTTCTCATTGATAAAGCCTGGAGTCTGCTTAACATACACAACTTCTTCCAATGTTCCATTAAGGAACGCACTTTTGACATCCATTTGGAAGACCTTGAACTGCAGATGGGCTGCATAAGCCAGAAATATTCTGATGGCTTCAAGTCTTGCAACTGGAGCAAAAGTTTCATCAAAGTCAATGCCTTCTGCTTGACAATAACCCTGGGCAACTAATCTGGCCTTATTTCTTACAACATGGCCATCTTCATCCATCTTGTTTCGGTAGACCCATCTTGTACCAATAGGTTCTTTCTTTAACCCTGGTGGACAAGGAACAAGCTCCCAAACATTGTTCCTCTCAAACTAGACGAGCTCTTCTTGCATAGCTTCCACCCAGCTTGGGTCTGCCATAGCCTCGTCAATCTTCTTTGGTTCAATTAGTGATAAGAAGGTGACGTTTAAGCATTGCTCACTAGTGGCTCTTCTAGTCTGAACCCCACTATTTGGATCTCCCACAATCTGTTCAATTGGATGTGCTCGAGTCCATCTAGTGATTTGACTAGACTGGTGTAAAACAATATCAGTGCAAGTCACCTGGCGATCTTCTTCAGTTGCAGTAGCTTCTGGAGGAGGATCGGTCCAAACTACTTCTACATCCTCATCAGAGTCAATGAGGTCACGATTTGCATCATGAAATTCTTCATTCAAGGGCATTTCTTAAAGAACTGGAGAAGTTGGAGTTTGAACTGGTGCTGATATTGGAGTGGCACGTACATCAGATCCAATCACCAATTCTTGTGGTAAGTTGAAATTGATGGAGGGATAGAATGATGTGTCACTGGTGCTATTATTCTTCTTAACTGGTTCCAATTTGTTGTAACTGGAAACATCTTTTGGTGAAACAACTGACTGATGAACTTGGTCAGTTTCGCCAAAATTTATTGGAACGACTGGAGTAATATCAAGGCTTGGTCTCTTGTTGATTGCTTCAGTTGATTCGTCGAATGTGACATGAATTGTCTCATGAACCTTTTGGAGTCTATAATTATAAACTCTAAAGGCCTTCGAATATCTGAATAACCTAAAAATACCCCTTCATCAGCTTTTGCATCAAAATTTCCAAGCTGACTGGAATCGTTTAAGATATAAACTGGACAACCAAATACATGAACGTATCCAATATTTGGTTTACGATTCCTGAGTACTTCATAGGCAGTCTTCTTATGTCTCTTGATGTAGACTGGCCGGTTTTGGGTGTGACAAGTAGTTGCAACTGCTTCAGCCCAAAAACTGGTGGGAAGACCTGATTCAGATAGCATACTCCTGGCGGCTTCTATCAGTGTGCGATTCTTTCTTTCCACAACTCCATTCTGCTCTGGAGAGTGTGCTGATGAGAAGTTTTGAGAGATGCCAGTGTCATGGCAAAATGTTTCAAGTACCTTATTTCGAAATTCAGTACCATTATCACTTCGCAACTGACAGACTTTTCGAGTATACTTGAGTTCAACTCTCATGATGAGAGAGATGATTTCAGCAGGTGCATCACTTTTGTTATAACACTATTTTAACTACTGAATTCAATTCATCAATGGTGGATTTGGTGAGTGTGTGTTCTTGGTGTTTGTGTGTGTTTTGAGAGAGAATCGTGAGACTGTGTGTAGATCTGGTATTAAGATAAAGTTATGTGTAAAAGTTATCAAAAGTTATGATCTCTAAGGTGTGAGAGGGCTATTTATAGTCTAATTACACAATTATGCTAATTGTCACAATTAGCCCCTCAACCTTAGTGATCATTTATCTATGACTTAACAACAAGAAATTCCTCTAATCTAGATTACAATTTATCACTATTTTTGGATTTCTAACATTCTCCCCCTTAGTGATACATTGTAATGAATGAAATACGTGTTATATTGTCTTGTAGGAATGAATTTGATGAGCCCGGTGGTGAAAACAATTGGTGTGTTGAAACAAGTCTTCAAAGCTTTCTCTTTTGTCTTTGGAGAACTTGATTCAGTCTTGGTCTTGGTCTTGAACTTCTTGAAGTTAAATCATGTGAGGATTCTCAATGTTCTTTTAGAACAGAGAATAATGAATGCGTGTGAGTCTTGAAGAAAGAGAATGATGAAGTCGAACAAGTGTGTGACTTGAATCTTCAAGAATTGTTGAATCATGAACCAGAGTTGTCTTTTGAAATGCGGAAGGTATGAATCTTGGTTTTGACTGTATCAATCTTCGATTCTCGAGTGAGATTCAACTTTTTGATTCTTCGGTTTTAATTCTTGAATGAATCTCATCTTTTTGAAATGAAGTTTCATGAATATGAACTCTCCCCCTTGATGTATGCATTGGAGTTTCTTGACAAAATGTTGTTGTATGACTTGAAGATCTTGAATGAAGTATGTTTGATGAAGACTCTTTTGAAGCTTTGATCTTTGTCACATCAACTTGAATACTTTGGAGAGTAAGCAATTGAATGAAGTTTGGATGAAATTCTTATGAAGTAATCATGCTCCCCCTTAATCCATGAGTATACACATTTTGGAGCATTTTTGAACTTTTGAAGCATCTTGAGTGAAAATCTTTTCATCTTTGGTTTCATTCTTATCTATGACATCAATTCAGATTCCCCCTTTTAAAATCAAATTCTCAATCAACTAAAATCTAGTGAAAATCTGAAACTATTGACACATCATGAAGAATTTTCTCCCTCTATACACAAACTTTGATAATCCTAGAACTTTGATAAGCCTAACACTTAGTGAAACAACCAAACCAAACACGAACTTTTCTCCTTGTTTCCTTATCAATCAGTAAATCAATCATAAAATTTTCTCCCCCTCATAATGACAAGATTTGGGAACCAATCTCATTATGGACATATTGATTGATTCATTGTCAACAAGAATAACATGATCAAATGTACACATGGAGAACTATCAACCATCAAAACATCAACCCGAACCATTAGCCCTAACCCAAGAAATCCTAGGGGTGACTAAAATGGAAGATTGAAGTTGTTGGGACAAACGTTATAGCATGGTGTTGGTGTTTTCTGTGTTTGTGTGATGAGAAATGAAACCAGATAAGAATGATCCGTTAGCATGTTCAAAAATCAAAAGGATTAATGAAATGACCGATTAAAAAAAAAAAAAAAAAAAAAAAAAAAAAAAAAAAAAAAAAAAAAAAAAAAAAAAAAAAAAAAAAAAAAAAAAAAAAAAAAAAAAAAAAAAAAAAAAAAAAAAAAAAAAAAAAAAAAAAAAAAAAAAAAAAAAAAAAAAAAAAAAAAAAAAAAAAAAAAAAAAAAAAAAAAAAAAAAAAAAAAAAAAAAAAAAAAAAAAAAAAAAAAAAAAAAAAAAAAAAAAAAAAAAAAAAAAAAAAAAAAAAAAAAAAAAAAAAAAAAAAAAAAAAAAAAAAAAAAAAAAAAAAAAAAAAAAAAAAAAAAAAAAAAAAAAAAAAAAAAAAAAAAAAAAAAAAAAAAAAAAAAAAAAAAAAAAAAAAAAAAAAAAAAAAAAAAAAAAAAAAAAAAAAAAAAAAAAAAAAAAAAAAAAAAAAAAAAAAAAAAAAAAAAAAAAAAAAAAAAAAAAAAAAAAAAAAAAAAAAAAAAAAAAAAAAAAAAAAAAAAAAAAAAAAAAAAAAAAAAAAAAAAAAAAAAAAAAAAAAAAAAAAAAAAAAAAAAAAAAAAAAAAAAAAAAAAAAAAAAAAAAAAAAAAAAAAAAAAAAAAAAAAAAAAAAAAAAAAAAAAAAAAAAAAAAAAAAAAAAAAAAAAAAAAAAAAAAAAAAAAAAAAAAAAAAAAAAAAAAAAAAAAAAAAAAAAAAAAAAAAAAAAAAAAAAAAAAAAAAAAAAAAAAAAAAAAAAAAAAAAAAAAAAAAAAAAAAAAAAAAAAAAAAAAAAAAAAAAAAAAAAAAAAAAAAAAAAAAAAAAAAAAAAAAAAAAAAAAAAAAAAAAAAAAAAAAAAAAAAAAAAAAAAAAAAAAAAAAAAAAAAAAAAAAAAAAAAAAAAAAAAAAAAAAAAAAAAAAAAAAAAAAAAAAAAAAAAAAAAAAAAAAAAAAAAAAAAAAAAAAAAAAAAAAAAAAAAAAAAAAAAAAAAAAAAAAAAAAAAAAAAAAAAAAAAAAAAAAAAAAAAAAAAAAAAAAAAAAAAAAGAAAAAAAATTTGAAACACATTTGAAGGTTTGAAGGTTGTTGAAATCACAAACTCCTCCTTAATCTATGCAAGAATAGATCAAAAATTTCCATAGAAAGGTGGAGCAAAAATTGGTTTTGTGAGATCAAACATGAGTAAAATCTTTGTTGTGTTATTTCGGAAAAGTTTTGCTTCAACAACAATGTTGAATGTAAGACAGCTAGGGAGTACACAAAGGCGTTCAATCCGTCGTAACTTACAACAACACGTTCGG
>CM067168.1:159895002-160027200 GCA_034093135.1 Erigeron breviscapus
ATATACTCTCTGTAACTGGTCGTCTCCAGTTCAGAGCTTATATTGCAAAGTAACTCCACCATCGACATAGAGGTGTCTTCAGGTAGTACCATCTATTGAGTTGGGACTTACACTTTATGCACCTCAGAACGTATCATGAGGATCTGTGCTGGTGCTGTCTTTTCCGTTTTATTGGCTTCATTCTTGATCCTCGTTGCTTGGCGGATACATTTAACCAGGTGATCCAGCTTTCCCGATTCTACGGCTTCTTCTATGGCTTTCCTTAGATTTCTGCAATTGTTTGTGTCGTGCCCATGGTCTCTTTGATATTCACAGTATTTATCCATGTTCTTCTTCTTTGTTATGAGTTTATTTGGGATCGGGAAAGTCGAAGCAACTCGCTCCGTAGCCATAATTTGCTTTGGTGTTTTTGTGAGACTGGACAGGATATCAATCCCATTTTCTCTGTCTCTTCCAGCCCATTGGCTGTCATCCCTTGTGTACCGGGGAAATCTTCCGTTTCCTCCGTACTCCTTTCTTTTCCTTCCTGAGGTATAATCTGCATTCGTCGTTTCTCTTGCATCCAGCCAAATATGGGCCTTATCAGTTAGGCCATCATATGTTTCAGGCAAATCGGTGCTTAGGTGCTCAATGAGGTCTATTGTGCGAAGTCCATGGATAAGCCCTGAGATTCTTTGGCTTTCTGGTAGTCCCCGCACTTGTTGGGTTTCGTTAGTGTACCTAACTGTAAGTTCAGATCGCCCTCATTTGTCGGACCGTCGAAACGAGATTGACTAAGGATATGTTGTTGGTGCGGAAATCCCTCCGAATAACCCACGGTTTCCTATATCACCTTTTGTAAATATAATTCCAATAAATATTATATATATATAATATATATATATATATATATATATATATATATATATATATATAGGGTGAGGATCCTGGAAGAAGGTGTCTTAAGGAGAGAAGGGAGAGAAGGTCCTATGGGCCAATCAAAACGCGACATGTGTCAAAATAAAAAAATTGCGCGGTGGCATAATCGTAAATAAATTAAACTTTTGTGAAGCTTGGTCAGCTTAGGTTCTGGGTCAGCTTGGGTTGAGTCAGCTTGGTCAGCTGGGTTGGGTCAGTTTGGGTAGGGTCAGTTAGTCAGCTTGGGGTTGGGTCAGCTTGGGTTGGGTCAGCTTGGGGTTGGGTCAGTTTGGGGTTCGGTTGGGTCAGCTTGGGATTCGGTTGGGTCAGCTTTGGGGTTGGGTTGGGTCAGCTTGGGGTCTGGGTCAGCTTGGTTGGTCAGCTTGGGGTTGGGTCAGCTTGGGGTCAGGTTGGGTCAGCTTGGGGTTGGGTTGGGTCAGCTTGGGGTCTGGGTCAGGTTGGGTCAGCTTGGTTAGCTTGGGTTGGGTCAGCTTGACACAATCTACACATAATCTACACAAATGTAAATTAATCTACACAAATGTAGATTATAGGTTTTGGGTCAGCTTGGGGTTGGGTTGGGTCAGCTTGTTGGGTCAGGTTGGGTCAGCTTGGTTAGCTTGGGTTGGGTCAGCTTGACACAATCTACACATAATCTACACAAATGTAGATTAATCTACACAAATGTAGATTATGGGTTTTGGGTCAGCTTGGGTTGGGTCAGCTTGGGGTTGGTTTGGGTCAGCTTGGGGTTCGGTTGGGTCAGCTTGGGGTTGGGTCAGCTTGGGTTGGGTTAACTTGGGATGGGTATGCTTGGGATGGGTCAGCTTGGGTTAGGTCAGCTTGGGATGGGTCAGCTTGGGGTGAGTCAGCTTGTTGGGTCAGCTTGGGGTCAGCTTGGGGTTGGGTTGAGTTAGCTTGGGGTTCGGTTGGGTCAGCTTGGTGTTGGGTTGGGTCAGCTTGGGGTTCAGTTGGGTCAGTTTGGGGTTGGGTCAGCTTGGGATGGGTCAGCTTGGGATGGGTCAGCTTGGGGTGAGTCAGCTTGGGATGGGTCAGCTTGGGATGGGTCAGCTTGGGGTGAGTCAGCTTGGGTTGGGTCAGCTTGGGGTGGGTTGGGTCAGCTTGGGTTTGAAGTCAAATTATTTACAAAAATGTCACGTTCTGATTGGTTCATAGAACCTTCTCTCCCTTCTCTGTCATAAACAAAACCTCTCATTGAATCTTCTCCTATATATATATGCATGAACATAAACACTCGTATTTGGTTAATATAGTGAGGCGGCTTTGCGGACAAAAAATACCCACTTGGTAACTTAAGTCCTAAACCAACCAACACGAGTGTGTATTTTGCGGTTCGTGCGTGAGACGAGTGACACCACACGATCTACTAGATTTGTGTGTTCTTAGCTCTAGTAGTTTCTCTTTCTAGATTTTGCTCGTTTCTCTCTCTACACTCTTGTTGAGAACACACAAACACACACCCTCTATTTATAGGCAAGGGCCAAGAACACTCAAATCCATGTGGATTTGCGTGTTTCATGACAGCCCAAAGCCCATTAGGGTTTGGCCATATATGTGTTTCCCTGAACACGCATATAGGTTTGAGTGTTCTTCTGAACAAGCAAACTTTTGCTTGTTCCTCAAGAACTCTCAAACCATTTGAGTGTTCTTCTGAACAAGCAAACTTTTGCTTGTTCCCAAGAACTCTCAAATGACACTTAGGAATATTTGAGTTAATGTTCCTACTGCTGTTAAACGCATAACCAACATTAACTCAGCCAATGTTCCTACTGCTGTAAACGCAGAACCAACATTGACTAGATTACCTTTAGAAGTATTTAAGTTAATGTTCTTACTGCTGTAAACGCAGAACCAACATTAAGTTAATTACCCTTTACATGTATTGTTTACATGTATGTTAAGTACCTTCAAAACACAAATAATAAACCAACATATAAACATATATAAAAGATCCCAATATGATCACAATATATGCCAAAGTAATTTCATTGACAAACAGTAATTTACAAGATAAATTACAAGACTTGAATATAAAATACATAACACATCTAGAATGCTTTTGTCACCGAGAAACATGCACCAACAGTCTCCCCCTTGACATGAGCATCTAGATGTGGTCCTCAAGTCTTCGTTTGTCTCCTAAGTGCTGGCCAAAAACCCTCTTCAGGAACTTCAGGAGTTGTCTACTTTATCCTGCCCTTCTTCTTCCTTTTGACATGAATCTCCTTCTCAAAGTCTGAATTAGATTCGGTCGTTGATTCTTTGAGCTCCTTGCCTCTGCCTGCAGCAAGTCTACGAGCTCTCTCTTGATCAACACGAGATCCTGGATCCTTAGGTTTGATCATCTCGGCCAGTGCATTTTGATATGCCACGTCATCGTGTTCGAACTTCGCAAAGATCTCGTTCTTCAGATTCAAAGTGTCAGAAGAGTCAGATGATAGAATAGAATCATCTCCAGAATGTAGACTATCAGTATCTTCACCAGATGCTGATTGCTCCTGATGACCAACCCCTTCTCCTACAGTTCGTCGTTCCTGGACACCAACACCTACATCTCCAGTTGGTGAGGGACAAGCATCGGTCAGGAGCTTTCCCTTTTCCATTGTCTTCAGCTGTGGGGGCCCGAGAGGTACCAGCAGCAACACCAGGCTGTCTTTGCTCCCCCTGAGATGTGGCAATCCTTATGCCCATTGAAAATCTTGGAGTCTCTTCTCTTTGTCTGCTGGATCATCTCCCTCGTCCTCTCTTCTTTCCTTCCTAAGGGCATCATCCTTGCAGGTTGGCTGTATCTCCCCCTGAGATCTAAGATTTTCAATTATCTCATTCAGCTGGTCATAGTCGTCATCGAAGCTTGTCAGACCCGCAGTCTGGCTCTTTATCACCTCATTATGGTTTTCCAATCTTTTGGCAATCTGCTTTAGGTGCTCAGACGTCTCAGATTGGATCTTTTGTAGAGCTTCCTGCCTTGTCCGAAGCTGAGCATTCTTAGCTTTCAGCTCTTCAAGCTCCTGACGATGTGATTCTTCATGCTTTAACAGATTCTCTGTTAAGCCAGCAACCAAAGCTCTCATTTCAGCAATCTGCTTTTCCAACCCTGATATAGTATCATCGCTGGATCTTGAGCTGCTAGGTTGGGAAGAGATCACCGATGGTCGAGGAGGGATAGTCTGTGAAGCAGTCGGTCTTGACTCTGACGGTCTGATTGTGGATGCATGTGGTTGTTGGGTTGCAGAAGTTCCAACAACCGGAAGTGTAGCTGTACTTTGAGGAATTGATGTCCAAGCCGCACTGGTAAATGATGTGGATGCAGACCCTGTTGCTGATAATCTGATCCTTGTTCTTGAAGGCTCGACCGGTGCTCTCATCAATCCTTTACCTACTCCCCTAGGTCTCTCAGCTACATCCTCAGTCACTCTCTGCACATGCTCAGACTCATGCCCTTGTCCTTCTTCAACTGCCACATTCATCATTGCACCAGTCCAGTTGACTCTAGTGCCAGATGTGCCTTCGCCAGCTCTTCTCCTCCTTTTGAGCTGTCGCGGCGGACTATCTTCTTCATCTTCCTCCTCTTCTGGCTGGAAGTCTGCATCAGCCTTTAGTTCCTGTTCAGAACGAGCAGCACGTTTTGCTTGAAGAAGCCTATGTGCTCTCTCCTGAGGGTCCTCATGACCATCATCATCATCACTGGAGCTCTCCTCTTGATCACTCTCAGTGGCATGAGGATCACTACTTGCCTCATCATCGGCCTCGTGATCCTCGAACATCTCGTTGATCTCTGCCTCTAGATCACGATGAGCGTCATACTGTTGAACCTGGTTAAGAACATCATCAGGTTCTAACAGTTGGTGTGCAACCTCGGCAGCATCTTTAGCATTGCCTACACCCTGATCCACTTGGAAGAACAAATCACGGCTTCAGCTTAAGTGGGGGTTGTTGCATGGTTGTTCTGTTGTTGTTGTTGTTGTTGTTGTACTTGGTGTGCTGCAGGTGGTGGTTGAGGAACTTGCTGTGGAGCTGCAGCAATATTTCCTTCAACATCAGACCCATCGTGTGCAAATCCGTCATTGTCTGGTGCTACATATGCCGGATTTATCACTGCACCGAATAATTGTCTGTCTGTCGGTCGAGCTGGAGGTGGGAGTGGACCTCTGTAATAGTAACTATCGCTAAAAATACGATTCGGCATGGTATTTACTCGCTCGACGGGACCCACCTGTGGTAGATTGGGCAGGCGAGCGTAGATGATCATCATGATACATCAAGAAGCGCTCGTCGGCAGCTGCACCAATTTGTCGTCTAATCTCGTTGAAGAAGAAACGAGAGAAGCTGTATGGCTTGTTCAGCACAAGGGAGACAACTTGAGATTGGGTTTCGACATTCAGCTTGTCGTACCCCGACTTCCTGTTGCTAAGAGCAACCAAAATCACGTGACTGAAGAACTTCCACTTCCCATGAAGACAGTTCTTCGTGAATGTGTTTCGGTTAGGCTCACCTACATAACCCATCCGTCTGTAAACTCCGTATCTAAGTGCAAGTGGGTATGAGGTGGGACCGTTTGCTCCTCTCTCTTGGGCATCAGTACCCAATCTAACTATCTGGACCAAATCCGCAGGAGTGAATTGGATGACCTATCATTCACCCGAGCTTCAATCCTCTGATTATTTCCAGCAATGTATCTAGCAGAGGCCCGGAATTGACGAAGATACGTCAAATATATCACCGGATCCGCAGTGAGAACCCTTCGAACTCTAGAGCGTTGAAAGAACTCTAGGATCTGAACAAACTCTGCTGCATTATCCTGGTGGACGTCCAAGTTAATCAGATAGTTATGATTTCTGTGGAAGTGTCTCTCGGCCATCTGCAAAATGATACAAACAACAACAAACAAAAGATTAGCAACAACAAATAAAGTCGAATTTTAAAGCTCTTAACATTTTCTCAGCTCCTGAAACCCTTTGTTTCACAAACTAAAATGTTATCAACTTTAACCATCGACAAATAAGGTTGAACGATAAAATTCTTAATGTTTTCCAAGATAGTGAAACCATTTGTTTCATAATCTTCCAAAACATCACCAATTTTATCGAATCAACACGTCGAAATTAAAACTCTTAATGTTTTCCAAGATAGTGAAACCGTTTGTTTCATAATCTTCCAAAACATTTTTAGTTTTAATAATCGACAAATTGAACTTTACAAATTTAACCAAAACCACTTGTTTTTCTTAAATTTCCTAAAGTCCAATTTTTATAAGGTAAATGCACTTTCTAATTTGACTCATTTAAAAAATTTCTCGTTTTGAAAAATTTCGAAGTCCTAGAACAATCAAATTCCTTATACAAATACATATGGTGACAATACACACATATGGTGTAATATTTGACTGGTTGATACGTGTTTTGTTTCATATTTTACTTATTAAAGAAAATTTTCCAAATTAAAAATTTTATAAGTCATGAAACACGCAAAGGATGTAACAACACGCAAATGGTGACAAAACACGCAAATGATGTATTTTACATAACAACACGCAAACTGGTCATATGCGTGTTCTTTGTGATGACGTCATCACAAACACGCAAAAACTGGAAAGATTGATTGGGAAGAATCTGGGTTCATGAGAACACGCAAAGTTCATCATGAACACGCAAAACCAGAAACTTCAACCCCAAAACTAAGTCCAGTTGATTTGAATACCAAAAACTCCTAAATTGGTACGATTAGGTTCGTATATGTCTGATTTATCAGTTTTAGGGTTCCATTTCTTGATCCATATCTTGTTTATAGTCCCATTTAGTGATTTTATAACCAAAATAAAAACCCTAAATATTTGGCCATTTAAACACGAAATCCGGATCTAGAAATCATGTTAATCATATACCTTTGTTCTATAAGTGTTAATGGAAGTGTTTCTTGTGTCTTAAACACGAATAGATCAAGTTTGTATGAATCGAAATCTGTGTAGATGAACACGCAAATGGGAGGAACGCGCAAATATGGAGGGTTTCTGACAGAACACGCCAATATGTTTGAAAATTTTTATAAGTCATGAAACACGCAAAGGATGTAACAACACGCAAATGGTGACAAAACACGCAAATGATGTATTTTACATAACAACACGCAAACTGGTCATATGCGTGTTCTTTGTGATGATGTCATCACAAACACGCAAAAACTGGAAAGATTGATTGGGAAGAATCTGGGTTCATGAGAACACGCAAAGTTCATCATGAACACGCAAAACCAGAAACTTCAACCCCCAAATCTTAACCAGTGATTTTGAACACCAAAAACTTCTAAATAGGTACGATTAGGTTCGTATATGTCCGATTTAACAGTTTTTAGGTTCCATTTCTTGATCCATATCTTGTTTATAGTCCCATTTAGTGATTTTATAACCGAAATAAAAACCCTAAATATTTGGCCATTTAAACACGAAATCCGGATCTAGAAATCATGTTAATCATATACCTTTGTTCTATAAGTGTTAATGGAAGTGTTTCTTGTGTCTTAAACACGAATAGATCAAGTTTGTATGAATCGAAATCTGTGCAGATGAACACGCAAATGGGAGGAACGCGCAAATATGGAGGGTTTCTGACAGAACACGCCAATATGTTTGAAAATGATAATAAATGCGTATAAGTCAGAACACGCATATTCGGCCCACATTGGCAAAACACGCAAATTAGGCCAAAAGTGAAACACGCAAATTGAGCCCACTTAACTAACAATACGTATACTTGGCCCTTTTGGCATAAACACGCATATATAGTTCACTTGGCAAAACTCGCATATTACACTTAACCTAATTTTCGATTCAAGTGAACCTTGACTTTCCAAAAAGTCAACCTTCACGAACTTGATTAACACTTTGAAAATTCACCAAGAATTTTCTAGAACCCGGTATGATTAACGAAAAGAATTCTTTAGAGAACACGATAAGACATATACGGAAACTTATTCTGTATCACTATTATCCGTATTTTTCTCGATAAAGAGATTCTCGATAGCTATCACAACTTGAACAAACTTACGATGTACATTCATTAAATCAAGACCCGATGTGTCACTATTTAATGAATTACAAAGTACCATTGTTAAGTATTTGACAATAACAGACATTGTACACAACAATGCTGTTTAATCTTGTAAATTTGCTCCAACCCTACACAAAACACTCAAAGCATAGAATATTGAACAAAAATACATAAAAATTCAAATATAACAAAAATAAAGAAATAAGGTTGAATAACAAGATAAACAAACTCTTAATCTTCATCTTCGTCTCCGTTTGAATTTTGGTGAGTTATCTGTGTGTAAGTGTACTCTGTTCGACCTACAAGCTTGAGCTTTCTCCATTCCGGACTGGATAGACTCAATTTTCATACACTTAAGAGATCCTTTATCTTCCTGGTTGACACACATCCTGTTAAGATAAAAAATTCTGCACACCCAAACAAACTCTTGAGATCCACACAACACATGTATTAATCTCAATGGTAAATAATTGAACTCGAAAACACTTAAACATGTATATAACAGATAACAAACAACAGATTCTCCCCCTAAAGATTAGAATCTAAGCAATTATCATGTTAGCACACACAATAAGCATTTCCTATTCAATTATTCAAAGTAAATTGCAAATCAAAATAAGCATCAAATATATCAAGTAATTGACTCTGTTTGACCTATTTTGACCGAAACCTTAAGTACTTAACCTAATCTTTCGAGCAATTTACATCTAAGACCTAACCTAAGGTGTACTAAACACACTTAATTTAAAGTCTTACACTACACTCCATCCCTATCACGACACACGCTTATTCGGTGTTCAATAAGAACGCAAGTTGAGTCCTCCTAGAAACTAGATACCCTATTTAGCAATGTCTCTTGTGCAATAGAACCCTATTATTAGCAATATACATTACGGAGCATAAAGTTATAAAATAAATCACATTAATTTTAAATTCAAATTAATCTAATAAATCTTATAATAGTCATGCTTAATACTGTATATTTAACAGGTATCGGAGAGACTAGTTTCTGTGGAAGAGATCAGATGTGGCAATTACATAAGTCTGCAAAAGGAAGCAATTTTCCATTATTATTATATATGAACAATGATCCAAGACGATTACCGGTATATTTGTCCTCTTAAACATTCGGTGTGTCCAGTTTTTCCTTTGCTTTGTGAACACTTTCAGCATACCCTGCCCAAGGACAGTCACCATGTAGACCAAGTAGCCTAGTAATGTCCACTTATCAAGTTTGCGCATCTGTGTGACCCAAGGTTAGATATACTCTCACAATCAACAAAGCATCAAAATTAAGATATTTAGTGAGTATATAACAAAGTCTTTAAGAATCAGGCCAGCGGTTCGCAGGTCGATACTCACGTATCGCAAAGAGACATACACACGATTCACGTACAGGATTATACTCAATGCCCAAGTGCACTAAGTACGCGTATATGTGTGACTTAAAAGCAAATTATGAAAACCCGTGACTTTCGATGAGACCCGTGTAGCGAACTTTGGGCCAACCTATCCCAAGCTTGATCAGAGACTTTAGGTAGGCTAGGTATAACGAAGATACCCCGAGGACTTACTTGTTTGAATCTCAAAGGCCACATTAGCTTCATTTTTGGCAACCAACAAAGATATTTCCGAAATATCTTGTCACACACATACTTCCTATAGCAATACATATACTTCCGAAATATATGTACCCGAGACTTTCCATATACAGACCAAATATGCAAAATAATAACACTAAATCTTTCATAAGATTTAAGGACCAGCTCAATTTAGCAAGTAAAGAGCAGGCATACAAGGCCATATATCTAAACAAGTGTCTCACAGAAGCATTGTATATATTAAGATCAGATTACGGAAAAACCTTAACACTTTATGTCTACCGATACATCATATGATGAAGTCATTGAACAAAGCAGTTTAAGTACATTAAGCAGACCTAAGAGCCACTAGTTATCTTCACGTCTTAACACTAAAGCAGTAACTACTCCCCCTTAAACCATTATTATATTTTTTTGTTGCATTTTCGAATTTTCCCTTTTTTTATTATTATTTTTTTAAAATATAAGAGGTTCTAGAGAGACAGTAGCTAAGGGTTTCTCATTCCAGTCAATTGGACTAGCAACTCGAAACGCGATCGATCAAAAGCCTTAGTGTAAAAATCATATATAAATCAACTTGCTCATTCATCATAGGATAACAAACATTAAACAAATAACAATGCTATCACAAATGATTTATTAACAAGCATAAGATAAAGCAATTCAGATTACATCTTAACTACACAAGGAAATATTTCACCTGACATGTGATCAGATTGATCAACATAAACACCTTATATATACTCGTTTTTCCCAAATACGTTCTTTTATAAACACATTAAAAAAAAGGGTAATGGAGGGAACCCTATCCCGGGTACCACAATTGGATACCCATCGACTCACCCCGTATGAGTCATATGATGCCGGTACAATACCTCTATCCTAATCCCCACATGATCTGGGCACCCCGAAGGATCGAACCCGCGTATTTAAACTTCACATGTGGGTCTAGGTTTCATTGGTAACGGGTACCTTAAAGGAATTATTTTTTGTGTCAAGCGGGGATCGAACCTAAGACCTTAAGGTCATCAAGTGATTGCCTTACCACTAGGCTAACTCCTTGTTGGTTTTTATAAACACATTATAAATAACATACAAGGGACTTGCACCATGATTTACAATGAAATGAACAAAAATAAAAGTTCGATAACCCACTATGTTATCTAATTAAAATGTGCCTAGGACTCAGTCACCGATCACCGAAATACATGGTCTTCTCTAACTATGTCCTTGCACGTAAGATAGGCGCCTAGTTGCAAAACTGTACCCAAGCCTCAGTAGACTCGAATTTACCTTTCTTATCTTTCACTGAGATATTCGTCCAATATCCATCACTCTCAGTGGGAGTCTTGAATTTTGACGTTTGTCGGTTGTTTCTTGGCACCTTCACAGGAGATAACTCAATCTTTCTCCTGGGACTATGCTTTTGAAACAATGAGGAACGACCAGTCTTAACCGTTCCGGTGAAACGATCATAAAAACATGTATCGTCTTCACCAACACGATTAAAGACTTCTCGTTTTGGAGTGGGATTCCTCTTCGGAGTCTTGTTACGAACTTGGCCACCATTTGAAGGCTTCTTTGGAGATACACTTCTTGGTTTTCCATGCTCCTTAGCAACATAACTCGAGGGATTTCTAGAAGCATAATCTTCATAGTATTTCTTCTTATAATCCCTCATAAATGTTGGATTTGAAGCACTAATCTGATTATTTCTAGGTGAACCACTTTGTGCGGGTGAGTTCCTTTGAGAAATCTTTTTAGGTGAAACACTCGTTGACCTTTCTTCAACATGTTTTCCTTTGTTCTTTCTCAACTGAACATCCACATCTTCAACATCTCTGTCACATGAATCATTAGACTGCCTTGATCTGCTTGAGTTACCCTTTTGTGGACACATACTTGCCACATGTCCCTTTTCTCTGCAAAAGAAGCAAGAGATCTTGTCAATGGACTTCTTTGATCTGTTAGCAGCTGGACCACTTGTTCTTTCAAAGTGTGCCCTTTTGACCATATTCTCTTCTTCGGAAGTCAGTATAAGAGGAACGGTCCTTTTTCTTGTTTTCAACTTAGGATTTAGCACTTCCTCTGTAATATCCACATCCCAAACCTTATCTATTAATACAGGATCCATGCACTCAATCGAAAACTCTCGCTCTGTGAAGATTCGGTCACTACCTTTCAATGTGAAATGCTTCAACATAAAGGTTTTTGAGCTTAAGTCAATGATTTCATTCTTTCGAAATTGTTCCATTCTCTGTGCTTCTGTGTGTTCTTCCTATTTGTCAATAGAAGGATTTTGAGATTCACTCGGAATTGGATCCGACTCCTTTTCTTCAAGTTGCTTATTTGATTCTTAATCAAGGATGATGTTCCCCTTTTTGGAGTCATATCTTCATATGTGTGCTCGAGATCTTGCAGATTACCAGTACTTTTAGATTTAGACAAATAGTTTATCATACATCTCATATCTCTCATTTTGTTGAGTTTCCCATTTAGATGAGTTATTTCAACTTTAGTATCCGTCAATTCAGTCTGTTTCTCAGTAAGTTTCTTTGACAGCTTGATGAGTGATAAATATATAGACTTTTCACTAATTATATTTGATCATTTTAGATGTAAATTGTCTCCGTTTGATAGACCTTTGTACTTAATTCGTTATTTATATTATTATAGGTCTATATCATGAAATGTGGCGAGATTGGACTAAAATGCTACAGACTCGGCTAGATGACCATTGTGTCAGTGAAGTACTAATATTATTGAAGAAATCATGGAAGTGGACTATTAGTAAAAAGGTGATGATGCATCATGCATGTGGTTCGTGTGAGTGTTGTACGCAAGGGACAAAAGTCCCACATGTGGGCTCGGCTAATACAAAAAGAAAAGGAGAAGAGGCCCAAGGCCTTGGGCCTATTATACTCGTGTACAGCAGCAGCCCAAAGAAAGAAAGAAAGCCAAATGGGCCGAAACCCTTTTGGTTCGTTTAGAAGGTCGGCGAGCAGAAGGCATCAAACATATATATATAATTCATGATGCATTAATTTAGAAGAGCTTACATTAGACTATGGGAGATCAATATTAATTGTGAGGGTTCTGTTGGAGTCGACGGCCGCAAGAAACAAAGAAAAAGTGGCAGCGCCACTTTTGGGGTAGAAGGCAAGTAGCAGCAGCCGCAGTCAGGTTTGACAACAACAATAATTAATAAGGAGCACCCGATAATAAAATAATTATTAGGGTTAATTATTAGGGTTTTAATTATTAGACGGAGGAAGAGACAAGCAGCCGCAAGTGGAGGAGAAATAGCTACAGCCGCAGCTTTGTTCGTGACTTCACCGACAGCCGCAAGCCTTCAACTTTCGTTTGATCTATCCTATTCTTATTACTCTTTTACTTTTATTATTATTGTTATTAGTATTACTCTATTGCAAGATTTATTTATTTGACAATTATTATTATGAACTTATTTATATTAATGATTGTTAGTAGTATTTGTTTTGCCATGAGTAGCTAGGTATTTAATCATCTACTAAGATGATGTGACATGATTATGTGATGGTTGCATGCTAGATACACTTAACGTCTTGTCGTGATCTTGATGAATTAATTCTTTGTAGTTTATTATTATTATCGTTGATGATATATGTATGCTTTGTGGTGGTACCTGTTGTGTGCGTATATGATTTTAATTGTTTATGGTATAAACGATTATCGCTAGGTCATGGTATGATAGTGAACGGTATAATAATAATAAGAATTAATCTGTTAAATGGCTTGGTAAGTCAACTAGACAAGATTGTTACTTAAATAGTTAAACAAACTAATTGGTTAGGGAACTATAGGTTGACAGGATGGTACTCACACTTGTAGCTAATCGGTTAGGGGATTTGAGTAGGAGACACGGATTTGTTAGCGGATAGGGTGGTACCCACGTGACCGAGTCTAGTAACTTATTTAGATCCCAACTATTGTATTGACTAGTGCAATCTGAAACATGTTATGGATCTGATTCGAAGTAGATGACTTTTAATCTTTCTGCTTAAAACAAAAACTATTTTTGATTAATTCCTCGGAATTACTAACTTGATTTATTTCTGCTAACTAACTTTCAAAAGCAACGTGACAACTCGGTCACAAAACCCCCAACAAATCTTAGAATTACTTAGTCTTAGTTCTTAAACATAGTCCCTACGAACGAACCTGGTCTTACCTAATAGCTATATTACAAACGAACGGATCCACTGTCCGTGAGTGTGTGTTTAGTTTGGTATTTCCTTGATTTTATAAACTTAAAACTTGACCGCTTTTCATTATACACAAACGACACATCAAGTTTTTGGCGCCGCTGCCGGGGACTATTTATCTAGGAATTTAGTGAGATTTTGTAATTTACTTTGTGTCTTTTTGATTTCTTGTTTAGTTTAGTTGAATTTCGTCATTCGTATCAATAAACTGTTGCTTTTCACGGGTATATCTAGTGTTTGTTTTACAGGCTAGGTACTACCTATGGGAACCTCAACTCGAGTCTACTCTCATGTTATGTACTGTGATATGAGTCAGTTCAAGCAGTACGCATGGGAATCTTTGGAAGAAACTTGGAAGAGAATGAAGCAGCTGGTTCAAGACTATCAACATGACAAACCTCAAATATATGAATATATTCCTTGGTTTTATGATGGTTTGAATCGCGACACTCAGAAGATTTTGGATAACGCTTGCGGTGACTACTTCCTCGAGTACTCAGCAAGAAAAGCTTTCGCTTTCTTGGAAGGAAGTTCACAAGTTGAGAGCATGATTCAAGAAGATCAGACAAGTGAAGAGAAGGTACAAGAAATCCAAGAGTCTGTTCCAACTGGTGCAATGGAAGATGAAGAGGAAACCGGATGCAAACAGGAGCTTAACGAAGAAGAAACAGACAAAATCGAAAAATCAGAGGCTGTTTCAGAAGAGCCAGCGCCGCTGGTGAACTCCACCAGCGCTGCTGGTAGATCCCAGCGCCGCTGGTGAACTCCACCAGCGCTGCTGGTAGACTCCAGTTTCAAACAGAAGCTGACCAGCGCCGCTGGGACCTACAGCCAGCGCCGCTGGCAGGCCCGTTTCAGACGCAATCGCTTCCTAAGTTTGTTTTGACCCCGGAATGGACTTCCAATCAGATCCGGATCATTTTTCAACGACAAACGGAGCGTGAAACAGGTAAGCGTTCGAACCTATTTTATTTATTACTTACTAAAATGCTTTCCTTTGATTCGTTTGCAGGAGTGCCAAAGCCGCTGAAACTTTTCAAGAAGATCATGGCACGAAAGAAAGAGTCAGATAAAGGGCATACGGCTCTAACGATAGCTGAATTCGAGGACATGAGACAAGATCATTTGCAACCCAAGTCGGGTTATCCATGGAGCATTCTTACTCTTACTTATTGTGATTTAAATTACAGTGTTAATTGCATTAAGTTGAGTACTCTTAGGGCTAGTAGTAATTACATGCACTACTTGATATTTTTGAAACTAGCCCCGGACCCGTTGGCTCCCAAACCTTTCAAATCCACGAACATGAGCTTTCAAATCACTTACTTGAAAATAATGTGTTATAACGGTATTTTCAAAATTTTATATGTTCGTATGAAAGGTTGGATTTTTAAGATGAGTTTTAAAAAGAAATCAAATATTTTTAACATCTTAAAAGCAAATTTTGATAAGGTGAATGAAATGGTTTGGGTAATGGTTAAGTTTAGATTCACATATTTTTCACCGTATTCGCGTAAACCGCCCGACATTTTAAGTGTGGGGGCGTTTAAGACCCCGCCATGGTAAGTTTGGGGAATGAGTCCGACTGAAGACTTTTTAAACTTAGCACTTCTTGGGAGGCAACCCAAGCCGTATTATTATTTTCATTTTTATTTTTATTTTTATTTTGTTTTTTAGGAATATGTGATAATCGCAATTAAATGAATTGTTTTGAATTTTATCATTTGTGATCTGTTTTTATATGAGTTATATCTTTAGATTCACAGATGCAAGCTTTCAATGGATCAAGGAAACAAGTAACTTATTGCAATCGTATTTCGTTTTTATTTTTATTTTTATGTTTTAGCTTGTTATTTTCCATTTTTATATTTTGATTAAAGTGTGCAGGAGTATTTAGTTTTGTAGTCTGAAGAAAACCATGCACTTGGTCAAAAGCTAAGTGTGGGGGAATGCCGAAATCAAATCGTGAAGGAAAATCAGACGTCGAAGCTAGTACAGGACTCCCAAGCGCCGCTAGAAAACCTCCAGCGCCGCTGAGAAAGCACCTGGGCTTCCCAGCGTCGCTCCCCCTTGTCCAGCGCCGCTCCCAAAGTCTGCCCGCACACCAGATCGCGAAAAATCCAAAAAATCAGCAAAACCCAAAAATCCAAAAAAATCAAAAAATCTGAAAATACCAAAAAGAAAAGGAGATGGAGAAGCATCAATGGATCGCCATCAAACGGAGTCGACTCAAGTCTTTGAAGATTCAACAACATTCAAGTCGCTCCACACATGCCATCTTCAACAAATTCATGCAATTTAAGCCCGGGAAGTTTCGTTAATCCTTTATCTTATCGTGTTTTTCCTATTACCCTTTATGTTATGTCATGTTTAGTACAACGAGGACGTTGTACAATTTAAGTGTGGGGGGATGGAATAGGAAAAACCCAGTGTTTTGTTGTTTGAAATTTCAAATTTTCTACTACTTATTTCATGCAAAAAATTTCAAATTTTTAATTTTTCTGTCGAAAAATTTCAAATTTTTACTATTATTTCTGCAAAAAATTTCAAATTTTTATATTTTTCTGAAAAAATTTCAAATTTTCTACTACTTATTTCATGCAAAAAATTTCAAATTTTTAATTTTTCTTGTGTCGAAAATCATTTTTGAGATATAAGCTTTGCTAGTAGACAAAAGATGACGATATATAAGCGATATTAACTTTGGTAAGATGAACTGTTAGCTAGAGTTGTTAGTTTAATCATAGATTTGTGGCTGTTCATTTTTCCAAATGCATTATAGCTTAAGCTGAAACTGTATGCATTTTAGTTTACTATAGCACACTTAACCGGACTTTAATATGCCTAGCAATTGGAACTATCTAGTTATTAGTATAGGCGTATTAATTGGACCTTAATGCTTTAAGTGCTTGTGTAAGATCTATTATAGATGTATGGTTTATCCTTAATTCTTACACTATTGATTGTAAACTAGTTGTATGCTAAGTAAGTGTATGAGTCATCTGGGGTCTCTGATAATGTCTATGCATGAATAAATGTAGAAAATCTTAAGAAAGACAATCGGTAGATTAATAAAAGAGTTCAATGAGCTATTAAACGAGTAAAAAAATACACATCAAGTTATGTCACTATGCGCGTGGGGAACCACCGACCTGTCACCGCTGTCTTGATGTAAGGTATAAACTCTAACCATTAGTTGAGTTATGTCGCTTTGCGCGTGGGGAACCACCGACCTGTCACCGCTGTCTTGATGTAAGGTATAAACTCTAACCATTAGTTGAGTTATGTCGCTTTGCGCGTGGGGAACCACCGACCTGTCACCGCTGTCTCAACTATTAAAGATGATAATTATTGTACAACTGCTTTAGTGACTAGCTAGGAGGCATGACTTTAGTGTGGGAGTATATCTAAGTAGTGATTCACAAGTACAACCAATAATAAGATAAAATGCCTTGCTAGTATCTAGTAGAACCGATTGCTATACAAACTTGTACTAAGTGCTTAACTAGTCTGCATGAAGAAGTAAAATTGAGCTATAAGACAGTTGGAATTATGGAACGGTTTTAGAGGTATTAACACAAATAAAAGGTTAACTTTTAGCTTTGACTAACTGATTATCTTTGCCCCATAAGTTATAGCTTTCTTATTTTGTCTTAAGCTTTCTCAAAAACAATTTGCATGACTAGCCTTTAAATGTTTTGAAAAGTAGAAAAGTTGTGTCACTTAAGTTGTCCGCTCATCTTTCAATGTTTTTATTTTTCTTTTGGACACTTTGCTTGAGGACAAGCAAAAACTTAAGTGTGGGGGTATTTGATTAGTGATAAATATATAGACTTTTCAATCATCATATTTGATCATTTTAGATGTAAATTGTCTCCGTTTGATAGACCTTTGTACTTAATTCGTTATTTATATTATTATAGGTCTATATCATGAAATGTGGCGAGATTGGACTCAAATGCTACAGACTCGGCTAGATGAACATTGTGTCAGTGAAGTACTGAGTTGAGTTAATACGAGAACTAAAAATTTGTCGAGAACTACGAGAACTAATTGTGTCCATTGGATTCATTAGATCAAAGGTTAAAATCACTTAATGGCATTTATGTAATTATTGTGAATAAAAACTAATTTATAAATAATTTAAACTAAAAAAAATGGTATTTTAGGAATATGAAAAAAAAGACGGTTCATCCACGAAATTTATGGATTTCAGTTTCTTGTCAACCTTTTTAATTATTGTTGGTTATAGTTTTTGTTTGACCAATATAACAAATATCGTCGACATGTACATATATAACTTTTAAATTGATTGTATAATATTTATTTAAAACTTTGAGTTATAAAGTCATTAATATTAATTTTATTAACAACTAGTACGTAACACATATGCGAATTATGTTCCCATGTGTATAATTTTATTTATATGTAATACAAATATGTTTTTTTCACATGTGTTTGATCATATATGAATTATGTTCACATGTGTATAATCCTATTTATATGTGTACAAATTTTTTTTTATTAAGATTCACATGTGTTTGATCATATATGTGTACACGTGAACAACTATGATAGTATGTGAACATTAGGTACGTACACATGTAAAAAAAATCATGTTCTTTTATAAATTTGTAATTACCGATTGGGTGCACATTTAAACTCATGTGATGTCATCATGTTCACATGTGATTAATCTACTATATTTTTAAGGTGTGCGTAGATGTATATCTAATTCGCACATGTAAACATATCATAGAGTATTTGTTAAAATGTTATCTTTCATATATGATGTAACATTTTTGGATAAATATAATTTCTATAAGGGTTATGGTCTATTTATTTAAATAGAAAATAACATGTTGAAACTTAGTAAACACACAGGTAATAGACTATATAATAACGAAAATTAACAATAAAGAAAAAGCCGTTATAAATAGTAGTGATTTTTGATTACAAATGAAATACGAGTCCATTACACAAAAAGGTACAATATATATCGTGGGGGTAAATTACATACATTACGTGTTTCTCATATTAGAAGAGCACGTCGATATATAAAGTTTGGTGAACACGTATGTGATTTTGGATAATCTATAGTTTAAATTTTGAATTTGGCCTGGGTATATATTTTGGTTTAGTCAACATCCACGAAATGGGTGGTTACAACTTACCAAGATTTGAGTTTAAAATTGAGGTATTTATGGGCTTTTTTCTTTTAATGAATAATTAATTAAGTTGTATTTATAAAATTACTATATTGTCCTTATACCTTTTAATTAAATATTAGTTCACAGTTTTCGACAATTTTTTGTTTTTCATTTTATCTTTTGACATGAAGTACTAATATTATTGAAGAAATCATGGAAGTGGACTATTAGTAAAAAGGTGATGATGCATCATGCATGTGGTTCGTGTGAGTGTTGTACGCAAGGGACAAAAGTCCCACATGTGGGCTCGGCTAATACAAAAAGAAAAGGAGAAGAGGCCAAGGCCTTGGGCCTATTATACTCGTGTACAGCAGCAGCCCAAAGAAAGAAAGAAAGCCAGCCAAATGGGCCGAAACCCTTTTGGTTCGTTTAGAAGGTCGGCGAGCAGAAGGCATCAAACATATATATATAATAATTCATGATGCATTAATTTAGAAGAGCTTACATTAGACTATGGGAGATTAATATTAATTGTGAGGGTTCTGTTGGAGTCGACGGCCGCAAGAAACAAGAAAAAGTGGCAGCGCCACTTTTAGGGTAGAAGCAGCAGCCGCAGTCAGGTTTGACAACAACAATAATTAATAAGGAGCACCCGATAATAAAATAATTAATAGGGTATAATTATTAGGGTTTTAATTATTAGACGGAGGAAGAGACAAGCAGCCGCAAGTGGAGGAGAAATAGCTACAGCCGCAGCTTTGTTCGTGACTTCACCGACAGCCGCAAGCCTTCAACTTTCGTTTGATCTATCCTATTCTTATTACTCTTTTACTTTTATTATTATTGTTATTAGTATTACTCTATTGCAAGATTTATTTATTTGACAATTATTATTATGAACTTATTTATATTAATGATTGTTAGTAGTATTTGTTTTGCCATGAGTAGCTAGGTATTTAATCATCTACTAAGATGATGTGACATGATTATGTGATGGTTGCATGCTAGATACACTTAACGTCTTGTCGTGATCTTGATGAATTAATTCTTTGTAGTTTATTATTATTATCGTTGATGATATATGTATGCTTTGTGGTGGTACCTGTTGTGTGCGTATATGATTTTAATTGTTTATGGTATAAACGATTATCGCTAGGTCATGGTATGATAGTGAACGGTATAATAATAATAAGAATTAATCTGTTAAATGGCTTGGTAAGTCAACTAGACAAGATTGTTACTTAAATAGTTAAACAAACTAATTGGTTAGGGAACTATAGGTGGATAGGGTGGTACTCACACTTGTAGCTAATCGGTTAGGGGATTTGAGTAGGAGACACGGATTTGTTAGCGGATAGGGTGGTACCCACGTGACCGAGTCTAGAGACTTATTTAGATCCCAACTATTGTATTGACTAGTGCAAACCAAAGAAAGAAAGAAAGCCAGAAAGGGCCGAAACCCTTTTGGTTCCGTTTAGAAGGTCGGCGAGCAGAAGGCATCAAACATATATATATATTCATGATGCATTATATATTTATATAGATTACATTAGACTATAGAATATATTAATTGTGATATATATATATATATATATATATATATATATATATATATATATATATATATATATATATATATATATATATATATATATATATATATATATATATATATATATATATATATATATATATATATATATATATATATATATATATATATATATATATATATATATATATATATATATATATATATATATATATATATATATATATATATATATATATATATATATATATATATATATATATATATATATATATATATATATATATATATATATATATATATATATATATATATATATATATATATATATATATATATATATATATATATATATATATATATATATATATATATATATATATATATATATATATATATATATATATATATATATATATATATATATATATATATATATATATATATATATATATATATATATATATATATATATATATATATATATATATATATATATATATATATATATATATATATATATATATATATATATATATATATATATATATATATATATATATATATATATATATATATATATATATATATATATATATATATATATATATATATATATATATATATATATATATATATATATATATATATATATATATATATATATATATATATATATATATATATATATATATATATATATATATATATATATATATATATATATATATATATATATATATATATATATATATATATATATATATATATATATATATATATATATATATATATATATATATATATATATATATATATATATATATATATATATATATATATATATATATATATATATATATATATATATATATATATATATATATATATATATATATATATATATATATATATATATATATATATATATATATATATATATATATATATATATATATATATATATATATATATATATATATATATATATATATATATATATATATATATATATATATATATATATATATATATATATATATATATATATATATATATATATATATATATATATATATATATATATATATATATATATATATATATATATATATATATATATATATATATATATATATATATATATATATATATATATATATATATATATATATATATATATATATATATATATATATATATATATATATATATATATATATATATATATATATATATATATATATATATATATATATATATATATATATATATATATATATATATATATATATATATATATATATATATATATATATATATATATATATATATATATATATATATATATATATATATATATATATATATATATATATATATATATATATATATATATATATATATATATATATATATATATATATATATATATATATATATATATATATATATATATATATATATATATATATATATATATATATATATATATATATATATATATATATATATATATATATATATATATATATATATATATATATATATATATATATATATATATATATATATATATATATATATATATATATATATATATATATATATATATATATATATATATATATATATATATATATATATATATATATATATATATATATATATATATATATATATATATATATATATATATATATATATATATATATATATATATATATATATATATATATATATATATATATATATATATATATATATATATATATATATATATATATATATATATATATATATATATATATATATATATATATATATATATATATATATATATATATATATATATATATATATATATATATATATATATATATATATATATATATATATATATATATATATATATATATATATATATATATATATATATATATATATATATATATATATATATATATATATATATATATATATATATATATATATATATATATATAGGTGGATAGGGTGATACTCACACTTGTAGCTAATCGGTTAGGGGATTTGAGTAGGAGACACGGATTTGTTAGCGGATAGGGTGGTACCCACGTGACCGAGTCTAGTGACTTATTTAGATCCCAACTATTGTATTGACTAGTGCAACCTGAAACATGTTATGGATCTGATTCGAGGTAGATGACTTTTAATCTTTCTATTTAAAACAAAAACTCTTTTCGATTAATTCCTCGGAATTACTAACTTGATTTATTTCTGCTAACTAACTTTCAAAAGCAACGTGACAACTCGGTCACAAAACCCCCAACAAATCTTAGAATTACTTAGTTCTTAAACATAGTCCATGTGAACGAACCTGGTCTTACCTAATAGCTATATTACAAACGAACGGATCCACTGTCCGTGAGTGTGTGTGTTTAGTTTGGTATTTCCTTGATTTTATAAATTTAAAACTTGACCTCTTTTCATTATACACAAACGACACATCACAGCTTTCCAAAGTTTTCTTGACATAACTCTTTTCTAAGAATTACTTCTCTGAGTTCTTCTTTCATAGCGGTTAATCTGCCTTGATCTGCTTTAACTTGTTTCTTTAACTCACCTTCCTTTTGGGTCAACATAGCAACTTATTGTTTGAGAGAAGATCTATCTTTGACTGTATCATCAAGTAATACCTTTGTATCTCTTACAATATTCTGAAGATTACTGACTTCCGAAGATAGTACATTGTTAAATTTGCAAATCTTTACTAATGAATGTAGTGAGAATTCCACTTATTGTTCAGTTACATCTAAACTAGAAATGAAATCAATAAGTTCCTTTGTACCGAGTCTTTGAGGAATTCCCACCTTTTGACAATCTTTGTCTTCTTCTAACTCTAATATCTCATCATCCTCCGAAAGAATGTTTGTGTCAAGAACTTTCTCCTTGTCTTGTTCTGTCTCTGTAGGATAATCTTGCTCATGTTGAACATGAACATTTGAATCTTCAGATAACATTGTAAACTCAATGGCACTCATATCTTCCTCATTTTCTTCTTGATGATCTTGATCAGTTTCGATTGTCATGGTGTAATCTTCCTCAGGGAGTTCATCATCTTCATTCATCATTGAATAGTCAACATTGTCTACATACTCATCATGTTGATATGAATCATCGAGATCATCAGCTATGGCATTGTCTGAGTAAATTTCAGCAAGATATGCATTGTCTTCTTCATTGACTTTAGTACTCCAGTCACATGATTCGTCTTGTTGTTGGACCACCAAAGCTCTTGAGTTACTCTGATCAATTGAGCCTTGATTTCCATTAGACCTATCACTATATGACCTTTGTCTAGAGGTGTTTGAAGATGAAGGTGCTGTTCCACCTTGATTGAAGTTCTGACGAGTCACAATAGACCTGTCATCCTTCTTAGGTCTCTGCATTCCCTAGCAAAGTGTCCAAAGCCCTCAAAATTGTAACACTTCACCTTTGACTTGTCAAAGCCAAGCTTGGAACCCACAACATTTCGCCCTGTTCTTGCCAAGAACCGTTTAGCCCGAAGAGTCAACATGGCCATTTGCCATTGCAAGTCAATCTCTTCTAAGTCCAAAGGATCAATTTGTTCGTAGTCTTCATCTATAAGACTAGGATCCTGAACCTTTCCTTGGATAAACTGTTCATAAGATGTCACAAATGACACAAGAACGGATAAGTGACTTTCCGCACATTTGACACTTATAGGCACGGTGGAACTAGCACTGGAGGTAGGATACTGACGGTTGCCTTGATTATCACCCTGACTTGAAACAAGACATATGTTCCCCTCAGAGTCAAACGAGATTCTCTGTAAGTCAACATCTTCACTCAGGAAGGCACTTGTGCTTCCACTAGAAGAACCTTGACCCACATTGATCATAGGCCTATCGTAATAAAGCTCGGGAATCTGAGCATTATTATATCCTGCTTCCCTCCTCTTTAGTTTCATTTCTTGTCCCCGAAACTTAGCAACTATCTGAGTCAAGGACATGTCTGAGAAATCTGCTTTCTCCTGCAAAGTAGTAATATAATTACTCCACTTTTCCGGCAAGGAGCTCAAAAATTTCTCGACTTTTTCCTCCTCAGAGTAGGTAACCTCAAATGCTTGCAACTCTGCTAACAAGTGATAATACCTAGTAATTAGTTGATCTAAGTATTCACTTCTTAACCCGTTGAATACATTATACTGATGCTTTAAAAGGTCTCTACGATTCTTTTTAAGTGTTTCATCCCCTTCACAATGATTCTTTAATGCTAACCAAAGTTCTTTAGATGTATTGAATCCGTTAAATAAATGTAATATTTCTTGAGGTAATGACATTTTTAAACATGATAGTGCCATTTTCTCTGCCTCATACATTTTTTTATTAGATTCAGTCATGTCTTGATAAGCATATACTTTGTTAACACCAATATCCTCATATGTTGGGGCACTATATCCTTCTGTCATACAAGTCCACATTCTAATATCCGTGAATTGCATAAAGTATTCGAATCGGCCTTTCCAAGAAAAGTATTGGTCTATGATCATCAGTTTGAGTGGTGAATTACCCTTACCGGTTTCATGGTCCATTAGTATCAATTGGTTAAGATAATTTGCTGCCATTGTATATGTGGTCTAACCTATAAACATACAAAGACACAAAAACACGCAAATCTGGGAACACTCAAATGAAACACACAAGATGTAGGAACACGCAAATGAGAACACTCAAAACCGAAACCTCTCAAACTTGAGAACACTCAAACAGAACACGCAAGCCACTAGAACGCGCAAACTGTTTGAAAATCACGCAGATCTGAGATGCACTGAAACACGCAAAGTACTGTACTTTAAGAACGCGCAAAAAGTACTGTACCAGAACACGCAAAAAGAGTTGTTCTTCAATCTTTCTCAGATCTTGAACCCGATATTGTTCCTTGATCGTCGAAACTTTGAGAAAACAGTTTTAGGATTGAGATGTATCTTATTTTGGTGTCAAGTTTGAACCTTTCTTACAAACGCACCCGAAAACTATCTCCACCTAAGAACACGCAAAAAAGGATGATAACCAAACCGAAATCAATCTCGAACCAAGGTATTGAAACCTTTGGCTCTGATACCAGTTGTAAGTTCAGGTCGCCCTCGTTTGTCGGACCGTCGAAACGAGATTGACTAAGGATATGTCGAGGTGCGGAATCCCTCGAGATAACCCATGGTTTCTATTTCACCTTTTGTAAGATATATATCATATATATATATCACTATATATATATATAAATTATAAGATAAACCACTGGGTAATAGCCCAGTGGCCACCAGCCGCCACTTTCCAGGAGAGGTCCTGGGTTCGAGTCTTGCCAAAGGCAAACTTGAGATAATCAGGGGATTATTAAGTGGTTGAGATTCACCTGGACACTAGCCTAGCTGGGGATTAGTGGGTACCAAATGGTACATGGGATCAGGGAGTTTCCATCCAATTACCCTTTTTATATATATATATATATCTATGCATGAACATAAACACTCGTATTTGGTTAATATAGTGAGGCGGCTTTCCGGACAAACAATACCCACTTGGTAACTTAAGGTCTAAACCAACCAACACGAGTGTGTGTTTTGCGGTTCGTACGTGAGACCAGTGACACCACAAGATCTACTAGATTTGTGTGTTCTTAGCTCTAGTAGATTCTCTCTCAAGATTTTGCTGTTTACTCTCTCTACACTCTTGCTTTCACACGCAAACACACACACTATATTTATAGGCAAGGGAAGGAACACGCAAAACCTTATGGGTTTGCGTGTTTCCATGTCAACCCAAAGCCCATTAGGGTTTGGCCATATGCGTGTTTCCCGGAATACGCATATTGGTTTGAGTGTTCTTCTGAACAAGCAAACTTTTGCTTGTTCCTCAAGAACTCTCAAACCATTTTAGTGTTCTTCTGAACAAGCAAACTTTTGCTTGTTCCCAAGAACTCTCAAATGACACTT
This sequence comes from Erigeron breviscapus, assembly GCA_034093135.1. Taxonomy (NCBI): domain Eukaryota; kingdom Viridiplantae; phylum Streptophyta; class Magnoliopsida; order Asterales; family Asteraceae; genus Erigeron; species Erigeron breviscapus. The sequence continues at coordinate 159,921,506 of CM067168.1, forward strand.
AGGAATATTTGAGTTAATGTTCCTACTGCTGTTAAACGCAGAACCAACATTAACTCAGCCAATGTTCCTACTGCTATAAACGCAGAACCAACATTGACTAGATTACCTTTAGAAGTATTTAAGTTAATGTTCTTACTGCTGTAAACGCATAACCAACATTAAGTTAATTACCCTTTACATGTATTGTTTACATCTATTTAAGTACCTGCAAAACACAAATAATAAACCAACATATAAACATATATATAAAGACCCCAATATATAGTTTCGGTGGTGGTTCGTGTGCTATCAAAGAGGTGTTTCAATCTATAGTTTCGGTTTCCTTTTCTTGGATTTCTGTTCGGTCTAGGAAATTGCCTATTTCCTGGCACTTATGGGCTATGAGCCCGTCTTTTTTCTTGTAATTGACTGTATTTTGGCGTCTTGCCAAAGTTTTAGTTTATTTTAATAATAATAGTTAGCTGTTCAAAAAAATAAAAAAATAAAGACCCCAATATGATCACAATATATGCCAAGGTAATTTCATTGACAAACGGTAATTTACAAGATAAATTACAAGACTTGAATATAAAATACATAACACATCTAGAATGCTTTTGTCACCGAGAAACATGCACCAACACTAACGATGAAGTCCCCTGTCTTTTCTCCATCTTTTTGCTTAATATTGTGCACAGAAATGTGAGTTTTTCTGTGCTTTTTCTGCATGCTGAATTGTGACCTGAATTTGTTCTTGAGCACCTCAAAGCTGTCGACGCTATTCTTGGGTAGGCCAACAATCCATTCTCGCACATCGTCCGTCAGTGAATAGGAGAATGCGTGGCATGTGGTTGGCATATCCCATCTTTGGATCAGAGCTGCCCCGACAAACTTCTTTAAGAAGTCGTCTGGATCACTTTTTCCATCATAGTACCCCAAATGCAATGGGTGACTCTGTATGTTCATGGAAAATGGGCTATCTGTGTTTACCAGGTGAGACAGGTCAACCGGTTACGGGTCCTCCCATTCATATGAATCATAATCTTCACGAACTGCGTTCCTTCGGGGGCGAGTAGCCCCTTGTTGATGTCTTCTTGATGGACCCTGGTGATGATATACCATATACGGAGCTTTACCTCCGTATAAAGGAACGGATACGAAGGACCCTTAGTAAACAGCGAAGGTACTAATACATTGTACCAACCAGATGTATCCGTAGCCGAAGCTACGATGTATATCTTCGTAATTCCGGAGCTCCCAAGATGATCACAAACAATAAACGGATACGCGTGAATTCTTTCCATGATGGGTTCACTGGACCCTCCCTTATAGGTCCCTGGGGCAATCTGGTCTAGTTCACTTTGTTCAATAGTGGTCTTAGAAGAAAAGACCACTGGGGTTGATGGTTTTAAAACCTTTTCATTTTTCTCAACTGGAGAAATAAATTTGTCTTTCTTTGAAAAAGGTTTTGTATTTTTGTCTAGGGCCAGATGAAGTACCCTCAAGAAAGTTTAATCTTGCATTAAAACTTTGTGATTGATGAGTCAGAATTTGAATCTGGCTCTCTATCCTGGACAAAATATTTTCTTCAGATGATACCTTAGCCTTTCCAGTCAAAGGCTTTGGTAAGGGATTGGTATGAGGTAAAGGTCTATTCTGCTTCACCTTTTTAACTGGAGCAGTCATCTGGACAGCTCCAGTCTTAACCTCTGGGGATTGAACTGGGTCTAAATTGGTCTTGGGTGTTACAGGCATATCATAAACAGTTGTGGGCCTTAACACCTCTGGTAATCGATCGATTACTGGTATTAATGATGCAACATTAGTATTTCCATCTAAATATGCACGTTTTTGAGCAGGAAATTGTTTAACTGAAGCATCATATGGCTTTTTGGTTTCTAGCCATGACTTAATTACCAGTTTTTCTTTCTCTAGAATGATCTCAAGATCTTGCTTTTCTTGAATCAATTGTTCAGTTACCAGAACCTGGGCTTGAAATGCCAGTTCAATGTCTTGAAGCTTCTTTTAATTTTGATTTTAAAGCATTTATTTCAGAAGAATCTGTTTCTAGACCATTTACACAATCAGATCTAACAGTTTCTACAAAAATCAAATCAGAATTTAAAGCTTCAGCAATGTCCAATTTTTAGTTCTTGGTCAGTTGCATTATCATAATCACTAACCTTTTAATAACAATGTCCACCCATCGTCCAGATGTGACATCTTCCTTCACCAGGTGCTCATCAACTTCCAGAGCCATGTAACAGCAATCTCTTTCTTCTTCTTCATCAACAGATGAGTCATCAGAAGGAACCCACTTCTCTTCAGTTGTAGCAATCATGCACTTATTATTTGTTTCCATTTGTTGTGCCATGTGAGCAATTTGGGCCTTAAGCTTTTTATATTTCAATTTATAGCTATCATCAGGCTTATTATTAGAAGATAATGGACCAGGCTTGGATGCAAACTGGTTGGACCTGCACTCTTTCATGAAATGACCCTTTTTGCCACACTTAAAGCATGTCAAATTGGTCTTGTCAGTGGAAGAACTGGATGCAAATTGTCCAGATGGCTTATTTGCTCTTGCTTTGAAACAGTTAAACGTTTTAGCAATCATTGCAATAAGGTCATCATCTTCAGTTTCATCACAACAGTCTGGAGAGATTTGACTGGACTCTCCAGAATCCATAAGTTCAGACACCATCTTCTTCATAGAAAATACATTCTCAGAAGATATCAGTGCTGTACTTTGTGGTTCAGAATAACTAACCACTTTAGGAGTACTGGAGGCATGGTTAAAAGCATCTTGTTCTGCAACCACTCTCTGAGCTTGATTTTCTTCAGTGTACCTGAAGGCTCCATATAGAGTTGAGAGAGTGTGTGTGTGTAGAGTTTTACCTTGTCGTAAAACAAGTATCATGTGAGACCATTTGGTGGGTAGAATGTCACAAATTTCTCCAGAAGTATATCCTTGTCCTTCTCAACCCCAAGACCTCTCAATTGGTTTATGATACTCATAAATCTGGTGTAAGTACCAGTGAGAGACTCGTTAGGTTGAGCAAAAAATGACTCATACCTCTTGTTTAAGGAGACCTTTCTGGTGACTATGGTGTCATCTCCTCCTTCATGTTGGTTAAGAAGCTCATCCCACATGGTTTTGGCACTAGGAAAAAGAACTAGTGTGGGAATTAGGGTTTCTGGAACGGCCCCGAGGATCATGTTTTTAAGGAGGGTGTCAAGATTCACCAATCTCCTCTCCTCTTCTGACCAATGTTCCTCCCTCTTTTCCCTTCCCCTTCTAGATCCAGAAGGATCAAGAAGTGGATTGAGAGGTGATGTAGGTACATAAGGACCTTCGTTTAAAATCTTCATCATGTTCCTCTCAATACCAGTGACATGCAAAACCATCCTAGCCTTCCACGTACCAAATTCATCACTGTTCCCACTGAATTTAGGAACAGGATTATTCGAGTAGTGCACATGCACGTGTGGAGAAGCAGGAGTAGGAGGAGGAGGATTAGTGTTATTAACGTTTTGTGGTTCATTTTGATCATGAATATTTACATTAGGATCGGAACCAAGACTAAAACCTTGTGTATTTTCTTGGTTAGCCATCAAGAACAGATCTAGGCAATGATTAGCCTTCTGCTCTGATACCAAATGTGAGTCCCTTAATTAACGAGATGGTTAACCAATAGAAAGTGTAAAATACAACAAGTCTAATAATCACTAGATTGGACTAGTATTACTTGTAATAAAGATGCAAGATATATAAACAAAGTAATACAAGACTTAAAGCAATAAACAAATAAAGTGGACCATTATGTATGTTTCATGGGTATTTCATTTATTGATGTTTAAATAAAATACAAGGTTGTTGCGGAATCAAGATAACACAATTAAGTGAGTATCCTAACAACCTATGAGTTACAATATGATCTATATTTGTCAAATAACTCTTTAGGATCGAGATACTTAAAGTTGTGAAGTATCCCTGTTTAAGATCGAGAGTATTTGGACAAATTCACTTAAATGCAAAAGGAATGCTTAAAAGTGTTTTTGTTCAAGGAATGACTTAGTATTTATAGGCAACAAATTCACCAGTGAATTTGTGCCGTACAAATATGGTTGGCATACATTAATGATCCGACAAGAACATTAAATGTATTGGATAAGGAATAAGGATAAAGTCACATCAAGTGCAAGTGTATCCTTTTATCCAACCACCTTAACACACGTATACTTTGTTAAAGAACAAGTGGATTGTTCTTTGGAAAGTGTGTTAAAGGCAAAAGTCAATCCTCGATATTAGTGTTCAGACTTGCAGGATCTAGAACACTAACAATCCTCCAGTGTGCAAATCTGGTAAGACTTTCCAGTGGACTCCGCCATTTGTTAAGTCTCTCTTCCTTCAGACTTCAGTCTTTGACTTCAGTCAGAATGTCTTCAGTAGAGTAGATCTGGACTGGGGTGAAGTCTTCAGTGAGCTAATCTGGAGAATGCTCCAGATTACCTATACAAGTAAATGCTCACTAGTCTTCAATTATTTCTGGACAAATCTTCAGAGGGACTCCAGATTCCAAGTCTGGAGTAGGTCCAGTAGAAACGTTTTCTGGTCAGATCTTCAGTGAGGCTCCAGTAGTCGGGTCTGGAGCGAGACCAGCAAAACAAGTTTCTTAACAAACCTAAATAAGGTTCCAGTAGTCCAGTCTGGAGCCAGTCCAGTAAGTCTGGACTAAATCTGGACCTAACAGTAAAAGGATTAACGAAACTTCCTGGGCTTATGTTGCATGATTGTTGTTGAAGATGGCATTTGCGGAGCGACTTGAATGATTGTTGAACTTCAAAAACTTGAGTCGTCTCCATTTGATGGCGATCCATTGATGTGTCTCCACCTTCTTCTCTTTTTGGTATTTTCTGATTTTTCGATTTTTTTGGATTTTTGGGTTTTTCTGATTTTTTTTTTTTGGATTTTTCGTGATCTGGTGTGCAGAACGGAGCTGTGAGCGGCGCTGGCAAGCTGGTGAGCGGCGCTGGCTTGTGGGTAGCGGCGCTGGCAAGCTGTTGAGCGGCGCTGGACTTGCACAGGTGCAGGTCCAGCGGCACTGGGAGGTGGTGAGCGGCGCTGGGAAAGCCAACGCTGGATGTCTCCTAGCGGCGCTTTTGACTCCTGTACGTGTTTTGACGTCTGATTTCTTCAACGATTTGATGCTTGAACTCCCTCACGCTTAGCTTTTGACCAAGTGCATGGTTTCCTTCAGACTACAAAGCAATATACTCCTGCACACTTCAATCATAATATCAAAATGGAAAATAACAAGCTAAAACATAAAAATAAAAATAAAAATAAAAACAAAATATGATTGCAATAAGTTACTTGTTTCCTTGATCCATTGAAAGCTTGCATCTGTGATTCTAAAGACATACTCATAAAATAGATCACAAATGATAAAATTTAAAACAATCACTCAATTGCAATTAGTCACATATTCCTAAAAATAAAAATAAAAATAAAAATAAAAATAAAAATAAAAATAAAATACAGCTTTGGGTTGCCTCCCAAGAAGCGCTAAGTTTAACGAGTCTTCAGCTAGTCTCGACCTAGAAACTAGGTCGAGGAAGAATACGGGGTAGGCCGGGGGCCGATACCCGTTGGGTAACTTTCGAAGTGACTTATGGCTTCCTTGACGTTGGTTCCTTTCCTCTCCTCCAAGTTTTCTGAGTTCCTTCGTGCTTCAGTGGCTTCAACCATCTCCACGTCGATCGGTGTTTGATTTCCAGGGCTGGTTCGGGTGGTGACGGATTTGATTTTGCTAAAGTCGGGGCTGCATGTGGTGCCAGCGGTGCTGGGCATCCCTGAGCGGTGCTGGGCTTCCCCAGCGGCGCTGGGTTGAGTTCCCAGCGGCGCTGGTGGGTCCATGGCAGTATTCGACTTTGCGATTTTGCTTCCATACTCCTCTAGGAACTTCATTATCCTCTCGGGTTCTATTAGTATGATGCTTTTCACCAACCCTTCGTTGAATGCCTTCCTTGTTCCTATGTTCAACCCATTGTAGAATGCTTTCATTTGTTCCTTTATGTTCCTATCCTTGGTTTCTAATTCTTTCGCCAATGTTTTCATTCGTTGCCAAGATTTTCCCCAAGGCTCATTCTTTGCTTGTTTAAAGTTCTTTACGGCTATTAACGCCTTCTCCTTTGGAGACTCTGCTAATACATTGTTTTCTCGTTGCCTCTTTTTTTTCCTCCTTCCTGTTCGGAAGTGGCCTCAACTCAGGATGTTTGTTCGTGTTTGATGGCTTATTTGGATGGTCAACCTTCTCAACATCTCTTTTCAAGTGATTCAGAGTCCGGAAGTCTCCCCTAGCGGCGCTAGGTGTCCTTCCCAGCGGCGCTGGCTTCTCCGTTCTCGCGATGGGTTCTTCAAATCTAACTTTTCGGCTCGAGATCCTAGCTTCAATCCTTGCAACCATTTCTATTCGTTTCGCCTGCATCTTCTTTTGGTCCCTAATTTTCTTCATTATGTCTTGTCTTTGTCCTTCCAAGATACCACAAGCTTCCTTAATCCTATATTCTAGCAGCAAACAATAGTTACTTATCCTTTTTGTGTGATCATCCATCTCTTTGTATTTCCAAACCAAAAGCACGTGTTGCCCTAGTTCATCTGCCAGATTCGTCACTCCTCTTAAAGCTTCCCCGTGAGTACCATAGTTTTCTTGTCGGAAGTTACCCACCTTATTCATTATTATACAATGGCTAAACGAAACTGTGAGCTGGTATTCTCCTTCAGTCAGATGTAGATCCATTCCATATTTGTTACTGAGCGGCCTACGAACAGTGAGACTTTGCAAATTAAGTTATGTTTGCTGAGCAGACCTCCCCAGCGGCACTGGGTTCTTCCCAGGAGCGCTGGTCCTTGCTGTGCAGATCTCGGGATTGATTTTTGCCTTGTAGACGCTTTTTTCCATCTCCGAAACGGGTATCTTAAATCGATTTCGATGCATTGCACCTATCTTAAGCTGAAACACACTAAACAAAAATGAAAGCAAAAGAAAACAAGAACGAAAACAAACACGAAAACGATTAGTAACTTCAAGAACAAATTAAAATTAACCTAAATGCAAACAATCTAACCTTAACAACTAAAAACGATAAAATAGAAATATTTTTGGATTTTTGAAATTTTAAGAAAATGAAAGTACTGGCTAGTTTAAACTAAACCCTAATTTTGACCTAAAAAACCTAATTTGACTACTAAACCTAAAATGACTTAATCCTAAGTAATGAAAAGTAACTTTCTCGTGCCGAAACACAAGAAAGGATCGAACTACACTACTAAACTAAGAATGCGTCGCGTCCCCGGCAGCGGCGCCAAAAATCTATGATGGTGGTTTTATTTTTGCTTTTAAAATTTTTAAATTGTTGTACAAGTAATTATCCCAAAACACACACCTACGGGCAGAGAACCCGATCGGATGTAGTATAGTTTAGTGATAAGTTACAGGATCGTTCGCAGGGACGCGTTGCTTTACCTAATCTAGTAATATGTGTAATTCTAGCGGTTGTGGGGTTGTCACGATTTCCTATTAAACTAATTAAAATACTGAAAAGTAAATAGAAGCCACAACCGCTTATTCAGCGAGAGGCTCAGCCTGAAAATAGTTTGAAAAAGCAAATAACAGTAATTAAATTAAAATACTTGTTTGGCATCTCCGATCTCATGGTACGACCAAATACTATCCTACCTATTTGCTAGACTGTTGGAAACTTAATCACGGCTCAGATTCTCGTTAGATTCACTTTGCCTAATTAACTATTGCTGTCGCTAGACTCACACTACCCTATAAACAAATTCTCGTTAGATTCATTGTTTAATGACCTAAAGTTCGTGTTACTAGTTCATCTTTTAGTTACCCGGCTCTTAAGCCATGACCAGATAGTAATTATCTTTGGTGATCACAGTGCTCGTTTCCAAGTCAAAGGATCGCGTCTGACATTGTTAAGCTTCATGTTCTATTCATCCTAATTACTATGGTTCTGGATCCCTCGGTTACAAGTGAATCACCTTTTACAGCTAGTTAAAGACCGACTAGTGTTTTCCATCCGTATGTATTAATCCTAGTGTATGATTATAGACCGATCATCAGAATTAAACTAATACATGCAGATATAGAACCGATAATAATATGAAGAATTAGTAAAACATGGATCTACGATAAACAGTAAAACACACTCCAACAGATTCTAACAAATAAAGTAAAACAATAAACGTCTACATGATCACATTGATCCAAACAAAGTCTGAAAAGATGAAAGACATTGTTTACCAACTGAAAGTAAAATAAAAGAGTTGATCTAGACTGAGGATGAAGATCGGAAGGTGTTAGAAGCTCCAAAACCTCCTTGGAATGTGCAAAGTCGACCTAGGGTTGAATACGGGAGGCTAGGGCTGCTGAATCGGCTCTCTCTTAGGGTTTTGAGGGTTAGTTCGACTTAAATAGGTGTTTAAGTCGGTTGCTGAACTGGGCCGCCCAGCGGCGCTGGATGGGCTCCCAGTGGCGCTGGGCATGGGCCAGCGGCGCTGGCAACTGCTGCTGCTTCTCGTACTTCTTCTTTCGGCTCCCGAATCACCTCCTTGTGTCTTGTAACTTCATAGGCTTCCATCTTGAGTCACTTGATGCCATTTACCCTCTCTCGCATCTTCCGTGAACCTGCGTAAACATACGACTCCATTAAGTACCGATAGTTCCGGAATATTAACTCAATTAGACATTGAAATGAAGCCTTTCAATAGGGGTTTTTATCACAATATGGACGCTCATCAGATACTATCAAATACCTTGATCCGAAAAGGAACACAACACTATCACTTCGGTGAGTTGGACGACAAGGCATCGATAGATCTGGTGCTAATAAAAGTGAACATAGGCAGCGTGTGCCTGAAGAATACGTAGGTAGACACAGGAAGCGGACGAGACATAATCTATGAAAAAAGTTTTCTCCGATTGCCTAAAAAACTGCGGGAAACAATCACGCCACTTGTTATGGGTGAAATTTCAGGTGTCAATATCCTGAAGGTCCAAGATCTTGACAGCCCAGGATCTTGACGTAGGAGAATATTCTGATTACTTGTTAATACTTTGCTAACGTTATGTTTCAAGTATTATTATCATTTCCATGTGAGATAAGTATGCAGATTTCAGAATAAAGCTAAGGAAAATATTTTCAACGGTAGAAAGAGGATTTCACACGTGGGATTAATCTTCAACACGTGAAGAAGACTTGGTCTGCCAAGATAATCGGACTTCAAGTTGAATTCAGCACGAGGAGAAGAACTACAACGTTCACTTGACTGGTCAAGATACACATTAACGTTCAACTACTAAAGACCTGGAAGATCCCTACAATCTCGCATAATTAGTTAGATCTTAGGTCTATATAAAGAATGAGGCTGATCGATCATAGGCATTCTATCTATTACTTACATACTGCTCGCTATACACTTGTATTCACACACACTGCTCTCATTTACTTTACACTTAGATACATCGATCAACCGAATTCCATCATTTGTAATCATTTAAGAAACATTAATAAGAGAACAAAGGCAGGGACGATTGCTTCCTCCCGGGGTTTTTATGCCGGCAATCCTTAAAGGATTAAGGGCTTTTCCTCGATAACAAATCTCGGTGTTCTTACTCTTTACTCTTTATTTTTAACGCATTATTTACCTTGATTAGCATTATTTATCGTGATTTCATTTATTTCGATACTTATTATTCCGATTATCATTGTTTTATACCTTTATTTCTTGTTTAGTCGACATAATCGTTCTTCAAACCCTTTTATTAAACGCATCTTTGAATCTTAAACATAATTTACAAGCCCTTAACCTCACGAATGAAAGTTTGGTTACATTGTTAATCTAAGTTTTCAACGTAGATTATCTTAGGTAATTTTTGACCAAAACAATTTGGCGCCCACCGTGGGGCAAAAGGTGCTTTTCAGGAAATCAAAAGTTGTCTTTTTGTCAGATTATGTCGAATAGACAAGGGAAAAGGTTTTTCAAAAATAAAAACACAGGGACATCTGATGCAAGGAAAAGACTCAAACGTTCTTACCCTTTTTTGTATGCTAACGAAAATTTGTTTTCTATCATTAGTAGAACTGAAACGGATTTAGAAAGAAGAAGTTCCGAAATTATAAGAGATCTAAAATACTACAGCTGAGATTTCTAGATGTTCTTAAACTTCAAGCAATTATAGAAAGGTCCAAAGATTTAGATCCTCACGCTATAGAAAGCTTGGGAATTGAAGACTTAAAACGGCAAAAGATAAATCATAAGCCAGAGGTCATGAAAGAAATTTCCAACCTAGAGGGAGCACAACCTTAAGGTATGGATTCTTTTAATTCTGACAAAATGGCGATTGTAGGTACGCTACCTAGAAACGGTATTGACACACCAAGAAACTGTGATCTAAAGGTTTGGAACATGGAAGTGCAAATCTATAAATTATGAATTAACTGATCAAAAGCAATCTTAGTATTAAGATTGTTCTAGACAGGAAAAGTGCATCAGGTATCACTCAGCAAACACATGCAACATGGAATAAGGTCTTCACCTTTTGGCTTTCACGCCAACTTTTGGTTGAAGGTTTTCACCTTCTCTTAGATTCGCCCGTGTCGCACGTTAGTTAATTTCACGGTTGAAGGGTTAAATTCCAAGGTCGTCGAAATTAATTTTGTTGGTTGTCGATGTTACCATCGATCTCCCAAAATTGGCTAACTACGCCATCTCCCGAATTTGGATAACCACGCCACTAAAAAATCATTTTTTCAGAATTGGCTGACTAGGCCACTCAATTTGCTCGAAGGACTGGGGACACCACCTAGATCTTGAAAGCTCAATATTCCTTTGAGGATTTGAAGATTAATATCTTCAACCTCAAACATGAATGGGTTTTAGGACTTCCACTCCTAAAACTCATTCTCACACAAATTGATCTTTGCTTTTATGCAATAATTTCAGGAAAACAAGTAGGAGTAATTCTTATCAGAATAATTTGACAAGTGATTGAAGACTGATGACTAATAAAGAGGCTGGAAGCTACTCCTAGCCCACAAGTGGGACAATAAATTCGCTTATAAGGTGCATGTATTCAACTCTTTATTTGTCATCTCTTACTGTTTGAAAATATCTGAATCATTTATTGATGGGTACATAAAAAGGATTTTAAATAATTCATATGCATATACAATCATATATATATAGCGAAAGTATGAGAAAAGCTTATAAGTAGCAGGTAACAAAATTATACTTAGATCATAATACCTATAGTTAAAATAAGATAAAGAATAAAGGTTTGTTGAAAATATCTTCAAAAATAGGATGACCCGCTTCACCTGCAAATAAAAGTAAGAAATACCAATCTACCATAAATCAACATAATAAATATCCGAAATACTTGCTTTTTTAGATTTGAAAATTGTGCCCAACGAGCACTGGGACAACTCCCTTAGCAAGTGTAATCCTAAATAAAGTTCATAACTAATCACACCACCACGGTTAATCATCCCAGATCAACCACACCCCAAAGAAATTGTTTAGAGTTACAGACCACAATCCAGAAAACATAATAAAAGTACCAATTACAACCCATCGAAATAACTAATTAAGATTAGGCTGTACCATCCTTCTCCTGTACTTCCTCTCCAACTTGCACTTCATTCTTCTCCGCTTCATCTTTTTCCTGCATTTCATCCCCGATCTGCACACCATGAATTGCTTTCTGACCTGTCTTGACTATGTCATCGAAAGTGTCATCAAACGCTGCATCATCAATTTCCTCAACATGCTTCTTCAACTTTGACACACCACCTAAACTGACATACTCATTATCTAGCTTCTCCAAATCCCATTCTTCAGGAAGAGTCATACCAGCCGACTGGGCTTCAAGAGCCATCTGAACCTTCACACCTGCAATTGACCTTTGCGTACTCATCCTGGCATTCTTAGTGATTGTTTCTGATCTTATTTTCAACTTTTTCTCAAACTCGGTTGCCTGACACTCAAGTTTCTTAGCCATCTTAGCAAGTTCACCCTTGGTTTTGGCAAAATCTTGCTCCAAGCCCTTTAACACTTTATCCCTATTATCAAGTTGTTGTTTCAAGATAGTGCACTCGTTTACTTTCTCCCCCATGAATTTCCAAACACATTCACTACTGAAAGTAGCCAATTTAAGAGCCTAACAATAAACAAGCGAAAATTTTAATTCTACTTAAAGGAAGATGAATAATAATGTTAAGGGAAAATTGCAAAAGTACCTCTTTGAACTGCGCCTGAACCGTCTCCAAATCCATTGGGCCCTGAATCTTGAGCTTAGCAGTCTTCTTCTCAGTAAGATCAATCAGCTTCACGTCAGATTTTACCCCAGAATCAGTTTTAGCCTTTGTCTCAGTCTTTAAACCTGCTTCAGTCTTGAGTTTCTTGCTGGTCCGAGTGTTAGACAAAGTTGAGCGACATTTCGGAGTCTCACTCATGTCAAATAATCCTTCATCACAAAAATCATCTGATAGGGAACTTTTCTTTGTTGGAGCAGACTGTGCGGTGTTGTCTTCCATAGTATCGTCACTGGTCTTGTTTGAGGATGCTGACTTAGGAATGTATCGTCCAAAGTTCCTTTCTTTACTATCCAACTCAAAGTACTTATCGATTCTCTTTTGAGCCGCTTTATCCTTTGAAGCCTTCAATTTTGCTACAGAGAAAAGAAGAATATTTTATATGCGAAAGACCAAGATACACTAAAACAACTTGAAAAGACTCGACGATCTTACCTCCAGCCACCCAAGAAGGAGGAAGATAACTGCCTACAGGGAGAGAATTTCTTTTAACAAAGAAGAATCTGGATTTCCATCGATCATCATTCTGAGTTACTTCACCAATCAAACGCTTATTCTTATCTTTCACTTTCAGAATATAAAATCCCGAACCAAAGGTTGTCAAATTATAAACTATGCTCAAATCGGGAACCCTAAGTTCTAACTTTTTACTAGTCATTAACTCATTCAACACAAATAAAATTCTCCAGAGCATAGGGCTAGCTTGACCATAGGAAATCATTGTTGACTTAAAAAACTGAGTAATGAAACTCGGGAAAGGAAAGTTTAATTTCAGATACCTAAAGGGATATTCGGGAAACCCTATCCAAACATCGGAAGCTAAGTCGATTTTTAGTTTAGGATCTGGAGCCCTAAAGATTGTATCATCAGGAAAATGTTGCTTAATACGCTCAAGATCAGACGCCTTAATATCGCTAAAAATATTATTATCCATAACATTTGTTTCTATGAAATCACTAATTTCAATGGCAGTAGAGGAGTCGACAGACATTATGAAAAGAAAATGAAAAGGGGAAGAACTTACCTTGAGAGAAAGTATGAGGCGATGTAAACGGTGAAAAATAAATGGTTAAGAAAGAGAAAAACTCTGACCTAATTAATATATATAGGGCGCAGTAACTTTATTTGATACGTGTCTTTTAAATTAACCACTCACTTTTAACTGTAGCAAAAGAGTATTCTGGAAGCCAAGTAAATATTAAATTATTTAAACTTGTAGATATCAATAAATGTATTAACCGCCGTTCACGTATCTTCAGCTTTGAGGATATTAAGCCTTGAAGATAAGATTTAAAGACTTTAAGATCAACAAAACGTTTAAATTTTGGAAAATACATTCTGATTAAAGAACAAAGATTAAATAAATATCATGTTCATAGTATCAAAAGTCTGAGCTTCTATCCTATCGTGATTTTATTTGCCTAAAAACTTCTCAAAAAACTGATTTTTCTGGCAAAAAGATATTCAGCTCCCAAAGGATATTTTCTTTACTGTCGAGTCAAACCACTACCAAATTGTGTCGTTTTCTAGTATAGATCAATTGTTCCTCTAAAAAAGTTCGATCTCGTAATGTGCTTCTAACAATAACTTATGCATGACTGCAATTTCGGACCCATAGCATTTTCTTGACTTTTTTGAAATATCCGATAACCTTGCTGAGATTGCTGATGATATCGTCGTTCATATTATGGTTTTCCTCATGTTTTAGCTTGAGATTGCTGAGTGCCTGAATAATGTACAGAAATAATTATACTACTAAAGATTAGCATAAACAGAGATTTATGAAATATAGTACCTCTAGGATAGGAAAATTATTAGACATCTTGAAGAGGATATGGAAAACTATCTGAGATCTCTAAAAAGAATTTAAATCGGAAATGTTTACTTATGGTTACACGCGTCTTATCTTTAAGATGGTTTCAAAATTTACTAATTGAATCCGGTCAAAGTTTTCTCTAGAAGATTCAAAGTTATTTCAACAAAATAGATTTTATTAAAATAACTTTGGGGACAATTGTTATGGGTGAAATTTCAGGTGTCAATATCCTGAAGGTCCAAGATCTTGACAACCCAGGATCTTGACGTAGGAGAATATTCTGATTACTTGTTAATACTTTGCTAACGTTATGTTTCAAGTATTATTATCATTTCCATGTGAGATAAGTATGCAGATTTCAGAATAAAGCTAAGGAAAATATTTTCAACGGTAGAAAGAGGATTTCACACGTGGGATTAATCTTCAACACGCGAAGAAGACTTTTTCTGCCAAGATAATCAGACTTCAAGTTGAATTTAGCACGAAGGAGAAGAACTACAACGTTCACTTGACTGGTCAAGATACACATTAACGTTCAACTACTAAAGACCTGGAAGATCCCTACAATCTCGCATAATTAGTTAGATCTTAGGTCTATATAAAGAATGAGGCTGATCGATCATAGGCATTCTATCTATTACTTACATACTGCTCGCTATACACTTGTATTCACACACACTGCTCTCATTTACTTTACACTTAGATACATCGATCAACCGAATTCCATCATTTGTAATCATTTAACAAACATTAATAAGAGAACATAGGCAGGGACGATTGCTTCCTCCCGGGGTTTTTATGCCGGCAATCCTTAAAGGATTAAGGGCTTTTCCTCGATAACAAATCTCGGTGTTCTTACTCTTTACTCTTTATTTTTAACGCATTATTTACCTTGATTAGCATTATTTATCGTGATTTCATTTATTTCGATACTTATTATTCCGATTATCATTGTTTTATACCTTTATTTCTTGTTTAGTCGACATAATCGTTCTTCAAACCCTTTTATTAAACGCATCTTTGAATCTTAAACATAATTTACAAGCCCTTAACCTCACGAACGAAAGTTTGGTTACATTGCTAATCTAAGTTTTCAACGTAGATTATCTTAGGTAATGTTTGACCAAAACACCACTGGATACGGAAGTAGTAGGATTCGCTAGTGAACGCATCCGCCCATTGGGAGAAATATGGTTGGATGCCACCATCAGAGGGTTCCCCTGGCGAAGAACCGCAAGGATTCTGGCAATTGTGATAAAAGCAAACTCGCCTTATGACATGCTCCTAGGCAGAGAAGGAATGAGGAAATTCCACATGATAGCATCAACGATACATGGTTGCGTACAGTACAAATCTCACGGGGGGATGCAAACAATACTCTCCTCATTTACTGAAGATATAAAGGAAAAGAGCTCTGTACCGTGGTACAAACGCAACAGAAGAATAATTCAAAAAGGACCTAGAGGACGGCTGGAAATTGCGGACGAAGGATCCTTCACAGAAGAAATGCCAGACAATCCCGGACCAGCAGGGGATGCATAAATACATACATCAAAGACTCCGATAGGCATCAAGACCGGTTGGAGCATAATTTGCCCTCGGGATAAGCCAAATTAATGGAGCAAATAGGGCAGCATAAAAGTAGCAGCTAGGAACAATACAAAGAAATTGTAACTTCCTCCTGCCATGTACTTACAAGCTCCCAAAAAATTATATAAAACGATCGTAATAATTTTCTAAATGCGCATAAAAAATTATTTTTTGAATTGTCAAGGGGACGCCCATAAGACTTTTCAACACAATCATGAGGTAATAACCCATGAATAAAATGCATAAGTCACTCCTTCCTTATGATTGAAGTGCATAAGCATAAATGCATAAGACACTCTTTTAAGAATGTATAAGCATAACAAAAAACAAAAGATATTACTTCTCCACGAAAGAATGCAGAATGATAAGCTCCGAAGTATAGCGAAGCAATGACGGTAGAAACAGAGACAAGGAGCAAATAATAAACAAATGTACAAGAGCAAGTCCTGCCTAAGGCATCAAAATTTATATGTACATAGTACAGAGGATCAGCAGTTCACATTCCCTGAGGCCTAATATTATAAAGATCAGCCACCGAAGCATCGGGATTCGAAAAAATCTGCTGGATATAAGGAAAATAAACATTCCTTAAAGCCTCTTCAGCAGCAACGATCATCTCCTCAGTACCAAGAAGCCTCTCCCTATTCCTACTCAACACAACCTGCCCACGACTCTCTATACGAAAAAGTAATAAGGCTCTTGAATCAGCCCGGTTAGCCTCGATAAAATCATCAAGACTCTGATCAAACTCAGGACTCGCCATCAACATACGGAAGACATGAGAAATAACACCAGAAATAACCTGGCGCATGGAGTTTCTTGTATTCTCCAACTGCAGCTCCCTCGAAGCAACCCTCTCTTCCAAACTGTTGATCACCGCAGCAGGCCCGACAGAGGTAAGAGTAGAAATCCGCTCATGGGCAGCATCCAAACTCTGTGTAGCAAGGGACAAAGCCTCCTGGGAATCAGCGAGCTCCCTCCGTAAAGAACTAATCAAAGAAGCGTCACCCCCGTTAGACTGAGCAGCCCTCAGGGAAGCCAACTCTGCCCTATTACCTCTGCAGATTTTCCACCAGATAGTGCACTCTGGCGCTGCTAGCCGAACCAATCATACCAGCAGCAAACAGGGCCTGGTTGGTCATCTCAGCAAGCCTCTGAGCCAGCATGGTATCCAACATAGTCCTTAAGTGATCAGGAACCAGCATATCCAGACTCATTCGGCAAAGCTGCGGATCAGGCAATTCACTCTGAAGAGGAATCCCTAAAAATTACAAAGAGTTTCAATCAGTAATATAGGGAAACATCGATTGAAATATACACACAATCTACAGCCACTCACCAGTTGTGGTAGCTCCAGTTGTAGTAGCTCCAGTTTCTTCAACTGGCTCTTTCCCAGGCCTGCGTCCAGGTTCAGAGGTACCGGCTAAAAAAAATAAAATAATGAAAAAGCATACATCTCAGACCTATGCAGACATAAATAACATAATCAGGATAAAACACGTACCTTGGTCAGCATTAGAAACTGGAACAGTAGCAGCACCAACTTCATCTCTTACTGGAGAAGAATCAAGGATAATGACAGAAGGACCTGCAGCCATAGGGTTCGTTGCACCGGATGAACCACCCGTTACCCTCTGCCTCTTCGGAGGAGGCCCAGAAATAGCAACACCAGCAAAAAGGGGACCTTCCCCATCATCCGAAGGAGACAGAGGCCTTCTACCAACAACCATGCCTCGAAGATTCATGGTCACAGCCTCTCTAAGTGTTAACTCTGCAAACATAACATAAAGACGTCAGAATAAAGCAAAATAAAAAATCAACAAAAAAGTAACAAAGAATGGTACCTTCACAACACCATATCAAAACTGGCTGATCAGGAGAACCCGCCCATAACATCATAACGCCACAAAGATACAGAATCACAGAGGGATAAGTGACCAACTCAAATGGAGACCTATGCTCCTGATGGACGAATGCATTATCAAGAGTAACCCAGTCATGCACATTATCCTCAAAAGACATCCCCGACACCAACCTACTCGTATCCAACAAACCCCTAAACAGCGGATGAATGTATTCCTCACTAAAAAACAAAAACCCCGGCCTCAAGTTCAACATATCAGAATCACCTATATCAAAAAATAACCTACCAGTCCTCTCTTCCACCATAACCCAACCATCACGAATACCGAATTTGAAAAAAATATTGAAAAACACTTATCCTGGGCTCTATCTCATATGCACGACAAACAACGATAAACGACATTATCATGGTAATCGCTAAGGGGTGCACCACAGATAAATACAGATTATGGTAATCGAGTAACCCTAATAACCAAGGGGACAAAGGAAACCTAAGATTGCCACTGGAAAAAGGAGCGGTATACATTAGGGGTGTTGAAAATAACCAAACCCAAATAACCCGACCCAACCCGAATGGGTTTGGGTGAAACGGGTTGGGTTATTTGGTTTGTGGGTCGTCATTTGGGTTAACCCGAATAACCCAAAGCTTAATCGGTTTGGGTTGCGGGTTAATTTATAATTCTTTGCAATCCGAATAACCCGAACCAAATAACCCGAAACCCAATTAACCCGACCCATCAACACCCCTAGTATACATACCTATAAAACCAGTAGGCGCATTAAGGATTGATTCCGATCCTCCTGGAACCCTAATTTCAGGATCACTATGGCGGCAGAAGCACTGGCGAAACCATGCGACATCGTCCTCAGTCATCTCTGAATACGTGGTACTAATAACACGAAAATGATTGCGATCCATAGTATGGAGAAGATTGAACGGGGGGAGTGGATGTATTTGATAATAAATTTTCATTTATAAACAAAATCAGAAACGTGCAAAGTTAAATAATAATAGATGTTTAAAAATACACTAATAAAAGATGATAAAAATATGAATATAAGAAGAGTTATATATTGTCAAAATTTGTTTATTTAATATCAGTAGTTTTTATATTTTTATATAGTTTGTAATTTATTTGTTTTGTCTATGATTTTTATTCTAATAATACAATCATCTTTTCATGCAAGAATTCAAAAAACGCATAATAAAAAATGTTTCAACACCTTTGGATATAAAGAACTTAATCTATATAAGTATCACTATTATTCAAGTTTTTGAAATTGAAATTATATTGTTAAAATGTTGCGTAACTAAAGCACGTAAATTCAATCACATTTTATTCGGGTTACCCAAAACCCGATCCAAAAAACCCGAACCCGAACAACCCAAACCCGAATAACCCGAACCAAATAACCCGAAACCCAATTAACCCGACCCATCAACACCCCTAGTATACATACCTATAAAACCAGTAGGCGCATTAAGGATTGATTCCGATCCTCCTGGAACCCTAATTTCAGGATCACTATGGCGGCAGAAGCACTGGCGAAACCATGCGACATCGTCCTCAGTCATCTCTGAATACGTGGTACTAATAACACGAAAATGATTGCGATCCATAGTATGGAGAAGATTGAACGGGGGGAGTGGATGTATTTGATAATAGAGCAAGGAAGGGAGAGCGAAAGCAAAAAGAAAAGAAAAGAAAATCTTCGGAGCTGTCACAAATTAAATAGGAGACAAAATGGATGGTTTGAAAAACCGGCGCATAACCTACCCAAACCGTCGATTGGGTTTCTCCTCGGGATAAGCGCGCTTGACTTAACTCTTGATGGGATATATATGTGGCATGGTAAAATGGCAATTTTACCCTTAAAAAGAGTTCCGGAGAAGATACGGAGCATCCAAAACCAAAGCTCTTTTGAGCTCCGGTTACACAGGTACGCTCTTATTTATTTTTATTAGATTATTTTTGAAGTCTAATGCGATACTCTACAGATAGACTCTCCCATCAGACTGGGGGGCTTGATGATATACCATATACGGAGCTTTACCTCCGTATAAAGTAACGGATACGAAGGACCCTTCGTAAACAGCGAAGGTACTAATACATTGTACCAAGCAGACATATCCGTAGCCGAAGCTACGATGTATACCTCCATAATTCCGGAGCTCCCAAAGATGATCACAAACAATAAACAGATACACGTGAATTCTTTCCATGATTATCCGATCTCCCGAAAAGGGAATGAAATCAAACACTCCTATAAACTAGGACACGGTTTAAGAGTCCTAGATATATCTTCCATACTTAGAAGATATCACGAAAAGAGAAAGGGATTTACCCTAAATTCCTACCTTCCTCTCCAAGGCTTTACCCTCTATATAAATAGAGGAGGTGCCATACGGCACATCATCATACTCCACGTATTAAAAACCCTCATCATTAACAAATTCGACTTCCAAATCTCTAACCCCCAGATAAACCCTAAGGCTTACGGATCGGCGAAGGGTTAACAATCATAGGCGTAAAGCGGCCTACGACCCTCTGACCAGAAGGGAATCGCCAACAAAACACCCAAAACCCCTCTCATACCTTCGGTTGAGCCATAGTGCGATTATTTGATCAAACACCTGGTTTTGTTGAGTAATTAGGTCATTCTCCGGACTTCAATCGAGGCCGGGTAGACGTCCTTCTCTTATTCTCTGGAGGGTTACTCCTGCCCTAGTACGCCTTCCTTGTTGTGGCTGGATCCTTTCGTTTGACCTCCCCAAAGGGGTCTCCATCTCGATGTGTTAATCCACTGAGTCTGAGTCATAGTCGTTCTCCAGATTTCTGGTAACATTGTAGATCTGACCCGTTTCTCTTAAGCAATGCATAATCGTACTTAACACATCATAGTTAGCTTGCACATATGCGTCGTTTATCTCGTGCTCTGCTAATGTTGATGCCCGGTTAGTATCTCCAGGGCATGTGATACTCCTTCGTTCAGGGGAGTGGTTCCAGACCTATTCTGGCTCTGGCCCTGGAGTGGCGTGAGTACGGATCTATTCTGGTCTTGACCCTGAGGTGGTGTGAGTACGGATCTGTTCTGGCCTTGACCCTGGGGTGGGGTAAGTACAGATATGTTCTGGCCTTGACCCTGCGGTGTTATCGCAGATCTGTCTAGACCTTGACCCTTCGGTGTTATCACGGATCTGTCTAGACCTTGACCCTGCGGTGTTATCACAGATCTGTCTAGACCTTGACCCTGCGGTGTTATCACGGATCTGTCTAGACCTTGACCCTGCGGTGTTATCACGGATCTGTCTAGACCTTGACCCTGCGGTGTTATCACGGATCTGTCTAGACGTTGACCCTGCGGTGTTATCACGGATCTGACTAGACCTCTTTGTGTATTTGATGCTTCACTTGCCGCCGCACTGTGGTCGCCTGTTGTAATAATAGGTGAGTTGAAGTTTGACACGGGCGTGTCAAAGAAAAATTGTTCCCGAAAATTCAGTCCCCCGGGGGGTGACCGGGATCCCCCCATATTAGGTGTTGTTGGTGAATAATTTATATCTCTATCGGCCATGATAGTTGATTATTCTGATCGTGGGTGGGTTTAAAGAGAGAATGTGTTTTTTGTTTTTTTTTTGCTTTTTTGAGGGATTTGTCCTACGGATGGCGCCAATTTGTTTGATCAAATAATCGCATTATGGCACAACCGAGGGGGTGTGTTTATTTCAGAGGTGATTTGCAGGAGATTCCCCTATGATAATAAGGCTGCGGCCGCTTTACGCCTAATTGATATTATGATTTTCCACCGAGTTTGTGAGTCGGTGTATTGAGTTGCATATGGTGTGCCGTATGGCATCTCCTCTTTATATAGAGGGTAGAAAACTTGGAGAGGAAGGTAAGAGAATTAGGGTAAATCTCTTCCTCTTTTTAGGATATCTTCTATCTTTTAGGAAGATTTGTGATAATCGTATAATAAACCGTGTCCGAGGTATTCGGACCTGGATATGTGTTTTTATGAGAAGATTCGGATAAAAAAGGTCTTATGCATATTTGATCCTTTGATATGTTTCTTCGGAGCTGGGTGATATTACCTCGGAAGCTCCGGAATGAGTATAATAAACGGAGGTTGTTCTCCGTTTCAGGTATATGAATCTGATCTTAAATAAGTAATTTTTACCTGTACGAAGGTGTCTTCGTATCTGCTTCGGTTACGGAGATAGAGCTCCGTATATGGTATATCATCAACACAACAACAGATCTAACAAATAAAGTAAAATAGATAAACGTCTACATGATCACATAGATCCAAACAAGTATTCAGCCTATTGACCCTTCGGTGTTATCACGGATCTGTCTAGACCTTGACCCTGCGGTGTTATCACGGATCTGTCTAGACCTTGACCCTGCGGTGTTATCACGGATCTGTCTAGACCTTGACCCTGCGGTGTTATCACGGATCTGTCTAGACCTTGACCCTGCGGTGTTATCACGGATCTGTCTAGACCTTGACCCTGCGGTGTTATCACGGATCTGTCTAGACCTTGACCCTGCGGTGTTATCACGGATCTGTCTAGACCTTGACCCTGCGGTGTTATCACGGATCTGTCTAGACCTTGACCCTGCGGTGTTATCACGGATCTGTCTAGACCTTGACCCTGCGGTGTTATCACGGATCTGTCTAGACCTTGACCCTGCGGTGTTATCACGGATCTGTCTAGACCTTGACCCTGCGGTGTTATCACGGATCTGTCTAGACCTTGACCCTGCGGTGTTATCACGGATCTGTCTAGACCTTGACCCTGCGGTGTTATCACGGATCTGTCTAGACCTTGACCCTGCGGTGTTATCACGGATCTGTCTAGACCTTGACCCTGCGGTGTTATCACGGATCTGTCTAGACCTTGACCCTGCGGTGTTATCACGGATCTGTCTAGACCTTGACCCTGCGGTGTTATCACGGATCTGTCTAGACCTTGACCCTGCGGTGTTATCACGGATCTGTCTAGACCTTGACCCTGCGGTGTTATCACGGATCTGTCTAGACCTTGACCCTGCGGTGTTATCACGGATCTGTCTAGACCTTGACCCTGCGGTGTTATCACGGATCTGTCTAGACCTTGACCCTGCGGTGTTATCACGGATCTGTCTAGACCTTGACCCTGCGGTGTTATCACGGATCTGTCTAGACCTTGACCCTGCGGTGTTATCACGGATCTGTCTAGACCTTGACCCTGCGGTGTTATCACGGATCTGTCTAGACCTTGACCCTGCGGTGTTATCACGGATCTGTCTAGACCTTGACCCTGCGGTGTTATCACGGATCTGTCTAGACCTTGACCCTGCGGTGTTATCACGGATCTGTCTAGACCTTGACCCTGCGGTGTTATCACGGATCTGTCTAGACCTTGACCCTGCGGTGTTATCACGGATCTGTCTAGACCTTGACCCTGCGGTGTTATCACGGATCTGTCTAGACCTTGACCCTGCGGTGTTATCACGGATCTGTCTAGACCTTGACCCTGCGGTGTTATCACGGATCTGTCTAGACCTTGACCCTGCGGTGTTATCACGGATCTGTCTAGACCTTGACCCTGCGGTGTTATCACGGATCTGTCTAGACCTTGACCCTGCGGTGTTATCACGGATCTGTCTAGACCTTGACCCTGCGGTGTTATCACGGATCTGTCTAGACCTTGACCCTGCGGTGTTATCACGGATCTGTCTAGACCTTGACCCTGCGGTGTTATCACGGATCTGTCTAGACCTTGACCCTGCGGTGTTATCACGGATCTGTCTAGACCTTGACCCTGCGGTGTTATCACGGATCTGTCTAGACCTTGACCCTGCGGTGTTATCACGGATCTGTCTAGACCTTGACCCTGCGGTGTTATCACGGATCTGTCTAGACCTTGACCCTGCGGTGTTATCACGGATCTGTCTAGACCTTGACCCTGCGGTGTTATCACGGATCTGTCTAGACCTTGACCCTGCGGTGTTATCACGGATCTGTCTAGACCTTGACCCTGCGGTGTTATCACGGATCTGTCTAGACCTTGACCCTGCGGTGTTATCACGGATCTGTCTAGACCTTGACCCTGCGGTGTTATCACGGATCTGTCTAGACCTTGACCCTGCGGTGTTATCACGGATCTGTCTAGACCTTGACCCTGCGGTGTTATCACGGATCTGTCTAGACCTTGACCCTGCGGTGTTATCACGGATCTGTCTAGACCTTGACCCTGCGGTGTTATCACGGATCTGTCTAGACCTTGACCCTGCGGTGTTATCACGGATCTGTCTAGACCTTGACCCTGCGGTGTTATCACGGATCTGTCTAGACCTTGACCCTGCGGTGTTATCACGGATCTGTCTAGACCTTGACCCTGCGGTGTTATCACGGATCTGTCTAGACCTTGACCCTGCGGTGTTATCACGGATCTGTCTAGACCTTGACCCTGCGGTGTTATCACGGATCTGTCTAGACCTTGACCCTGCGGTGTTATCACGGATCTGTCTAGACCTTGACCCTGCGGTGTTATCACGGATCTGTCTAGACCTTGACCCTGCGGTGTTATCACGGATCTGTCTAGACCTTGACCCTGCGGTGTTATCACGGATCTGTCTAGACCTTGACCCTGCGGTGTTATCACGGATCTGTCTAGACCTTGACCCTGCGGTGTTATCACGGATCTGTCTAGACCTTGACCCTGCGGTGTTATCACGGATCTGTCTAGACCTTGACCCTGCGGTGTTATCACGGATCTGTCTAGACCTTGACCCTGCGGTGTTATCACGGATCTGTCTAGACCTTGACCCTGCGGTGTTATCACGGATCTGTCTAGACCTTGACCCTGCGGTGTTATCACGGATCTGTCTAGACCTTGACCCTGCGGTGTTATCACGGATCTGTCTAGACCTTGACCCTGCGGTGTTATCACGGATCTGTCTAGACCTTGACCCTGCGGTGTTATCACGGATCTGTCTAGACCTTGACCCTGCGGTGTTATCACGGATCTGTCTAGACCTTGACCCTGCGGTGTTATCACGGATCTGTCTAGACCTTGACCCTGCGGTGTTATCACGGATCTGTCTAGACCTTGACCCTGCGGTGTTATCACGGATCTGTCTAGACCTTGACCCTGCGGTGTTATCACGGATCTGTCTAGACCTTGACCCTGCGGTGTTATCACGGATCTGTCTAGACCTTGACCCTGCGGTGTTATCACGGATCTGTCTAGACCTTGACCCTGCGGTGTTATCACGGATCTGTCTAGACCTTGACCCTGCGGTGTTATCACGGATCTGTCTAGACCTTGACCCTGCGGTGTTATCACGGATCTGTCTAGACCTTGACCCTGCGGTGTTATCACGGATCTGTCTAGACCTTGACCCTGCGGTGTTATCACGGATCTGTCTAGACCTTGACCCTGCGGTGTTATCACGGATCTGTCTAGACCTTGACCCTGCGGTGTTATCACGGATCTGTCTAGACCTTGACCCTGCGGTGTTATCACGGATCTGTCTAGACCTTGACCCTGCGGTGTTATCACGGATCTGTCTAGACCTTGACCCTGCGGTGTTATCACGGATCTGTCTAGACCTTGACCCTGCGGTGTTATCACGGATCTGTCTAGACCTAACCATGCGGTGTTATCAGGAATAACAAAGTCTGAAAAGATGAAAGACATTGTTTACCAACTGAAAGTAAATAAAAGAGATAGATCTAGGTAGAAGATAAAGATCGGAAGGTATTAGAAGCTCCAAAACCTCCTTGGAATCTGCAAAGTCGACCTAGGGTTTGTAGGTGGCGGCTAGGGCTGCTGAATCGGCTCTCTCTTAGGGTTTTGAGGGCTGCTTCGGCTTAAATAGAGGCAAAGGTCGGTTGTTGAACTGGGTCGCCCTGCTGATGGGCCAGCGACGCTAGCAAGGTACCAGCGGCACTGGCAGCTCCTGCTGCTCTCCGATTTGCTTCTTTTGACTCCTGAATCACCTCCTTGTGTCTTGTAACTTCATAGGCCTCCATGTTGAGTTGTTTGATGCCATTTACCCTCACTCACATCTTCCGTGAACCTGCATAAATATCGAATCTATTAAGTACCAATAGTTCCGGAATATTAACTCATTTTAGAGATTGAAATGTGGCCTTTTTATAGGGGAATTTATCACAAAATGAACGCTCATCATATACCATGTTATTTCAGTCCCTGATGTTTTCTTTAGTGACTAAAAATCAGTCGTAAAGACTATGTTAGTTCAATTACTAATATATAGATTTAGGGACTGAAAATTAGTCCATAAACATTGCTTAAAGTCCCTAATATCTTTCGTTGTTTTTTAGATTACCATACCAGACCAGTCTCTGATGGAAGACTTTAAAGACTGATTAATAGTCCTAGAATCCAGACGATTTCAATTTTTTAATTTGCTACTTTTGGAGACTGAAATTTAGTTTTAGATCAATCTTGAATTTGCTACTTTAAGAACTGATTAATAGTCCCAGAATTCAGACAATTTCAGTCCTTAGTTTGCTAATATTAGAGACTAAATATGAATTTCAAATATTCATCAAATCAGTCTATGATAAAAAGCTTTAATAACTGATAATTAGTCCAAAAAACTAGGCACTTTCAGTCATAAATTTACTTCTTTTGGAGACTGAAATTTAGTTTCAAATCAGTTCCGGTAATAGGCTTTTACGAACGAAAATTAGTCCTAAAAAATGTCGATTTCAGCCCTTTCAGTCCTTAATTACTTCTTTTAGAGGCTGAAAATTAGTACTGGAATACTTGTTACATTAGTCCTAGGAATAAACTTTCTCAAATAAAGAAAATAATAATAATACAAAAATTTTCATTATAATTCAACACTTCAAAAAAAAATTCTAAAATAAAAAAATGAATAAAATTCAACGTCTTAAATGTCACTATCGTGAATTTTCATCGGAACCATCACCTTCACTAAAAAGGAAAAGATTTGTCTCTCAAGCTCTTGCTCCATATGAGTAGTAATAATGTTGGCTCTTTCGTCTTTTATTTTATCGACCTCCACCTATTTATGCTTAGAAATATTTTCCTAACATGATGAAGGATGGGGATTCTCTCAAGTTAGTAAAATCATAACCCTTGGATTAAAATCAAGGGCCAAGATTCAATGATCACATTTGAATCTTGACCCTTGATTATAATCCAAAGGCCAAAATTTCTCTAACTTGACCCCTCAAGTTGTTTTCAACTTGAGGGAATCTCCATCCCATGATGAAAGGTACCAAAACTAGTAGCACCCACAATCATATTCGACAGTAAACAAAATTAGAATCAAAAATGTCAACACTAGGTTGGTGAGTTCGTAGGATAACATAGTTTCTAATTGAGCCAAAGATTCGATACTAATGTATATACACCTATGTAAATAATTATATCCATAAATAAATGATTATCGAATAGCTTATCCATAGAAGTCCCGCACCAGGAGGTATTCCACCACATTGGAATATCACAAGTATCTGATCCAAAAGCTACACCAAAATAACAAGAGTCACACAACATATAACATATCAAATGTCAAGACCACTCTCACCATGATCGCCGTACAATAACCATCGACATCAAGCTCACATAAGATACGAAACCAATATAACATACATATACCAAGTGAAAACTATGTGGAACCCTTCACACGTTCCTAGTAGGTTGTACCCTTGAGACTAGCATTTCTAGGGGATGGTTAACTAGCATTTCTAGTATCTAAATGGGAATGCAACCCAATAACGAATAATCACTATGGGATCTACGCCCAAGAATCACAATAATCACCATGGGAACTACGCCCAAGAATCACAATAATCACCATGGGAACTACGCCCAAGAATCACAATAATCACCATGGGAACTACGCCCAAGAATCACAACAATCATTCGTCAAGTACATACACTTCATACGATTCTACTTTTGAGGGGTCATAGATGCTTATATACAGGGTTACACGCAGCCTTCCCACCACATCTATAACCCTTCAAAGGCGTTACCGTCTTCCATGTATGCACAACTATCCCAACTCACAATATAATATATTCCATATACGATGTTACAATCAAACAATCAAGTATCACATGCCACATCAAAAGATCATCCTAGCATAGGCTACAACAATCTTATACGTTCAACAATATTCACATTGTTACCATCAAGTTACATGTCTGCCTATAAACATGTAATAACACAAAAACATATGCACGTAAATACTACAAGTGTAATCTACGGCATAGCACATTAGCACATAGCGAGTATCTTTCCACCCCTAAAGCATGCAAATAGTAGGGGCTACGAACTCACCTGACGCGCGCAAAACAATCCCAAGACGAAAGAAAGTCGAACCGACGTCCATGATAGCCGAAACCTATCATACACGTATCACAGTAATCCTAAAGCCTCCCAAAAGTTAAGGTCTTATTAATATTGACCTATTCTTACTATAAATGCTTTATTATATCCATTTTATAAAGATTTGATGCGACCCAAGTGAAACCATTACGTTTTGTTTCACAAAGACTCATCTGGACTTGACCACTGTTCCTTCATCTAAACTTTCGATTTCTTCAAATTATGTTTTGGACCCAGAGGCCTATACCATTGGAAAGTAGACTCAATTACGCTTCCGTGACCGCTCAAATCATCAAAAATGGACTTACGGCTCAAAAGTTACGATCGTTTCAAAAATTGGGTTGTCGGCTGAACTTGGATATATGCGGCGCATGCAAGAAATATGCGGCGCACATTTCAGCTTTTTCAAGGTCAAAAATTTTATCAACTCAGAATATGCGGAGCATAAAACTTCTGTGCGGAGCATAACGTCTGATTTTGGGCAAAAACCTCATTTACGACACAAATTGACCCACCAAACGTAAAGATCAAAGCTCCAACCTTTGACACAACCAAATACAAGTATAATCACACCATAAAAACATATCTTTTCACAAACCCACTTCCAATTTCATGAGCTTTGATTTCAAAACCCGTTTTTGAGCTAAAACACACATTTTACCCCCAAATTAACCACCAATCGGTTAGATCTATACCAAGGAAGTAATCTACAATGTAAAAGGAACATTTTAAGCTAAGAGTGACTTGCCAATTCGTCCTAGAAGTGTGAAATCCGGTTTAGAAGCTCAAAAAGGATGAACACTTGAAATAACCCACAACTTCTTGGAATTCCAAGGATGATTATTATTATTCAATGATTAACTAACAATTTGATGCTACAAAAACCCTAAATTTTGAATCCAAGAAGGAGAAAGAAAATGGTGTTTGTGTGTGTATTCTTGTGTTTTAGAGAGAAAAAGAGAGAGTGTGTGTTTTGTGTGTGTGAAGAGATAAGGGGAAATGGGAGGTGGGGGAAGGAACTAGGGTCACCACACACACTCAAAACTCTTACAGTCTTGCACTATCAATCCATTAGCTAATTACCAAACGGTATCCCAACTCAACATGTAAATGTTAAATATCACAAATAACACCAAGTCTCGTAAAATTAACTCGACTCTTATTTATCACATAGTCAAATAAGTCAAAACTCGCGGGTGTTACATCATTCCCCATTTAAAAGAATTTCGTCTTCAAAATTACGACGATCCCTCACTCTCAACAAAGTTCAAATCTCCTTAACGCATTCATACTCATCCTTCATTAACGAGTATTTGACGGGAGGTGCTCGACTGCACCTTGCTCGGATTACTATCGATCCATGACGCTATTTCAAAGGTTAATAGTATTACAAGTAATGACGGGTTGTATTAGATTTTTATGTGTCATCATATTTACCCAAGCACTCGTAATACGTGCTCCCGTTCAGTATACGTGTTAGTCTAAGATTCCACTCACATGCTGCTCACATCCTAATCGTTTCACTTCACCGATGCCATGGTTGATTTCCCAGTTAAGAAGAAATCTCCCCAGATCAAGATCTTACTTTGACGTCTCAGGGAATTCCCCAGTTAAAAGAATTTCGTCTTCAAAATTACGACGATCCCTCACTCTCAACAAAGTTCAAATCTCCTTAACGCATTCATACTCATCCTTCATTAACGAGTATTTGACGGGAGGTGCTCGACTGCACCTTGCTCGGATTACTATCGATCCATGACGCTATTTCAAAGGTTAATAGTATTACAAGTAATGACGGGTTGTATTAGATTTTTATGTGTCATCATATTTACCCAAGCACTCGTAATACGTGCTCCCGTTCAGTATACGTGTTAGTCTAAGATTCCACTCACATGCTGCTCACATCCTAATCGTTTCACTTCACCGATGCCATGGTTGATTTCCCAGTTAAGAAGAAATCTCCCCAGATCAAGATCTTACTTTGACGTCTCAGGGAATTCCCCAGTTAAAAGAATTTCGTCTTCAAAATTACGACGATCCCTCACTCTCAACAAAGTTCAAATCTCCTTAACGCATTCATACTCATCCTTCATTAACGAGTATTTGACGGGAGGTGCTCGACTGCACCTTGCTCGGATTACTATCGATCCATGACGCTATTTCAAAGGTTAATAGTATTACAAGTAATGACGGGTTGTATTAGATTTTTATGTGTCATCATATTTACCCAAGCACTCGTAATACGTGCTCCCGTTCAGTATACGTGTTAGTCTAAGATTCCACTCACATGCTGCTCACATCCTAATCGTTTCACTTCACCGATGCCATGGTTGATTTCCCAGTTAAGAAGAAATCTCCCCAGATCAAGATCTTACTTTGACGTCTCAGGGAATTCCCCAGTTAAAAGAATTCTCCTTCACTTCCGAACTTTACTTCACCAATTCGATTTATATGCCTAAAAAGTTTTCGTTTTCCTCTTGTTCGTATTCACTAGTTATTAAGTTTTGTTTCTTTTCTCATTGTTAGAAATGTTAACACTAGAATTCGAGCTTTTGTGTGTGTAATTGTGTGTGTTAATGGCGGTTTCTAGTGAGAGAAAGTAGAGAGAGAGTAGAGAGATGTCAGGGAAAGATTGGATTGTATTATGGGTTGAAAGGTTACAAAATGCTTAATGGAAGGGGTTTATATACATAAGACTAATTTACACTAAGCCCCCTTCCATACTTAGACATTTACATTCTAAGTACAAATATACAATAAGTAAACAAATCAACTACTACATTTATATTTCTAACAATCTCCCCCTTAGTAGTGATTTGTCAAAAATATCCAGTCTTTGTTTATCTTCAAGCTCTCGTATTTGGTCTGTCTTTGTTTGGATGCCAGAACCAGTTTTCTCCTTTGGGTCTGTCATCTGGAACAATCATATTTGCTTCAAAATTTCTTGGAGGAATGTTATGTGGCCCTGAAAGATGACTAGGTTCGTACTTGATCCAGCAACCTCCTTTCCGAAGAACAACATACTTCGACTTCTGAACATTCTTTGCTTCTCTCATCATTCGAATGCTGTCTCGGTATTCAAGCCTTTGATTGATTTTGGAGATCACTTTATCAAACACTTCCTTTTTCTTTCATCTTGCTCATCTTCCTTCAAACACAGCAACACATTTTTACAAAACTCCAATGTTCCATCAGAATAAGAAGCAAGTTCATCCATACGAATGAAAATCTTCTTCTTTCGGCTATTTAGAAAGACAACCCCAAAAGATGGTTCTTCAATGACATGACCAATACTGAGCTTTTCAATGTCTTCAGTGTAAAGACTCTGATCTGGATATGGAACATTTATCTTCCTCTCACAACTTCAAACCCTATTTGAAAATCTTCCAATGAAGCATATTGAATGCAACTTGACATGTATCTTTTTACAGCATCAAAAGCAATCACATCTTCACGGTATCTTTGCATTGCATTCAGGAAATGGTTATAGACGAAGATAATGTCATCAACTGGCAAAAGTTTAAATTGGGCTTCTGTAAAACGGTAGATCTTGTTATTATCTCTTTTGACGTGAAAACATGGAATAGAGATAGTAACTCTTTTGATCAAAATCACCCTGATCAGCACCAATATCTTGTGGTTTCTCTGTTCTTCCAGCAACTTTGGATTATATTGTTTTGTAAGTTTAAGAAGCTCTGTGTATTCTTCGATTTGCCTGGCTTCCTTAAACTTGTACATTGAGTCTAACTCTGGTCTCTTGGTTTTAGTGACCTTAGTTGCTCCACAAAATATAGGGTAAGCTCTTTCCTCCAGATATCTTGATTTCTTAGCTGCTTCTTTTGGTTTGATGCCGAGAGCAACCATTCTTTCTCTATCCCTCAAGAAGTATCCCCGATTAATAAATCTTAATTGTTCTTCAGTTAAATCAGTTGGAAAATAATCAGGAAGAACTTCCTCGGATATGATTGCCTCTCTCAAAACCTGTTTGTAAGTAGATTTCTGAAAGTTCTGAATTGCAGCTTCTGGAGTCTTTCTAAGATCATCAAAATTGTTGAATTCATTAAAATTATACTGCTGTGGAGCTGAGCTAGCACGAGCAGATGATTCTCCAACTTCAACTCTGCTTGAAGGACCTGTTTCAAAATAATCAAGATCTGCAAATTCTTCAAACATAGGTTCCTCTGTAGCTTCTACGTTCACAGGAGTCTCAACTATCTCTGGCTCATCCAATATAACATTATCTTTTATGGCCTCTAGATCAGCTTCTCCTTCAGCATATTCAACTAAATCCTCTTCAATAACAAAACCTTCTTCTTCATTGACCTCAATATTTTCAACTTCTTCTTCACTTTCTACATCAGAATCAGCACCAAAAACTTCAACTAATCTTCTTCTAATCACATCATCTAAAGAATCGTTCTCAACATTCTCAACATTCACACCCTCTGCTCTATCTTCCATTACCACATCCTCAGCATTCACATAAACTCTTGCCGAAGTATTTTCAATGTTGGCTTGACCCTCTCCTTGGTTCTCCCCCTTGGGGTGATTATCAGAATCAGGATCATCCCGTCTAGAAGCAACCGAGGCCGGTCGGCAAGATTCTAGTGCTAACAATCTGAGCTCAAATTCAGCAAGCTTTGCATCATATTCAGCCTTTTGTTTTTCAACTTGTTCTTGCAAAGCTTTTGCTCTTCGTTCAGTAGCAAGTTCTCTTTCTCTCACCTCTAGAGCATTCAACACTCCTCTTTCAGTTACAGTCAACAAATCACCCTCAGACCGTAAGATATTCAACAACACTTCACATGCAGAGTCTTTGTTAGGTTGATTTGTTGATGTTGATGGAATTTGATTTGGTGTTGGGTGTTGGTGTTCTTTGTGTTGGTGTTTGAGATGGAGTAGCCAACCCGGGGGTTGTTTGCACATTTGAAATGTGACCTAAATTCAGCGAATCTGATTCAGGATTTCCTGCGGATCCTCGGGTTATACCCTCACCAGCAGTTTGAGATTCAGTGGCTTTGCAACCAGAATCGGGTTGTGTCCTAGACTGTGATAAATTACTGTCCGGGACTTGTTGTTGGGTAACACCTCTAACAACACCGGGGTCACTGAGAATGCCCGTTAATACAGTCTCAGGTTGATCCTGAGGAACAGCAGTGTCACTACGGCTTTCATACTGTCCCCCAATCTCAGTCTGAGGACTGTTACCTACGGCTAAAGCTGGCGTGATGTTAGCTAAGGCAGGATTTCCAAGCTGTCCTTGAGGGTCACACAAAGTGGGTCCCCCTCCGCTTGTTCCGGCATCAGTACTCAACTGTGCTTGTGAATCCGTGTACCTACGAGATCTAGACTCTTGTGCACGAAATGAAGGCGAGAGGTGGGGCTGGTCCTCTCTTATTTCAACACTCTCATCCTCCAAATGAGGAGAGTGTGGTGAGTGTGGCTGATCCCCGTGCATTTGTGAGACTAACTCCTGTTGTGAGGAGTCAGAATGGCTGGGAGAGTTTGGTGCAAGCGAGAATGGGCAGTTCCTGACTTCTACCCTAGGGTAAACAACCCGGCTAGACACATTGGTTTGAACTAATGGAGGGCCAACGTTTTCTTTATGCCCTTGTCCTAACCCGGACCGCACATCCTCTCTGGTATTTTCAACTCCTCCCTCAAATCCGCCTTGTTCCTCCTGCACAACATCATCTCCAGTGCTAACATGCTCAATTTCAACCTCAGATACAACATTATGAATTACTTGTTCAGCATCTAATTCTGTCGAGGCACCAATATTTTCAGATACAGCAGATGTATGCTTTCGTTTGGATTTCTTCTTCTTTGATTTCTTTGGTGACCTACGAGCAGCCATTTTAAGTCTTCTCCCTGGTGGTGGAGTTGGTTCATTAGGGAGTGCTGAAGCAAGCGGTGTTGGATTAAGTACAGGTGAAGAGTGAGGTGGTGTAAAAGTTGGTGGATTAGGTTCATTAGGGAGTGCTGAAGCAAGCGGTGTTGGATTAAGTACAGGTGAAGAGTGAGGTGGTGTAAAAGTTGGTGGATTTGGTGAAACAACGGATGGTAAAGGTGTAGATTGTGAAGGTGAAGATTGCGAAAAGTGAACGGTTGGTGTAGTTTGTGTTGATGGTGTAGGTTGAGAAACAGGTGAAGAAACAGGTTCAGGTGTTACAACATCTTGTTCAAACATAACCCGTTTCGATTTTCTTTTCCTCTGCCCAGAAGTCCCCTCACTACTATCCCCTCTTTTTCTTTTAGTTAACCTAGGACCCTCACTTGGCGACCTATGCTCAGCTTGGGTAGGAGTCTGTCGGCTTTCAGACCCCATTGCTGAGACTAACCACTCGAGATAAGCCCTAAGATGAGGACTCTGAGCAGGAACTAGATTTATCAGGAATGGAGGAATTGGAAAAGGTCTTACAGTTTCACAACTTGTGCCTCTCAAATTGGATTTATACATCGCAATCACACACTTGAAGCTGTTCTCCAATTTTGGAATTTCTTCTGCATTATCAAGAACATCTTCGATAATCAGTGTGAAGAATCTGATAAAGGGAATATATTTTCTGTCTTGTTTATCCTTTCCTTTGACAACTTGAATCATCTTTTTCCATATAATCACCGCAAAGTCACACTGCACATTGTGAGTGACTGCATAGTAAATTGATAAGGAATCCTTCGTCATGAGATCAATTCCTTTCTGTGATGGCATCAAACAGGTGGTTAAAACATTGTACATCGTATGCCAGAGAGTTGCTACATTACTCCTTCTAAAATCTCTCATCGTTGCCAACTCTCCGTCATAACCCAACGAATGAACTCCAGCCAACATTTCTTCAACTGATGGGAGTTCTTCGTATTCTTCAAGAACAGGAAATCCAATTGTTGTTCTAAACTCATCCAAAGTGAATCGACAATTAAACAGTTCATCTTCTGATTCTAGAGAAAATTTGAAGTAGTCTGCTGTGTTATGCCTTTTACTTCCTCGTACATATTCAATTGATTGCCACAGCTCAAAGACATACTTCTCAGGTACAATTGCACCTCCAGTCAAAGCATTATTCAATGGATGATGGCTCAAAATCTCTGTAATGATAGGGAATTTGCAAGCAAAAGGTATATGAAGTGCTTGATTGGCTTGCATCTTCATTGAATCTCCTTCTTTAAACATAGCCATCTTGATAGTTTATTATTTTCTGTTAAGACAAACTGACCAAAGTTTTGACCAGAAA
Organism: Erigeron breviscapus; assembly: GCA_034093135.1. Classification (NCBI taxonomy): domain Eukaryota; kingdom Viridiplantae; phylum Streptophyta; class Magnoliopsida; order Asterales; family Asteraceae; genus Erigeron; species Erigeron breviscapus. The sequence goes on from CM067168.1 coordinate 159,956,764, forward strand.
ATTCAATTTAATCTCAGAAAAATAATAACACATACCAACATTTAAGAAACACATTTATTACACAAAGACAATGTTTTGCATATATATTAAAAATGAGAAAACAAAGTAGTACACAAAGGCGTTCGATACCTTGCATCTCACTGAAATATATATATAAAACATGACAATATATAGAATCACATAAGTATTAAAAGATAAGAAAACAAGGTAGTACACAAAGGCGTTCGATACCTTGCCTCTCACCCCAAACACTTATGAAATACTATATATTTACCAACACAATACACAAATACATTTACACATTTTAAAACATAACACAAAAAATAACAAAAGGAATAGAATAAAATAATGAAAGAAAAAAAAATTAAATTCTATTTTGTACTATTTGCAGAGCAAAAACCTCTGCAAATAGCACATTTTGAAAAATATGCCCAGAAATTGACAAGGACAAAAAAATTGGTTTTGGCAAAATTTGATTTGTATTGTTTGCCGAGCAAAATTGCTCTGCAAACAGTTGATTTTATACTTGGAAAACTTTTTGAGTCAAAATGCATTGTTTGCCGAGCAAACTTCTCGACAAACACGAGAAAATCTCAAGTCAGGCATCAAGTCATCGAGTATAGGAGATGAACCTCGTAAATGCCGAGCTCAAAGCTCTGCAAATAAGCAGTTCAGATTCACTCCTTTGAAATGTATGAAATTTTCTTTTATTGAACAACAAAAATGTTGTCAATTGATAAAGAACAATTTCAATTTGAAAAATTTCAAATTGTATTGTTTGCCGAGCAAAATGCTCTGCAAACAGTTGATTTGAAAAATTAGTTGAAGTCTTGTCATTGAAATTCCAATTTGAACTGTTTGCCGAGCAAAATGCTCTGCAAACAGTTGTTTTTTTAAAAACTTGGTGTAAAATTCACATTGTACTGTTTGCCGAGCAGAATGCTCTGCAAACAGTTGATTTGAAAAATTAGTTGAAGTCTTGTCATTGAAATTCCAATTTGAACTGTTTGCCGAGCAAAATGCTCTGCAAACAGTTGTTTTTAAGAGCTGGAAAAAGTTTTGACCAAAATGTACTGTTTGCCGAGCAAATTGCTCTGCAAACAGTTGATTTTATACTTGGAAAACTTTTTGAGTCAAAATGCATTGTTTGCCGAGCAAATTGCTCTGCAAACAGTTGATTTTATACTTGGAAAACTTTTTGAGTCAAAATGCATTGTTTGCCGAGCAAAGAGCTCTGCAAACAGTTGATTTTATACTTGGAAAACTTTTTGAGTCAAAATGCATTGTTTGCCGAGCAAAAGCTCTGCAAACAGTTGATTTTATACTTGGAAAACTTTTTGAGTCAAAATTCATTGTTTGCCGAGCAAACTTCTCTGCAAACAGTTGATTTTAAAACTTTGATCCATTTTGAAAAAACAAAAAGGCTTGAATGCCGAGCAATATGCTCTGCATTATGTTGTTTTAATGACTTGGTGGAAAAATTTACTGGTTTGATAAAAACAAGCATTTGCCGAGCAAATAGCTCTGCAAACAGTTGATTTTATACTTGGAAAACTTTTTGAGTCAAAATGCATTGTTTGCCGAGCAAAATGCTCTGCAAACAGTTGATTTGAAAAATTAGTTGAAGTCTTGTCATTGAAATTCCAATTTGAACTGTTTGCCGAGCAAAATGCTCTGCAAACAGTTGATTTGAAAAATTAGTTGAAGTCTTGTCATTGAAATTCCAATTTGAACTGTTTGCCGAGCAAAATGCTCTGCAAACAGTTGATTTTAAAACTTTGATCCATTTTGAAAAAACAAAAAGGCTTGAATGCCGAGCAATATGCTCTGCATTATGTTGTTTTAATGACTTGGTGGAAAAATTTACTGGTTTGATAAAAACAAGCATTTGCCGAGCAAGAAGCTCTGCAAATGACACTTTTTGATCCAAAAACTTGTTTGAGAAAATTAAGAACAAGTTAACCAGAAATAATGATGATTTGATGATTAAATGAATGAAATATCACAGAAAGTCGATCACAATAATGAACTCACTTTGAATGCGATATGAACACAAGAGATTTTACCTTTAAAAACTGATGATTTGATCGAGTAAATGAATGAAATATCACAGAAAGTCGATCACAATAATGAACTCACTTTGAATACTATGAACACAAGAGATTTTACCTTTAAAAACTGATGATTTGATCGAGTAAATGAATGAAATATCACAGAAAGTCGATCACAATAATGAACTCACTTTGAATACTATGAACACAAGAGATTTTACCTTTAAAAACTGATGATTTGATCGAGTAAATGAATGAAATATCACAGAAAGTCGATCACAATAATGAACTCACTTTGAATACTATGAACACAAGAGATTTTACCTTTAAAAACTGATGATTTGATCGAGTAAATGAATGAAATATCACAGAAAGTCGATCACAATAATGAACTCACTTTGAATACTATGAACACAAGAGATTTTACCTTTAAAAACTGATGATTTGATCGAGTAAATGAATGAAATATCACAGAAAGTCGATCACAATAATGAACTCACTTTGAATACTATGAACACAAGAGATTTTACCTTTAAAAACTGATGATTTGATCGAGTAAATGAATGAAATATCACAGAAAGTCGATCACAATAATGAACTCACTTTGAATACTATGAACACAAGAGATTTTACCTTTAAAAACTGATGATTTGATCGAGTAAATGAATGAAATATCACAGAAAGTCGATCACAATAATGAACTCACTTTGAATACTATGAACACAAGAGATTTTACCTTTAAAAACTGATGATTTGATCGAGTAAATGAATGAAATATCACAGAAAGTCGATCACAATAATGAACTCACTTTGAATACTATGAACACAAGAGATTTTACCTTTAAAAACTGATGATTTGATCGAGTAAATGAATGAAATATCACAGAAAGTCGATCACAATAATGAACTCACTTTGAATACTATGAACACAAGAGATTTTACCTTTAAAAACTGATGATTTGATCGAGTAAATGAATGAAATATCACAGAAAGTCGATCACAATAATGAACTCACTTTGAATACTATGAACACAAGAGATTTTACCTTTAAAAACTGATGATTTGATCGAGTAAATGAATGAAATATCACAGAAAGTCGATCACAATAATGAACTCACTTTGAATACTATGAACACAAGAGATTTTACCTTTAAAAACTGATGATTTGATCGAGTAAATGAATGAAATATCACAGAAAGTCGATCACAATAATGAACTCACTTTGAATACTATGAACACAAGAGATTTTACCTTTAAAAACTGATGATTTGATCGAGTAAATGAATGAAATATCACAGAAAGTCGATCACAATAATGAACTCACTTTGAATACTATGAACACAAGAGATTTTACCTTTAAAAACTGATGATTTGATCGAGTAAATGAATGAAATATCACAGAAAGTCGATCACAATAATGAACTCACTTTGAATACTATGAACACGAAGAAAAGGATTGATTGATTGATGAGAAATATGATCGGTTTTGAGAGAGAAATAAAAGGATATTTAGGTTTGAATTTGAATTGTGAAAGAATTTGGCCCGCCCATTTTCTATATAAATCTCAAATTCGGGTCGCGGGTATGAGCAATGACCCGCGTGCCAACCCGGATCCCCACACACATTTGGGCTGAAATCAAGTTGGGCTCATCATGAGAATTTGGGCTGAATTCTTTTTGGGTTTTTCACTCAAACAGAATTAAAACAAAATAAAACTAAAAAGAAAGTAGAAAATAAAAAATAAAGAAAAAAAAAAAAAAAAAAAAAAAAAAAAAAAAAAAAAAAAAAAAAAAAAAAAAAAAAAAAAAAAAAAAAAAAAAAAAAAAAAAAAAAAAAAAACAAAAAAAAATGAACAACTTAAGGAAAATCTTTTTATCTTTTAAAAGTTTTCTAATTTTGTATTTGATTTTTCAGATTTAAAAACAAACACACATAACATAAAATAAACAAATAATAAACAAAATTTATATGCATTTGCACACTCCCCCTGAAATTAAGCATAAAACAACATGGTAAATTTACAAACTCTCCCTTAAATCATGCATTCTACCCTTTTTCTCCACCTCAAACATTGCATGTAAGAACAAGTAAAACACATCAATGTTTGAAACAGAAAATGAACATAGAATACATGGCATGAAATCATTTAAGTTTGTAAATCTAGCATTCCCAACTTGGTTATAAGAAAATTAAACCTGTTTTCATCCAAAGGTTTGGTGAAAAGATCAGCAAGTTGGTAGTCTGTTGGGACAAAATAGAGTTCGATGTTACCTTTCTCGACATGATCTTTAAGAAAATGGTACCGAACATCTATGTGCTTGGTCTTTGTGTGCTGTACAGGATTGCAGAAGAAATAGCAATAGCACTCTTTGAGTCACAGTAAATGGGAATTCTGTTTATTTGGAATCCATAATCAGTCAACTGAGTCTTCATCCAAAGAACTTGTGAACAACAGCTTGCTGCAGCAACGTATTCAGCTTCTGCAGTAGATGTTGATACACAATTCTTTTTCTTTGAAGACCAACTGACCAATCTATCCCCTAGAAACTGTACACTTCCAGAAGTACTCTTTCGATCAAGCTTACAACCTGCATGGTCAGCATCCGAATATGCAGTTAACTGAAACCCGGTATCCCTTGGATACCAGAGACCAAGGTTCACTGTGCCTTTCAGGTATCGGAAGATCCGTTTAACGGCCTGGAAATGACTTTCCTTGGGATTGGCCTGGTACCTGGCACACATGCATGTGGCGAACATAATATCCGGGCGACTTGCAGTCAAATACATGAGTGACCCTATTATACTGCGATATTTCTTTTGATCAAAAGATTTTCCATTTAAGTCAGCATTAATCTTTGTCCGAGCTTCCATGGGTGTTCCAATTGTTTGACAATCCATCATATCAAACTTTTTCAACATGTCAAGAATGTACTTAGTTTGACAAATAAAAGTACCATTTGACAACTGTTTTACTTGAAGACCAAGGAAAAAGTTTAATTCACCCATCATGCTCATTTCAAATTTCTTGATCATTAAAGCAGAGAAATTCTTGCAGTATTTAGGATTAGTTGACCCGAAAATTATGTCGTCAACATAAATTTGGATTAGAATGATGTCACTCCCTTGTCGTTTGATAAACAAGATAGTGTCAATCGAACCTTTGCTAAAACCATATTTCACAAGATAAGAGGATAGAGCATCATACCATGCACGAGGCGCTTGTTTCAGACCATATAAAGCCTTATCTAACCTGTAAACATAGTCTGGATGTTTTGAATTCACAAAACCTTCTGGTTGTTCAACATACACTTCTTTTTTGAGTATTCCATTTAAGAAGGCAGTTTTGACATCCATTTGGTAGACTGTGAATTTCTTGTAGGCAGCATAGGCAAGAAACATCCGAATAGCCTCAATTCGTGCAACTGGTGCGAATGTCTCATCGTAGTCAATTCCATCTTGTTGACAGTATCCCTTGGCAACCAATCGTGCTTTGTTACGTATAACAACTCCAGTTTCATCCTTTTTGTTTTTGAAGATCCATTTGGTTTTAATTGGCTCCTTGTTCTTGTAAGGATTTGGAACCAATTTCCATACCTCAAGACGTTCGAACTGATTAAGTTCTTCTTGCATTGCTTTCACCCAATCTGGACAACTTAGAGCTTCATTCACTGTCTTTGGTTCAACAATACTCAGAAAATTCACAAACAGACATTCATTCGCGGATGCGGATCTTGTCTGAACTCCAGTTGTTGGATTACCAATGACTTGAGAAATAGGATGAGCTCTTGTCCACTTGGTTGTGTGAGGAATTGGATTAAGTGGATCACCAGATTCTTCAGAATCAATAAAATCAGGAGAATGTTGTTCTGTTAATTGTTCAAATGAAGTTGCAATTGGTTCAACAAAGTCATCATGATCATAATCTTCAGGATTGGTTGTAGGATTTGTCACTTGTGAGATATTATGAGGTTGAGTATGCAACTCTGAAATATCGGTAGGTGGAGGAGAATCAGATGATGAATTAACATCTGATGATTGTGATGGTGAAGACTCATTGGGATCCATCTCTTTTGAATTTGAACAGAATGGTTCATTGGGATTTCCATCAGATTCAGGAACTTTCTTCGTTACTTGGAAAAATTCTTCGAACAAGATATCTAAATCTTGTGTTGTTGGAGTAGAGAATGATGATTTGACATTTGAAGTAGTCTTTGTTGCGGAAGCTTGTGGACTTTGAAGTTCGGGTCTTGAACTGTGTTGTTCAAGAACCATTCCCGAGAGTTCATTAAATCTAACGTTCATGCTCTCTTCAATTCTCTTGGTTCTTCGGTTATATACACGATATGCTATCGATTCTCTCGAATAACCGATAAAATATGCCTCATCGCCTTTTGGTTCAAATTTGCCCAGATTATCTCGATCATTGAGAACATAACATACACATCCAAAAATGTGCAAGAAGTTCACATTGGGTTTTCTATTGTTTATCACCTCATATGGAGTTTTATCAAACCTCTTGTTTATGATTGATCTATTTTGAGTGAAGCAGGCAGTAGCAACAGCTTCAGCCCATAGATTCGGAGGCAACTTAGAATAAGCAAGCATTGTTCTAGTTGCTTCAACAAGAGTTCGATTTCGACGTTCAACTACTCCATTCTGTTGAGGTGTCCTGGCAGCAGAAAATTGATGAGTAATACCCATGGACTTGAAGAAAGAATCAATCGTTGAATTCTTGAATTCAGTGCCATTGTCTGAGCGAACAATTCTAACTGATGATTTAAGATTCACTTGGGTCTTCTTTATGAAATCAATAATTGCAGTCGGAGTATCACTCTTTGCATGAAGAAAGAATACCCAAGTGTACCGAGAATAATCATCGACAATCACAAGAATGTATCGCTTGCCATGGATACTTTGAACTTTCATTGGGCCACACAAATCCATGTGAATAAGGTGCAAAGAACCTTCTGTACTTAGAAACTTCTTTGGTTTGTGTGATGCTTTCTTCATCTTGCCAATTGCACAAGCTGGACAAACATGTTCACTTTCGTACTTGTAATCAGGAAGTCCTTCAACAAGTTGTTTATCCACGAGAGCATTAATTGTTTGAAAATTCAGATGAGAAAGACGGCGATGCCATAACCAAGAGTTTTGTGCAGTTGCTTTTGAAAGTAGACAAATCTCTGAAGAATTAGATGGAATGTTGTTGAGATCAATAGTGAACAGGTTATTGTCCCTTGTTCCAGTCATATGACGTGAACATCCCGAGTCAACATACCAAACACAAATGAGAAATTCCTGCAAAGACAAGGTATATGATTTAGGTACCCATGTAAATTGGGTCCTTGCAGGTTAGAGGGATAACATGCAAGTACACATTAAAAAATAAACATCAAGCAAAATAACACGCAAACAAACAATTTATTCAAATAACAAACAAGCACACATAATTGTTCAAAATACAAATACGAATTACAAGCAAGAAAATGTAAAGGTTTATACACATGTTTTGGTACAAGCGGGACTAGTCCTAGATTTATTAGCATTATCTAATGTATTCGATCTACGGACAATCCACACTTGTTTGACATTGGCAGGTTTTCCATCAAGCTTGACTTTACTAGATGTATTCAAATATCTATCCTTAGGGATCCATCTACTGCTACTAGTTAAGCACACGTCACCTGAAACACGAACATTTTTTGAGTTAGCAAACAAATTATTAACTTTGTTCTTAACAGGTTTCTTCTTGATGGTTTCTGTGGTCTTGTTTACTTTCTTTATGTAATTAGGCGACAACCAACCATACTGGTCTTTGTATTTAGTCATTCTAGTAAAAGTATCTCTAACCCTCTGTAAAGTGCACTTAGGATTCTTCTGAGAGTACCTAGGAAAACTAGAATACCTAACCTGCGGAGGTTGTTTGTTACCTAATGAGAAAGCTTCATCCTTAACACTCTTTGGACCACTGCTTGCTTTGACTTCTTTTTGTGACTTAGGTTCAAAAATAACCTTGTACATCTTTGTTTGCCTAGAAGTCTTTGATTTCATTGGGACATTGGGACCTTTCTGTGGTTTTGGACTTGAACCCGTCTTAGGTGATTGATTAGTCTTCGGTTTTGAAACAGTCTTGGGTGATGGTCTGGTCTTTGGTCTTGAGCCAGTCTTGGGTAATGGATTGGTCTTTGATTGTTGGGTGGTCTTTGGTCTTTGGAACTTATTGATTGATGAAGATTGTGAAGAGTGTGACTTTGGAATCTTCTTTAGATTAAAATCAAGTTTTTCCTCTTGAACAAAAAGTTTTTCAAATTCAGGTTCAAAATCATGATTTTCTTCCAAAAATGTTGACATTTCATCAGTTTCCAACTTCACACTTACTTCACTTTTCTTTATCGGACATGGACTTCGCTTGAGTGGAATTGATGCTTTTCTTTTTCTTTATGAAATTGAAGTGCTATTTTCTAAAATTGGAATTCAACTTTTAAATCATTAAGTTCCTTTAGCACATTTAATCTCTGTTCTCTTTCTTTTTCAAACTTTTGTGTGAAAGCATCAATTTCATTCAAGTATGATTGAGTTCCCTCAGAAAACTTGGTAAATGACTGAGTTTCAGAAGTAATCGGGAAGAAATAATCATCAACATCATGAACATCATCTAAATCACCATCAGTTTGAACAGAAACATGTACAACTTGACTCTCAGTTTGCACAGATGCATTCATGATTTCACAAATAGAGCATGCAGTTTGTGAAGTTTTGTCATTTTGACACACAGATTGGTTTGGTGGAGATGGAGTGGCCATAACTTCACAAACAGGACAATCGGGGTGATCACAATCATTTTCATGATTCTTGGGTGGGTTAATGACATAGTGATTTTGAGTTTGCAGATTATCTATTAAAGATTGCTTTTCATCAAGAGACTTTTGCAAATCCTCTATTACCTTTTCCAAAACTATTTGTGGAACATAAGGTCTCAAATTTTCAGCTTTTGGAATTGGAATAGTTTCTTCTAAAGGTTTTTCATTAAAACACTCAAGAATTTCAGGAATTACAGCCTCATGATTTTCTTTCTCATCATTTTCTTTTTCAATTTTATGTGCAGGGTGACTGAAAAAATCATATGAATCATCCATTAACTCATAGTTAAAATAGACTGTTGCACCCTTCTTTAGAAAATCATCAGCCTCAAAATCACTATCATTTGGTCTCACAAACTGGTCAGTCATCCCACATCGTAAATAAGATTCCTTATATAATGATGGGACTTCTTCTTGTGCGTCGAGCAAATAATTTGGATTGACATAACCTAACCCTGAAGTGAATATCGTTTTCGAATTTCTTGGCCTATTCAAAAATATTTGTTGATATGATCGATTAATCTTATACAACTTGTCTTGATAAGACTTGATTTCAGCTTTAAGTTCATCATTTTCTTTATCAAGTTTTTGTTTAAGAGAATCTTTTATACAACACTCATATTTCAAATTCCGTCAAATCAGGGATAGATTCTTTCAATTTCACATTTAAAGACTCAATGTCCTCAGCCAATGCATTTGCTCGAAACATCTCATTGGTCTTTTCAACTTGAAGTTGTCTGACGGTCTTGCTCAGATCAAGAACTTTGGTCTCAAGTTCTTGTTTTTCAAGATGCAGTTTTGAGTTTTGAGTAAAAGTGACTGCTGCTTTTTCAGATTTCAAATTCTCAAATTCCTTTTGAAGCAAATCAAATTTATTTTGAAACTCTTTCTCTTTGTTTTCCAAATCTTTCTTTAATTTTAAGTTCTTTTTACTCAACTCCCTGCAATCTTTTCTTGCATTGTCACTCATATCCATATAGTATTTTAGCACTGATTTGGGAAGTGAAAGTACCTGATCATCCTCTGAAGAACATTCCTCAACATCATCCAACTCCTTTGATTTCTTGATCTTCGTCATAAAGCACACATTTGCTGCAAGTTCATCTGTCTCCTCATCAGAGAGATGTAACCACTTGTCATCCTCAGGCGAGAAGAGCAATTCCACTTTCTTCTTGTCTTGCGAGCAAGAGTTTGTACTTATAGTATTCGGAGTTCTTTTGTCGAGGTTTCGTGCAGTTGATAGCAAAATGTCCAGTAAGACCACAGTTGTAGCACTTCTTGTCTTCATTCCTTCTCTCCTATACCTTTTTCTCAAACTTCTTCTGATTTTCATACTTCTTCTCACCACCAACAAACTCTTTCTTCTGATCAAACTTAGGAGCATTCGCATTTTTTGCATACGAAGAGACTGATGAAGTCCTAAGCTGATTATTTGTTGGTTTCTTCTTGAAGAATTTCTTCTTAAAAGCCTTTATGAAATAAGCGAGTTCTTTGTACATCTCTTTTTGTTTCTCATCAAGATCACAATCACTCATTTCACTTGAATCAGAATCAGTGTCATATTCAACAAAACTTTGTCTTGACACTTTTGAAGTCTTCTTCTCAGCTACTAAGGCTAATGGATCGGAATGAGAACTTTCTTCTTTCCTCTTCTGGATCCTCTGAACATCCTCAACATTCAGCTTTAGCTTCTCATACAAGGTGTGAATGGTAAGTTTCCCAAAGTCTGATTGTTGGTTGAGTTGAGTTCCATACACTTGCCATTCCTCTTCCAGATTTTTGATGAATTTGATGTTCAGCTCCATATTGGTTCTCTTCACATCATTCTTTCTAAGCTCATTGATGACATTGCAGAATCTGATGTATACCTCATTCAATGGTTCACCTTTTTGTTGTTTGAATGTTTCATACATGTTCAAAACAGTCGACAACCTTATGGTGTTTGATACATCAGATCCTTCCATCTACTTCTCCACTTCATCCCATATATCTTTTCCTGTTTCATAGGAGTCCACATTGCAGTATATGTCATCAGGAAGTGCTTGGTAAAGATAGGCAATTGCACTTTGATCAGCCTCAACTCTGGTTTTCTGTTCTGCCTTCCAACTCTCTTCAGGTAAAACTTCTCCATTAACAGGGTTCTTTGGAATTTCAGGACCATCTTTGTATGATTTTCGCACCAGTTTTCCATTCTTCTGTCTGTCTATCCAGTTCAGAAACCTTTTCTTCCATTGAGGATACGAACCTCTAAACAAGACAGGAGGTCTTCCTTCAGAACCAAGTGCTAAAGCTTCCCTTGAAGCCATTTTAAGCAATTAATAGACTTAGAAAATTTTCTATTTCAACTAAATGCAGAGCTTAAACCTCTGCAAATAGAACAAGTAAGAAATTTTAGAAATTTTAAAATTTTGATTTTTCTACCCACGCGAAGAATATTGATGAAAAATGGTTTTGAGAAATTATCTTGAAAAATTTTGATTTGAGAATCTTAACAACAACTAAGTGCCGAGCTTAATCCTCTGCAAATGGTGTAAGTGACCAAGTCGCAACCCAAGTACTCTGATCAACAATCAAAAACAACTGAATGCCGAGCAAAAACCTCTGCAAACAGCACAACTAAGAAAGTCACTTGGTCGAAGAATCAAATTCAACTATTTGCCGAGCAAATATCTCTGCAAACAGTACAACTAAGAAAGTCACTTGGTCGAAGAATCAAATTCAACTATTTGCCGAGCAAATATCTCTGCAAACAGTACAACTAAGAAAGTCACTTGGTCGAAGAATCAAATTCAACTATTTGCCGAGCAAATATCTCTGCAAACAGTACAACTAAGAAAGTCACTTGGTCGAAGAATCAAATTCAACTATTTGCCGAGCAAATATCTCTGCAAACAGTACAACTAAGAAAGTCACTTGGTCGAAGAATCAAATTCAACTATTTGCCGAGCAAATATCTCTGCAAACAGTACAACTAAGAAAGTCACTTGGTCGAAGAATCAAATTCAACTATTTGCCGAGCAAATATCTCTGCAAATAGCACAAATAATCTCAACACTTAACCACAAATCCTTGAACCACCTATTTGCCGAGCAAATATCTCTGCAAACAGCACAACTAAGAAAGTCACTTGGTCGAAGAGATTAATTCAACTATTTGCCGAGCAAAAAGCTCTGCAAATAGCACAAGTAATCTCAACACTTAACCACAAATCCTTGAACCACCTATTTGCCGAGCAAAGAGCTCTGCAAATAGTACAAGTAAGAACACCACTTAACCAACGACCTCTACAAATACGAGTAACCACTACACGACAAAATAGTCGGTTACTGGTTGTCTTCTTCGTTCAGCCAAACCCTCATTTGCAGAGAAGACTGTAAATCTTCGATATCTTTTTCATTTTTGAGAATTAAAACTCGTATTTTATATCAAAATGATCAGAAAACCAACGCGCACAAATCCTCGAACAAATTAGATGCTAATATTAATTGGAATTCAAACCCTCACGAACATGCGATTTGTAGAGCTCGAACAAAAACAACTATTTGCCGAGCAAAAAGCTCTGCAAATAGCACAAGTAATCTCAACACTTAACCACAAATCCTTGAACCACCTATTTGCCGAGCAAAGAGCTCTGCAAATAGCACAAGTAATCTCAACACTTAACCACAAATCCTTGAACCACCTATTTGCCGAGCAAAGAGCTCTGCAAATAGCACAAGTAATCTCAACACTTAACCACAAATCCTTGAACCACCTATTTGCCGAGCAAAGAGCTCTGCAAATAGCACAAGTAACCTCAACACAACCACAAATCCTTGAACCACCTATTTGCCGAGCAAATATCTCTGCAAACAGCACAACTAAGAAAGTCACTTGGTCGAAGAGATTAATTCAACTATTTGCCGAGCAAAAAGCTCTGCAAATAGCACAAGTAATCTCAACACTTAACCACAAATCCTTGAACCACCTATTTGCCGAGCAAAGAGCTCTGCAAATAGCACAAGTAACCTCAACACAACCACAAATCCTTGAACCACCTATTTGCCGAGCAAAGAGCTCTGCAAACAGCACAACTAAGAAAGTCACTTGGTCGAAGAATTAAATTCAACTATTTGCCGAGCAAAAAGCTCTGCAAATTGCACAAGTAATCTCAACACTTAACCACAAATCCTTGAACCAACTATTTGCCGAGCAAAAACCTCTGCAAACAGCACAACTAAGAAAGTCACTTGGTCGAAGAATCAAATTCAACTATTTGCCGAGCAAATATCTCTGCAAACAGTACAACTAAGAAAGTCACTTGGTCGAAGAATCAAATTCAACTATTTGCCGAGCAAATATCTCTGCAAATAGCACAAGTAATCTCAACACTTAACCACAAATCCTTGAACCACTATTTGCAGAGCTCGAACAAAAACAACTCAAATGATGAAATTAGCTTCTGAAATTGATAGCGAAGGAAGATATACTGATATTAAATCGATCGGTGAATAAAATTCGAACAAAAACACACTTAATTTGCAGGAATCACTGTAACAGTAAGCTCTGCAAATGAACCTTTCAGATAAACAACTCAAATTCTGAAATTAAGCACAAAATAAGCTTGTGGATCGTTCAGCAACTCTGATTGTGCTCTGATACCAATTGTTAACACTAGAATTCGAGCTTTTGTGTGTGTAATTGTGTGTGTTAATGGCGGTTTCTAGTGAGAGAAAGTAGAGAGAGAGTAGAGAGATGTCAGGGAAAGATTGGATTGTATTATGGGTTGAAAGGTTACAAAATACTTAATGGAAGGGGTTTATATACATATGACTAATTTACACTAAGCCCCTTCCATACTTAGACATTTACATTCTAAGTACAAATATACAATAAGTAAACAAATCAACTACTACATTTATATTTCTAACAAGAAATATAAATGTAATAGTGTTAATTTGTATTTCTCATGTAATTTTGTACTTAATATGTAACTTTCTAAGTGTGGAAGGGGACAATATGTAAATTGTATAGCTAGTATATAAACCCCTTCCAACACAACATTTGTAACCTTTTACCACATAATGCAATCCAATCTTTCAATTACACACACATTCTCTCTCAAACTCACACACGCTTACACACACTAAAACCGCCATTAACACACACTAAAACACATACTAAAGCTCAGTTTGACTCGTTATCAGTTGGTATCAGAGCACAAAATCTCAATTACACACACATTCTCTCTCAAACTCACACACGCTTACACACACTAAAACCGCCATTAACACACACTAAAACACATACTAAAGCTCAGTTTGACTCGTTATCAGTTGGTATCAGAGCACAATCAGTTAACCTGAACGATCCAGAAGCTTAATTGTAGCTGAATTTGTGCTAATTTTGTTCAAAATTGAGTTTTGTTGAAACTGCCATTTGTAGACCTGAAACTGTTTTGTTTAATTCTTCAATTCTAGTGTAAATTTCGTTAATTACTTGTTCGTAATTAGGTTTTAATATCAAAAATCAAAAACATATTTCATTTTCAGAGCTTAATTTCAGCATTTGGTGTGTTTTCGATCGAAGTCCGCAAATTACACTTTCAGTGGGATTTGGTTCTGGTTGAAATTGTGGTTTAATTTTGGTTAAGATTTGTGCGCGATTGGATTCTGAGCGTTTTGATATAAATTTCGAGTTTTAATTCTCAAAATTGAGTTAGAAATTGAAGTCTAAAGTTCTAGTCTGTAAATAGGGTATTTCTCAATGAAGAATATGAAGTGCAGTCGACTATTTTGTCATTTTGTGACTTATTAGTGTCCTCGTTCATCTTTGTAGCATTTGCAGACTTTCTAGGTCTGTAAATACGTGTTTCAGTGGTCAGGGTTGATTGGTTAACGAATTGAGCCATTTACATACATTTTTGGTCTGTAAATACGTGGTTTGGTGAACGAATTGTATTGTTTGCAGACCTTTTTGGTCGGCAAATACATACTTCTACAAAATTTGGTTAAGTGTTGGACGTATTGTGCATTTGCAGACGTTTTTGGTCTGTAAACACGAGTTTGACTTATGACTTGGATTTTGCTTAATTGAATTGTGGTGTTTTCCGACTTGTTTGGCTTATCAACCAAGTGTCGGTGATTTGTGAACTATCCATTTGCAGACCTTTTTGGTCGGCAAGTCAACATTTGGTGACTTGTGTTTAGCAATTAACTGAAATAGCCATTTGTAGACTTTTTTGGACAATAAACAATCAACATTTTCAACAAAATTGTTCCAAAATCATTTTTGGACAATAAACAATCAATGTGCAAAGTTTTGAAAAAAATTTGGGTCATTTGCAGACCATTCTGGTCGGCAAATCACACTTTTAGATTCAGAATTTTTCTAAGTGTTTTTCTACTTCATATCTTGACAAGATGGCTTCAAGGGAAGCTTTAGCCCCTGGTTCTGATTCAAGACCTCCTGTTTTGTATCGTGGTTCATATCCCCAATGGAAAAAGAGATTCATGGATTGGGTTGATAGACATAAACAGGGTGATGATATCAAGGATTCGTTTAAGAATGGTCGTGCAGTTCATAAGAACCCGGTGAATGGTAAACTTGTTCCAAAAGAAAGTTGGAACACTGCTCAAAAAGATCGTTCTTATGCTGACAAACTTTCAAGATATTTTCTCTACCAAGCTCTTCCTGATGATATCTACTGTAATGTTGATTCCTATGACACAGGAAAGGAAATTTGGGATGAAGTTGAAAGACAAATGGAGGGTTCTGATGTTTCTTCTACCATAAGATTGTCAAATGTTCTTCACTTGTATGAGACCTTTAAGCAACAAAAGGGTGAATCTTTGCTTGAGGTGTACACAAGGTTTTGTAATGTGATTAATGAGTTGAGAAAGAATGATATAAAGAAGACAAACATGGAATTGAATATCAAGTTTATCAAGAACCTTGAAGAGGAATGGCAGATCTATGGTACTCAAATCAATCAACATGGAATTGAATATCAAGTTTATCAAGAACCTTGAAGAGGAATGGCAGATCTATGGTACTCAAATCAATCAACATGGAAATTTGGAGAAACTCACTATTCATACTCTTTATGAATCATTGAAGTTGAATGTTGATGTTGTTCTAAAGGAACAAAAGAAGAAAGAAGAAGTTGTTACTTCTGATCCCCTGGCTTTAGTTGCTGAAAGGAAGACTTCTAGATCTTCAAGAAAGAGTGTTGTTGAAGTTGTGTCTGACTCAGATTCAAGTGAAACAAGTGATCCCGAGATGGATGAACAAGACTTAGAGATGTATAAGGCTCTAGCTTATTTCACTAAGTCTTTCAAGAAGAAGTTTTTCAAAAAGAAGCCAACCAATAATCAACTTAGGACTTCATCGGTTTCATCTTATGCTAAGAATGTTCAAGCTCCTAAGTTCGAGAACAAGAAGGAGAATGTTGGTGGGGAAAAGAAGTTTGAGAATACAAAGAAGTTTGAGAAGAAGGTTGGTGAGAAGAAGGGTGAAGACAAGAAGTGTTACAATTATGGAACTCCTGGTCACTTTGCTATTGATTGTAGGAAACCTCATCAGAAGAACTCCGATTACTACAAGTACAAGCTCATGCTTACAAGGGAACAAGAAGGTGGTATTGCTTTCCTTGCAGAGGATGACAAATGGCTACACCTCACTGATGATGAGACTGAAGAGCTTGCAGCAAATGTGTGCTTCATGACAAAGATCAAGAGATCAAAGGAGTTAACTGAAGATTCTTCCTCAGAGGATGATGATGAGGTAGTCAAAATTCCTTGTTGTAATCTTGAATGGTATCAGGATAGATGGACTGAAGCTTTTAACTCAAATAAGTCTTTGAAAAAACAAGTGTCAAAACTTACAGAAGATTTGAAAGTAAAAGAAAATGTTTTGCATGAGTTTCACATCAAATGTGACTCACTTCAAAAAGATTTTGATGAAATCAAATCAAACAAAGCTTCAGTTTCATTTACTCCAACCTTCGAGTTTCATCTTGAAAAACAAGTGTCAAAACTTACAGAAGATTTGAAAGTAAAAGAAAATGTTTTGCATGAGTTTCACATCAAATGTGACTCACTTCAAAAAGATTTTGATGAAATCAAATCAAACAAAGCTTCAGTTTCATTTACTCCAACCTCCGAGTTTCATCTTGAAAAACAAGAACTTGAGACCAAAGTTTTTGAACTTAATAAGACCATTAAAGAGGTGCAACTTGAAAAGACCAATGAGATGCTTAGAGTAAAAGCTTTGTCGGATGATCTTGCTTCTTTGAAACCGAAATTGGAAGAACCTAAACCTGATTTACAAGAATTTGAAGGGAAAATTTCTAATCTAATTTTTGCCTGTTGCATCAAAGATTTTTATAATCAACAACATGATAAGAAAAATGATGAGCTTAAAGAAGAGGTCAAGTTTTATCAAGAAAAGTTGTATAAGATCAATCGATCATATCAACAAATCTTTTTAAACAGGCCAAGAAGTTTTGAAACTGAATTTACTTCAGGGTTGGGTTATGTAAATCCGAAGTATTTGCTCAAAGCACAAAAATAAGTTCCGCCTTTGTATGATGCCACTCACATGAAATATGGTATGACCACTCAGTTCGTTAGACCAAGTTACGGTGATTATGAGGCAAATGATTATCTAGAAAAGTGTCCAAAGTTTTATTTCAACAATGAATTAATCAATGAGACATATGATTTTCTAAGTCTTCTTCCAGTTCGAAATAGAAAACCTCATTCGGTTGAAATTGCTGAAATTAATGAATGTTTTACTGAAAAACCGCTTGTTGTTTCTTCAAATGAGTCTGATTCGGAGGAAGATATTCCAGTTCTAAAACCTGATCTTGTAAGACCCTATGTTCCACAAACTGTTTTGGAAAAACAAATTGAAGATTTAAAAAGCTCTCTTGATGAAAAACAACAACTTCTAGATAATTTGATGTCTCAAAATCATTGTTCTGTCTCTCATGACCTACCCAAAGTTGTTGTTGATGTTTGCACTCAAACTACTTGTTCTATGTTTGTGAATTCTTCCATGCAAACTGAGTGTGACACTGATGAGACCATTAAGACCTCCACCCAAATTGATCTTGAACAGGAGATTACTCGGAAAAACAGGAGTTTGCACAAAAGTTTTCTAGACTCATTTGAGAAAATTAATAAGAAAATCATGTCAATGAAAAAGAAAACAAATGAGTTTGTCTAAAACAATTCCTGTCCTGTTCAAATCAATGAACCAAGTGTGAAATTGGAGTCAAAACAAACTTACAAAAGGACAATTGTTGTTTCACAACTTTCTCCTCTTATAACTCCAAAGTCACACAAGACTCCCCAATTCCCAAAGACTTCCAATCTACCAAAGACCAAGACAAATGACTTAAGTGTGAATTTGGAGTTTAATACAAAGGATAAAAATGTAAAAAAGGATTTGTCAAAACTTCCTAATCTTAACATCTTTTTAGAAGAAGATCATAAGTTTGATCCTGAATTTGAAGAGTTTCTTCAGAAAAAGGAAGTTAAATCTGAATTTTCGTCAAAGACAACTCCAAAAACACACTTATCAAAGATTCCCTCCCAAAGACCAAAGAAATCCACTGTGGATAAGACTCTCAAAGGACCTAAAATAACACAAAAACCCAAGAAGACTAAGGTTAAAACTGAGCCCAAGTGTCCCCAAGAAGTCAAGCCTCCAGTAGTTCAAAAATATGTTAAGAAAGAGTCTTTGTTGTCAGGTCACAATCAATCTAAGCCTAATGGGTATTCTAGTTTTCCTAAGCATTCTCCAATAACTTCTAAGAGCACTTTGAAGGCAGTTAAAGATGTTTCATTAGGAACTACTAAATACAAAGATCAATATGGTTGGTTGTCACCTAATAACATCAAGAAAATCCCAATGATCAAAGAAACCATCAGGAAGAAACCTGTTAAGAATATTAATAAGAAATCATTCTCTAACTCTCAAAAATTTCATGTTTCAGGTAACTTGTGCTTAACTAGTAGCAGTAAATGGCTTCCTAAAGATAGATACTTACATGCTTCTAGGAAAGTCAAGCTTGATGGATTTTCTACTTCTGTGAAACAAGTTTGGATAGTTCGTAGACCAAGTACTCTAGAGAATTCTAAAGCATCTAGGACTAGTCCATCTTGTACTCGTACTTGTGTTTAGATTGTTTTTCTTATGCTTGTAATTCGTATTTTCTTTTGAACTAGCTTGTGTGCTAAATTGTTTCGTTAGTTATTATTAATATGTTTAGTTTTTATGCGTGCTTGCATGTTGAACATCTAACCTGCAAGGACCCAGTTTATGTGGGTACCTAAAACATACTTTATGTTCTTGCAGGAATATCTTATTTGTGTTTGGTATGTTGATTCGGGATGTTCTAGACACATGACTGGTAACAAGTCATTACTCAAGAACTTTGTTGAAAGATTCATGGGTACAGTGAGATTTGGAAATGATCATATTGCTCCTATCCTTGGATATGGTGATATTGTTCAAAATGGGATAACCATTAAGCGAGTCTCCTATGTTGAAGGATTAGGACACAATCTTTTTAGTGTTGGACAATTTTGTGACAATGATCTTCAAGTTCTTTTCCAAAGATATGAATGCAAAGTTCAAACTGAAGAGGGTGTTGACATTCTTACCGGTTCAAGAGACAATAATTTGTTCACCATTGATCTCAATAATATACCAACCCCTTCTTCGGAAATTTGTCTTCTTTCAAAAGCCTCGGCTTAGAATTCTTGGTTATGGCATCGTCGACTTTCTCATCTTAATTTTCAAACAATCAATGCTCTCGTTGATAGACAACTTGTTGATGGTCTTCCTGATTTCAAATATGAAAGTGAACATGTTTGTCCTGCTTGTGCAATTGGAAAGATGAATAAAGCCTCACACAAACCAAAGAAGCATCTTAATACTGAAGGTCCTTTACACCTTCTTCATATGCATTTGTGTGGTCCGATGCAAGTTCAAAGTATCCACGGAAAGCGATACATTCTTGTGATCGTTGATGATTATTCTTGTTATACTTGGGTATTCTTTCTTCATGCAAAAAGTGATGCTCCAAATGCAATTATTGATTTCATCAAGAAGACCTAAGTAAATCTTCAAACATCCGTTCGCATTGTTCGCTCCGATAATGGTACAGAATTCAAGAATGCTACTCTTGATTCTTTCTTCAAGTCTGTGGGCATTACTCATCAATATTCTGCCGCCCGAACACCTCAACAAAATGGAGTCGTTGAAAGGAGAAATTGTACTCTTGTAGAAACAGCTCGAACTATGCTTGCCTATTCTAAGTTGCCTCCATTTCTTTGGGCCGAAGCCATAGCAACTGCTTGCTTTACTCATAATAGATCTATAATCAACAAGAGATTCGATAAAACTCCATATGAGGTGATTAATAAAAGAAAGCCCAATGTGAACTTCTTACACATATTTGGATGTGTTTGTTATGTTCTTAATGATCGGGATAATCTGGGCATGTTTGAACCAAAAGGCGATGAGGCATACTTTATCGATTATTTAAGAGAATCGATTGCATATCGAGTTTATAACCGAAGAACCAAAAAGATAGAAGAGAGTATGAATGTTAGATTTGATGAACTCTCTGGTATGGTTCTTAAACAACACAGTTCAAGACCCGAACTTTAAAGTCCACAAGCTTCCGCATCAAAGACCAATTCTGTCATCAAACCTTCATTCCCTACACCGAAAACTGAAGATTTAGATATGCTGTTTGAAGAATTCTATCATGATCATTCCAAAGTTTCTGAACCTGGATTGGATGAACCTGAATCTTCTAGTTCTAATGTCACTATTCCAGAGAATTCTCCCGATGATACCTCTCCATCACAATCATCAGACGCTTCTTCGTATTCGTCTGATTCTCCTCCTCTTACTAATAATTCTGCTTCGCAAGTTCAACCTCAACATATTACTCAAGTGACAAACCCGAGCACCAATCCTGAAGTGTATGAAGCTGATAACTTTGTTGAGCCAATTGAACCTATTTTTGAACAAGTGGCTGCGCAACATTCTCCTGGTTTTATTGATTCAGAAGAGTGTAATGATCTTGTTGATCCACTTCCACATTCTACCAGATGGACTCGTCATCATCCTATTTCTCAGATAATTGGTGATCCGACTACCGGCATTCAGACACGCTCGGCTTCAGCAAATGAATGTCTGTTTGTTAATTTCTTAAGCATTGTTCAACCAAAAACAGTTAGTGATGCTCTTCGAGATCCTGATTGGGTAAAAGCAATGCAAGAGGAGTTAAACCAATTTGAGCGTCTTAAAGTGTGGAAATTAGTTCCTAATCCTTACAAGAACAAAGAACCAATTGGAACTAAGTGGATTTTCAAGAATAAGAAGGATGAAAATGGAGTTGTTGTTCGCAACAAAGCACGTTTGGTTGCTAAGAGATATTGTCAACAAAATGGCAGTGATTATGTTGAGACATTTGCACCTGTTGCTCGGATTGAGGCCATTCGTATGTTTCTTGCTTATGCTGCCTACAAGAACTTCACTATGTATCAGATGGATGTGAAGACAACATTTTTGAATGGTGTTCTCAAAGAAGAGGTGTATGTTGATCAACCCGAGGGCTTTGTGGATCCTAAACGTCCGGATTATGTTTACAGGTTAGACAAGGCGTTATATGGTCTAAAGCAAGCTCCTCGTGCATGGTATGATGCTCTCACTTCTTATCTTTTGCAATCTGGATTCAGTAAGGGTTCCATTGACACTACTTTGTTTATCAAACGACAAGGTAGTGACATTATTTTAATCCAGAATTTATGTAGATGACATAATTTTCGGGTCAACTAATCCTAAGTACTGCAAAAACTTTTCTGCTTTGATGGTCAAGAATTTTGAAATGAGCATGATGGGTGAATTAAACCTTTTCCTTGGTTTACCAGTAAAACAATTGTCGAATGGTATTTTTATCTGTCAAAAAAATACATTCTTGACATGTTGAAGAAGTTTGATATGCTTAATTGTCAACCTATTAGTACACCCATGGAAGCTCGAACCAAGATTAATGCTGATCTTAATGGAAAACCTTACAATCAGAAATAATATCGCAGTATGATAGGATCTCTCATGTATTTGACTGCTAGTTGCCCGGATATTATGTTTGCTACATGCATGTGTGCTAGGTACCAGACCAATCCTAAGGTATTTTTTACTGACTGACTACCAACTTGCCGACCTTTTTACGAATCCTTTGGATGAACAGAGGTTTAATTTTCTGAAAACCAAGTTGGGTATGCTTGATTTACAAACTTAATTTCTTAATTGTCATGTATTCTATGTTCATTTTCCTTTTCAAACATTGATGTGTTTTACTTGTTATTGCATGCGATGTTTGAGGGGGAGAAAAAGGGTAGAATGCATGATTTTAGGGGGAGTTTGTAAATTTTCATTAATGCTTGTATGCTTATGTTGAGGGGAGCTTGTAAATACTTGTAAATATTTGTGTGATTTTATATCTTGTTCGTATTTTCTTATGTGATTTTTATGTGTTTTATTGCATGTTTGTTAGATATGGAAAACCAAATACAAAATTTGAAAAATATAAAAAGACAAAAAGATTCTAATTTCCTTAATTTTACCTTCACTTTTATTTTTTATTTTTCTACAATTAGTTTTATTTTTTTTATTTTTTATTTGTTTTAGCCCATTTAGAAAAATCCAAAAAGATTGAGTCCAAATTTATGCTGAGCCCAAATTACTTGATCCGTCCATGTGACACGCGGGTCATACCCAGACTCGCGACCCGGATTTGGTTTATATAAAAAAAAATGGGCGGTTTGATCTCATTTACTTCAAATTCAAATTCAAATATCATCCACTTTCTCTGAAAACTATAACCGATCACATATTTCATCTTCAATCACCCATTAACAATCATAATTTGTTACAATAAAACAGTGGGTTTTGTGCTTTGATCTTGTTTGTGATTTCTAATCTTCACATCTTTCCTCTCAGATCATTCTTCTAAAGGTAAAATCACTTGTTTTGGATTTGCACTCCAACTGTTTGATGAAATGTGTGTATGACCTGCCATGTGATCATTGATTGATTTGATGCAATGTGCTGAGTTTTGATTGTTTTAGATGCATGATTAGGGCTGTAATGTGTTGTTTATCTGGTTTGATCATTCATTTTTTATGTTGTTTGTGAATTCTGGGCTTATAATGATGATCATGGGTTGGGTATGATGAAGATTTGATGAATTTAGCTGTTTACAGACCTTTTTGGTCGGTAAACACGACCTTTGTTCTTGACCACCTTCAAATCTTCAAGTGTTATTCATAACAAGTTCATTATTTTCCTTATCAAAATTTTGGATCAAAAGTACCATTTGCAGACCATTTTGGTCGGCAAATGCGTATTTCAAATGTTTCATGCCCAAACCAATTTGGTCTTCAAAACTCAAGTTAAATTGATTTTAGCTATGCAGACCTCTTTGGTCGGCAAATGAAGATTTTGAAATAAAAATTTTTCTAAGGCATGAAAAAGCAATTTGCAGACCTTCTTGGTCGGCAAATGAAGGTTTTGAGATGAAATTTTTTCTAAAAGCATGAAAAAGCCATTTGCAGACCATTTTGGTAAGCAAATGAAGGTTTTGGCTTGAAAATTTTTCTAAGGTTTGAAAAGGCCATTTGCAGACCTTTTAGGTTGGCAAATACACATTTCAATTGAAATTTTTCTAAGTCATCGTGTTCAATTATCAATGATCATCTTTCAAATCATTTTTGTTTTGCAAACATTTAATTTGTTTATCTTGATGAATAATTGTGCTTAATGATCTGATTTACTTACAAATTTTTTTTTGAAATAGCCATTTGCAGACCATTTTGGTCGGCAAATGCATGTTTGGTTTAAATTTTTCTAAGTCTTCAAATTTTTTTTGTTGAAATTTTTAGAAAGTGCCATTTGCAGGACACTTTGTTCGGCAAATGCACATTATCTTTATAAAGACTTTGTTTCCAAATGAAATTTTTTGAAAGTGCCATTTGCAGACCATATTAGTTGGCAAATGCACAAATCTTTTGCAACCAGTACTTGATCTTTCAGAAATACCATTTGCAGACCATTTTGGTCGGTAAATGCATATATTTTTCCTTTGATTGATCCTTTAACTTTGTCAACATTCTTGTTCGGCAAACAAGGAAATAATCATACATTTTAAGTGAAGTGATTTCTGAAATTGCTCATTTGCAGACCTTTTTGGTCGGCATCATCGAGTATTCACTTCATACACTGGTTACTGCGATCTAAGCCCAAACCTCGTGTTTGCCGACGTTTTTGGTCGGCAAATCACTCTTTACATCAAAAACTTTGTCAAATTCATTTTCAATCCTTTATTATTTCTTGTGTCAAGTTTGTTCAAATAAGTCATTTGCAGACCATTTTGGTCAGCAAATGCGTGTTTCGTACTTGGAAAATTTTTCTAAGTATTTCAATTTTTTTTTGTTGAAATTTTTTCTAAGTGTTGTGTATTGAATAAATGTGTATATGTATGTATGTCTTGTGTGATATAGTCTTTCATAAGTGTTAGGGTAAGAAGCAAGGTATCGAACCCCTTTGTGTACTACCTTAGTTGTCTTATCTTTTAATACTTATGCAATTCTATATGTCGTCATGTTTCTTATATATATTAGGGTGAGAAGCAAGGTATCGAACGCCTTTGTGTACTACCTTTGTTGTCTCATTTTTAATATATGTGCGAAACATTGTCGGTTGTGTTAAATGTGGAATAAATTGAGTGTGTCTTAATTGTGTCTTTGTCAAAATTTTTGACAAATTTTCAGAAAAAGATAAAAATGGCTTTATTCGAAGAAGGCGCCTCAATAGAAATTAAAGCAAACCCCCTTTCAATTCCCATTTCAATCAAAATTCCCAATCATCACCGAAATCCTCCGTCACCATCCGATAAATGTCGCTTTAACTGCTGGAGCAAGTGTGCCAGAAACCTATGTGTTTGATCTTTGGGAAACCATTAAGTTTGTGAAAGCAAGCAAGAGAAAGCACACCGAAGAACATTTTACTTTCTCTCTTAGATCAGCTGAAGAATCCTATGAGTGTACTGTATATCTTGATCACTTCAGAAGTATTATTGGCTTTCATGATGTACACTCAATACCAAATGTTGATGAGTTTGAAGAGTTGCCATCTGTTGAAGAAATGCTTGCTGGTATTCATTCTCATGGTTATGAAGGTGAACTTGTGACTATGAAAGATTTCAAAAGGCTGAATGTTGCAACCTTATGGCATACTTTATATACTGTGATTAGTTACTGCCTGATGCCTTCTCAGAAGGGAAGTGATTTCATGACAAAGCATTCTCTTGCCTTCTACTATGCCATTACTCATAATGTGCACTGTGATAATGCTAAAATAGCATGGGAGAAGATGATACAAGTTGTTAAAGGGAAGGATTTGAAAGACAGAAAGTACATTCTCTATATCAGATTCTTCACTCTTTTTGTGCAACATGCCATGGATTCTAATGATGAGATTCCTGAGTTGGAAGATGCATTCACTTGTAATATTGCTATGTTTAAGTCAAACTTGAGAAGCACCGGAAGGGAGAATGTTCGTGCTTTTCCGATTCCACCATTTTTGTTGAGACTTGTGCCTGATGATAATCCCCACTTAGGACAATATAGAGAGTGGTTAGCCACAGTTACGGGATCTGCAAGCCAATAGATTCCTTCCCAAACTGTGCATAGGTCACCTGGTGAGGGTCCTAGGATGTCAAAAAGAAAATGAGGGGTTAGTGATAAGGGACATCAGGGCACAAAAGAAAGTCAAGAAGGAAATCAAAGAAAGTTGTTGATGAAGAGGAAGAAAATGTTGTTGTTGTACTTGATTCTACACCACCATCACCAACTGCTACACCTTCTACTCAACCTTCATCTGATATTCCATCCACACAACCAACACCTGACATTCCCTCAACACAATCTACACCAGCCGTTCAAATAACACAAACAACACCATCTACACCACTTCTATCCGTTATATCTCCTGTTCCACCAACTCTTTCACCACCGTCTACACAAATTCTTTCTACATCACCAATTGCCACAGCTTTACCGAATGAATCGGCTCCTATCTCTGGTAGAAGAATAAAGATGAGAGGTAGAAAACTCAAACGTGCTGCTGCACTACCCGGTCTCTTAAAAGTATCAAAGAAACTTTCAAAAAAGAGAACCGCGTCTACCAGTTTTGTATAACCAAGAGTTGAGCCGGGTACAACTGAGTTTGAAGAAGTTTTTGGAAACATTAATGAGTTAGATGCTGCTCAAGCAACTTTCACTATTAAATCTGTGATTTTCGAGATAGATTCTGAGAATGTTGGCACTAGAGATGTAGATGTGCCGGAGTTACAAGGATGGAATGAGGGAGGAGTTGAAAATGTTAGAGAGGATGAGAGGTCCAGGCTAGGACAAGGGCATAAAGAAAACATTGGCCTTCCGATAATTGAAATAAATGAGTCTAGCCGGGATGACAACCCTAGGGTAGAAGTCGAGAGCTCCCCACTCTTGCATGCACAAAACTCTCCTCGCCATTCTGACTCCTCAAAACAGGAGTTAGTTTCAGATACGGACGGGGAAAAGCCGCATTCACCACGCTCTCCTCATTTGGAGGATGAGAGTGTTGAAATAAGGGAGGATCAGCCCCATCCCCCGCCTTCATTTCGTGCACTTGAGCCTAGATCTCCTAGGGACACGGACGAGCAAGCACAGTTGCGTACTGTTGCCGGAAAAAGTGAAGAAGGACCCACTTCGTGTGACCCTCAAGGATAGCTTGGAAGTCCTACCTTAGCTAACATCACACCAACTTTATCCGTAGGCACCAGTTCTCAAACAAAGACTGAGGGACAATATGAACGCCAAGGTGACACTGCTGTTCCTCAGGATCAACCTGAGACTGGATTAACGGGCATTCTCAATAACCCCAATGTTGTTAGTGGTGTTGCCCAACAACAAGTCCAGGACAGTGATTTATCACAGTCTAGGACACAAGATTCAGGTTGCAAAGCCAATGAATCATCAACTACTGGTGAGGGTTTAACCCGAGGATCCGTAGGAAATCCTGAGTCAGTCCTGATGACTTCAGGTCACACTTCAAGTGTGCCAACAACCTTCGGGTTAGATAATCTTAATACATTGGTGAGCTCAAAAGAAAATCAATTGGCGTGTTAAGAAAGATTGAGATTAGAAAGATGGCAGGAAACGCAAAGGTTGATGAGACACCCGAGCAACATGCCCTTCCTCTTGCACCACCTATTCTTTACCTTTCAATGCTTCCATTTACCTCTGATTTCCTTGAACCGACACCTACACCACAACCACAACCATCTTCACCTTCCTCATCATCTTCCCATTCATCATCACAATCACCACCTCTCCTTCCACCTACATCAACACAAAGAACACCAACACCACCCAAAATACCTTCAACACCTCAAACACAAAACAAAGATGAAGTTTGTCAACTCCTATTGGGCATCTTACTCTCTGAAGCGTCAACTCTTAATATGTATGACAGGGGGTGCTCAATGCCTTGGAATTGAGAAATTCGCAGCTTGAGCGTGAAAGTAAAGTTAATGACTTGAAAGAAAAACTTGAAGCACAAAAGCTTGAGAGTGAAGCCAAGCTTGTTGATCTAGAAAGGAGAATGTGTGCATTAGAGTCTTGCCGACCGGTCTCAGTTTCAACCAGATGGGATGATCCTGATTCCGATGATCACCCCGAGGGGGAGAACCAAGGAGATGGTCAAGCTAATCTTGAAGATACGACGGCAAGAGTTGAAGGAAATGTTGTTGAAAATGTTGAAATAAGAGATGTAAATGAAGGTGGAAATCAATAGATTATTGAAGATCAAGCTGAAATTGATAGACTTGCTACCATTAGAGCAAGATCAGATGAAATGTAGAGTAATCTTGAGAATGAAGTTGGTCAACAAGAAAATAGTGAGATTGTTGATGATCAAGAAGAAGTTGAAAGAATTGCCTCAATTAGACAACGATTTAATGAAGTTTTTGGCAATGACGGGGAAGAAGAGAATGAAGAAAGAGAAGAAGAAGAGGTTGAGGTTGAAACTGAGAATGTTGAAAATGAGAATGAGCTTGTGTTCGAATTTTTGAAGATTTAGGTGGATTTGAAGTTGCTCCTAAAACTATTATAACTGAAGTTGGTGAATCATCATCTACACCAGTTGCTAGCACATCACACCCATATTCTTTCGATAACTTTCAAAGTTTTGATGAGCTGAGAAAGACACCAGAAGCTGCTGCTCAAAATTTTAAGAAATCAACATACAAGCAGATTATGTGTGATGTTTATAATTCTGAAAAAGTGCTACCCGATAATTTTCCGACTGAATGGACTGAAGAACAATTGAAGTTCATCAATCGAGGGTACTTCTTTACTGATAAAGAAAGAATGGTTGAGTTGGGAGTTAAACCGAAAGAAGCTGCTCTGAAAGCTAGATACTTGGATGAACGTGTTTATCCTATCTTCTGCAGAGCAACAAAAGTCTCCAAAGTTGATAAACCATAAATAATGTCCATGTACAAGTTCAAGGAAGCACGACAAGCTGAAGAGTACAAAGAGCTTTTTAAAGTAACTGAGAAAATAGATCCAACTCTTCTTAAACAACACAGAGAATTCAGAATTTTGGTTTTACTTGAAGTAAAATTGATTCAAAAGTGCTACATCTCAGTACCTACTTTCATTGTTAAATGAACCGACAACAAGAAGTACAGATTCAGTGAAGCTCATTTCAAGTTGTTGCCGGTTGAAGATATTATCTTCTTGTATTCCGACTTTCTGAATGCCATCCAAAGATATCACGAAGACCTTGTTGCATTTCCTGCTGTCAAGAGATATATATCTAGCTGCATTCAGTATGCATCATTGGAAGACTTTCAGATCGGATTTGAATTGATAAAAAGAAAGATCAATGTACCTTATCCAGATCAGAGTCTTTATTCTGCAGACATTGAACAGCTGTCATCTGGAGTTGTCTTCATCAACAGTCAGAAAAGAAGATCTTTATACATTTCAGTGATCTTGGAGCTTATTCTGATGGCACTTTGGAATATTGCAAGAATGTTCTAACATTTCTGAAAGATGATGAAGGAGATGCTGAAAAGAAAGCATTATTTGATTATGCTATCACCAAAATAAACAAAAGACTTGCTCTCAGAGAAGATGTAAGGAAATTGAGAAGAGCTAAGAATGTGAAGCAGTCTGAGAACATAGTTCGTTGTAAAGGTGGTTGCTAGATCAAATATGCTCAAAGTAATGTTTTGGGTCTACACAACATACCTCCTCCAGATTATGAAGAAAACATGGTCATTCCGAATAATAGACCACCTGGAGATAATTGGTTTTGGCATCCGTACAAAGATAGACCCAATAGAAGATCTTGAAGTTCTTCAGATGATGTGCATTTTTGACAAATCAACACTAAGGGGGAGATTGTTAGAAATATAAATGTAATAGTGTTAATTTGTATTTCTCATGTAATTTTGTACTTAATATGTAACTTTCTAAGTGTGGAAGGGGACAATATGTAAATTGTATAGCTAGTATATAAACCCCTTCCAACACAACATTTGTAACCTTTTACCACATAATGCAATCCAATCTTTCAATTACACACACATTCTCTCTCAAACTCACACATGCTTACACACACTAAAACCGCCATTAACACACACTAAAGCTCAATTTGACTCGTTATCATTCTTAGGCGTCATCGCATTGTTCTGTTCGAACGAGGATTTTGACAGTCATATTTTATCACTCTCGACTTATCATTTGCATACTTTATAAGTCTAGATCGATCCTTGTGTTTTGAAAAGAATATAGTTAACAAAACTTTTAATAAGTTACCTTATGTTCCACAAGTGACCTTAAAAATCCTTAAGGTCATTTGCCAAAAATTCTTTGATCACCACCATCTAAAAATAAAATTCACCACATATGCCACAAAACATCTCATCATTGCATTAACAAAAGTTTATTCGCTTTAGGTGCCATTTTAGGTAATAAGATTTTTAGTTTATAACTTGTTAAATTATTATGACCGGGTGACGTCGTACGCATCCTTCATACCAAGTGTTATAATCTTTTGCCACGATCCATCGATCTCCGAGTTATAATCCCACTTTCCCAAACAAGTTTATTTACACCTCCAAGTACTCCAATTTATTGCCCCATTCATATCGCGGTTAAAGTCTTGCCCACTCGGCTAAACATTAAGTTCATTTAGTTATATATAGGTAACACTTATTATGACGATTTGACATACAGTCAGCGCACTCGTGACGTGTTTCACTGTCGGTCGGCGGCTCATTCACCGAAGCCAAAAGTTTGCTTCCATTCTGGCAATCAATACCATAAAGGGAGGGATCCCATTCACGACACCTAATCCTAACGGCACCTTCCTTTATGTGATAGAAAACGATCTAGCGATCCGTTTAAGGTTGAGAAGATTTGAGAATTTCACCTATAAGTATTCAACCTTCTCACTTCTAATGTATGACTCGCAATACGACACTCCTCTGGCCCATCACTCTCATGCGTATGAACTCTCGATTCCGCATTAAGCTAGGCGTTCATTTTGATTAAATTTTACCAACCATATACATATATATATATATATATACATAAATATACGATATAGATATAGATATATATATGTATATACCCGATGTCATGCGCACTTTAACTCCATTCCGTGACGCCCACATCCATGCAATTTACAAATTGGGTAGACTTTTAAATACCAATTTATTTGTTCTAATTTATGGTTAGCCTAACCAAAGTCGTTCCTTCTCACATATATAAGAATTTTATAATTGTATCACGACTCATGATACATTCGTTATATACTCGTTGTTGCCTTCAAACTGTCACTTCACCTTAGCTACTCAAGTATCGTCCTAAGGTTTAATCTTAAGGGCATATAATACAACGAACTCCTCAAGATCAAAATACAACTACACTTACAATCTAGACAATACCGACTAAGTCATACAATCCGCATAGTAGACAAGGGAGTAACTTAGCCAAGTAATTTAATCGTCATATCAAATAATATATATACTTGCCCATGCTATCAAATACATCTACGCATGCATCTTCAATTCCTAACTATCTATTCAACAAGCAAGTTAGGCAACATGACCATGACATATTTAAGCAATTAGGCTAGCATGACAACCTATACACACAATTGCCCAAGATGCCAACTACCTTTACGCATGCATTATCAAGTCCTAACGATTTATTCCACCAATATAGTTAGGCAACAAAATTCAAGCATATTCACAATTAGAATCGCATGACAACCATACTTGTTCTACCACATATTCTAACATTTCATCCACATAATCAAGTTAGGAGGTAAGATTTTGCATGTTCTACCAACTAATCCCGCATATCAAGTCATACATACGATCTCTCATATGTTAGGTACAACTATGCATGAATTATCAACCCTTACCGATTCGTTCTTATAAGCAAGTTAAGCGATAAGGTTTGGGGCATACTTGGATTATTAAACATGTATATCAATATTATTCATACAATTGTCCATCGAGTAATTACTTATACATGCATCACCGCTTTCGTTATCTCATGCATACAATCTAGTTTAAGGACATAATCTACATAGGCTCATAAGATCGAAATGGTGTACCAATCCATTAGCACACTTACACATTCATTAACCACTTCTATTATCTCATGCATAAAATCAAGTTTAACAATATAGTTTTCCATAACCATGCAATAAAACTAGCATTTTAAATTCATTCATATAATCGTCCACCGACTAATCCATTTTACACATGCATCACCAAATATAACATATCATGTATACAACCAAGTTCAGCAACATCTCATACATGTTCAAGTTCATATACTCTTAAACAGCACATCATCATCATTGTTTACCATAGTATTAACACCAATCCTAACCAGGACACACAGAATCAACACCAGTCCTAACCAGAATGTATAGATAAATTAACACCAGTCCTACCCAGGACATACAGATAAATCAATCACCCTTACTACCAGATTAAAAGTTTCCCAAAGCAACCAAATAACTTAATTTACACGTAACACATACAAACAACATACCATTCCAATATCCAAGTTCTAACTATAACAAATCACATACGAAACCCTAAACAATGCGGTTAAAGTATAGTCCGAATCTAACTCCTATATCCAACTACTAGTGGTGTATGTATATAGGTGATACCAGCGGCTTTCCCTCCACACCACTAGCACATTAGATGCATGATGGGTGGTTTTTGTTTAGTGTTTAAATTTATAAAAATGTTGTACAAGTAATTATCTCAAACTAACCACACAGTTACGGGCAGGGGACCCGATCAGATGTAATATAGTAAGTGATAAGTACAGGATCGCTCGCAGGGACGCGTTGCACTGCCTAATCTAATAATATGTGTAATTCTAGCGGTTGGGGGTTGTCACGATTTCCTATTAAACTAATAAAAAAACTGAAAAGTAAATAGAAGACGCAACCCCTTATTCAGCGAGAGGCTTAGTCTGAAAATAAGTTGAAAAAGCAAATAACAGTAATAAAATTAAAATACTTGTTTGGCATCTCAGATCTCATGATACGACCGGATATTATTCTACCTACTTGTTAGACTGTTGGAAACTTAATCACGGCTCAGATTCTCGTTAGATTCACTTTGCCTAAGTAACTAGTGTTGTCCCTAGACTCACACTACTCTTTAAACAAATTCTCGTTAGATTCATTGTTTAAGCATTAATCACCTAAGTTTGTGTTACTAATTCATCTTTTAGTATACCCGGATCTTAAGCCATGACCAGATAATAATTCCCTCCAATGACCACAGTGTACGTTTCCATGTCACTGGATCGCGTCTGACATTGTTAAGCTTCATGTTATATTCATCCTAATTACTATGGTTCTGGATCCCTCAGTTAAAAGTGAATCACCTTTTACATCTAGTTATAGACCGACTAGTGTTTTCCATCTTTATGTATTAATCCTAGTGTATGATTATAGACGGATCATCAGAATTAAATCAATACATGCAGATATAGAACCGATAATAATATGAAGAACTAGTAAAACATGGATCTACGATAAACAGTAAAACACACTCCAACAGATCGAATTACACTACTAAACTAAGAATGCGTCGCGTCCCCGGCAGCGGCGCCAAAACACTTGATGGGTGGTTTTTGTTTAGTGTTTAAATTTATAAAAATGTTGTACAAGTAATTATCTCAAACTAACCACACAGTTACGGGTAGGGACCCGATCAGATGTAATATAGTAAGTGATAAGTACAGGATCGTTCGCAGGGACGCGTTGCACTACCTAATCTAATAATATGTGTAATTCTAGCGGTTGGGGGTTGTCACGATTTCCTATTAAACTAATAAAAAAACTGAAAAGTAAATAGAAGACGCAACCCCTTATTCAGCGAGAGGCTTAGTCTGAAAATAAGTTGAAAAAGCAAATAACAGTAATAAAATTAAAATACTTGTTTGGCATCTCAGATCTCATGATACGACCGGATATTATTCTACCTACTTGTTAGACTGTTGGAAACTTAATCACGGCTCAGATTCTCGTTAGATTCACTTTGCCTAAGTAACTAGTGTTGTCCCTAGACTCACACTACTCTTTAAACAAATTCTCATTAGATTAATTATTTAAGCATTAATCACCTAAGTTTGTGTTACTAATTCATCTTTTAGTATACCCGGATCTTAAGCCATGACCAGATAATAATTCCCTCCAATGACCACAGTGTACGTTTCCATGTCACTGGATCGCGTCTGACATTGTTAAGCTTCATGTTATATTCATCCTAATTACTATGGTTCTGGATCCCTCAGTTAAAAGTGAATCACCTTTTACATCTAGTTATAGACCGACTAGTGTTTTCCATCTTTATGTATTAATCCTAGTGTATGATTATAGACGGATCATCAGAATTAAATCAATACATGCAGATATAGAACCGATAATAATATGAAGAACTAGTAAAACATGGATCTACGATAAACAGTAAAACACACTCCAACAGATCGAATTACACTACTAAACTAAGAATGCGTCGCGTCCCCGGCAGCGGCGCCAAAACACTTGATGGGTGGTTTTTGTTTAGTTTTAAATTTATAAAAAATGTTGTACAAGTAATTATCTCAAACTAACCACACAGTTACGGGCAGGGGACCTGATCAGATGTAATATAGTAAGTGATAAGTACAGGATCGTTCGCAGGAACGCGTTGCACTACCTAATCTAATAATATGTGTAATTCTAGCGGTTGGGGGTTGTCACGATTTCCTATTAAACTAATAAAAAAACTGAAAAGTAAATAGAAGCCGCAACCGCTTATTCAGCGAGAGGCTTAGTCTGAAAATAAGTTGAAAAAGCAAATAACAGTAATAAAATTAAAATACTTGTTTGGCATCTCAGACCTCATGATATGACCGGATATTATTCTACCTACTTGCTACACTATTGGAAACTTAATCACGGCTCAGATTCTCGTTAGATTCACTTTGCCTAAGTAACTAGTGTTGTCCCTAGACTCACACTACTCTTTAAACAAATTCTCATTAGATTAATTATTTAAGCATTAATCACCTAAGTTTGTGTTACAAATTCATCTTTTAGTATACCCGGCTCTTAAGCCATGACCAGATAATAATTCCCTCCGGTGACCACAGTGCACGTTTCCATGTCACTGGATCGCATCTGACATTGTTAAGCTTCATGTTCTATTCATCCTAATTACTATGGTTATGGATCCCTCGGTTATAAGTGAATCACCTTTTACATCTAGTTATAGACCGACTAGTGTTTTCCATCTTTATGTATTAATCCTAGTGTATGATTATAGACCGATCATCAGAATTAAATCAATACATGCAGATATAGAACCGATAATAATATGAAGAACTAGTAAAACATGGATCTACGATAAACAGTAAAACACACTCCAACAAATCTAACAAAAAAAGTAAAATAGATAAACGTCTACATGATCACATTGATCCAAACAAGTATTCAGCCTATTAGCCTACCATTATTAAAGGAATAACAAAGTCTGAAAAGATGAAAGACATTGTTTACTAACTAAAAGTAAATAAAAGAGATAGATCTAGGTAGAAGATGAAGATCGGAAGGTGTTAGAAGCTCCAAAACCTCCTTGGAATCTGCAAAGTCGACATAGGGTTTGTAGGTGGCGGCTAGGGCTGCTAAATCGGCTCTCTCTTAGGGTTTTGAGGGCTGCTTCGGCTTAAAGAAGTGTAGGTCGGTTGCTGAACTGGACCGCCTAGAGGCACTAGGCATGGGTTCCTGCGGCGCCGGGCCTTGCTGCTGATGGGCCAACGATGCTGGCTAGGTGCCAGCGGCGCTGGCAGCTCCTACTGCTCTCCGATTTGCTTCGTTTGACTCCCGAATCACCTCCTTGTATCTTGTAACTTCATAGGCCTCCATGTTGAGTTGCTTGATGCCATTTACCCTCACTTGCATCCTCCATGAACCTGCGTATATATCAAATCCATTAAGTACCAATAATTCCGGAATATTAACTCATTTTAGACATTGAAATGTGGCCTTTTGATAGGGGAATTTATCACAAAATGAACGCTCATCATATACCCCCACACTTAAGTCTTTGCTTGTCCTCAAGCAAATAGTCCAAGAAAATAAAAACAATGATGAGCGGACAACTTAAGTGTACAAGTTATTCTACTTTTTAAAACATTTGAAAGATTAGTCATGCAAAATGATTTGAGAAAGCTTTAAGACAAAATCAGTAAGTTATAGCTAGAGGTAAAGATAATTAGTCAATCAAAACTAAAAGTTAACCTTATATTCGTGTAATACCTCTAAAACCGTTCTATAATTCCGCATGTCCTACAGCTCAATCTTACTTCCTTCTGCTGACTAGTTAAGCACTTAATTCAAGTTTGTATAGCAGTCAGATCTACTAGCTACTAGCAAGGCATTTATATCTTATTAGTTGTCGTACTTGTGATTCACTACTTAGACATACTCTCACACTAAAGTCATGCTCGCTAGCTAAACACTAAAGCAGTTATACGATATTATCATCTTTAGTAGTTGAGACAGCGGTGACAGGTCGGTGGTTCCCCACTCGCAGAGCGACATAACTAAACTAATGGTTAGAGTTTATACCTTACATCAAGACAGCGGTGACAGGTCGGTGGTTCCCCACGCGCAAAACGACATAACTTGATGTGTATTAATTTTACTCGTTAATAGTTCTTTGAACTCTTTTTATTAATCTACTGATTGCCTTTTCAGACACAAGAAAAAATTTAAATTTGCATGAATTAAGTAGTAGAAAACTTATGATCAATCAAACAATTAAACCACGGGTTTTTACTATTCCATCCCCCCACACTTAAATTGTACAACGTCCTCGTTGTACTAAACATGACATAACAGAAAGGGTAATAGGAAAAACACGAAAAGATAAAGGATTTACGAAACTTCCCGGGCTTAAATTGCATGATTTGTTGAAGATGGCATGTGTGGAGCGACCTCGAATGATGTAGATCTTCAAAGGTTGGGTCGACTCCGTTTGATGCCGATCCATTGTTGCTTCTCCATCTTCTTCTCTTTTTGGTATTTTTTGATTTTTTGATTATTTTTTTTGATTTTTGGGTTTTTCTGATTTTGTTTTTTGGATTTTTCGCGATCTGGTGTGCTGGCTGGAGCTCTGAGCGGCGCTGGTGAAGTGGGAGCATCGCTGGATTGCACAGGTGCAGGTCCAGTGGTGCTGGTCTTCAGTGAGCGAGTTGGGATGCCCAAATGCATTCCCAGCGGCGCTGGAAGTCTAGTAGCGGCGCTGGTGGTTCCTGTACTTGCTTCAACATCTGATTTTCCTCCACGGCTCGATGCCGGCATTCCCCCACACTTAGCTTTTGGCCAAGTGCATGGTTTGTACTTCATACTTCAAAACAAAATACTCCTGCACACTTCAATCAAAATATAAAAATGGAAATAACAAGCTAAAACATAAAATAAAAACGAATACGATTGCAATAAGTTACTTGTTTCCTTCATCCATTGAAAGCTTGCATCTGTGAATCTAAACAGATCACAAATGATAATATTCAAAACAATTTACTTAATTGCAATTAGTCACATATTCCTAAAAAGATAAAAATAAAAATAAAGATAAAAATAAAAATACGGCTTGGGTTGCCTCCCAAGAAGCGCTAAGTTTAACGAGTCTTCAGCCGGACTCGGCCTAGGAACTAGGTTGAGGAAGAAAATGGGGTCGGTCGGGGGCCGGTTCCCGTTGGGTAACGTTCGAAGTGACTTATGGCTTCCTTCACGTTCGGTCCTTTTCTCTCCTCCAAGTTTTCTGAGTTCCTTGTTGGTGCATGTTTCTCGGTGACAAAAGCATTCTAGATGTGTTACATATATTCATATATATTCAAGTCTTGTAATTTATCTTGTAATTACCGTTTGTCAATAATATTACCTTGGCATATATTGTTGATCATATTGGGATCCATTTATGTTTATGTGTTTGTTTATTATTTGCGTTTTGCAGGTTCTAGACATAACATGTAAAGAGTCATTGAGTTAATATAATTTATGCATTTAACAGCAGTTGAAATATTAACTTAATGTACTTCCAAAGGGAAGTTAAGTTAACTGTGTTTCTGCGTATTAACAGCAGGAGAAACATTAACTTAGTGAATACTTCCAATAGGTAATATAGACAATGTTGTTTCTGCGTATCCACAGCAGTAGAAACATTGTCGTTAGCTAATGTTGGTTCTGCGTATATTTACAGCAGTTTAAACATTGGCTGAGTTAATGTTGGTTATGCGTCTTGACAGCAGTTGAAACATTAACTCAAATATTCCTAAGTGTTATTTGAGTGTTCTCGGGAACTTGCAATTAGTTGCTTGTGGAGAGAACACTCAAAGGTCATTTGAGGGTTCTTGGGAACAAGCAAAAGTTTGCTTGTGGAAAGAACACTCAAATGGTCATTTGAGAGTTTCTGAGGAACAAGCAAAAGTTTGCTTGTTCATAAGAACTCTCAAATGGTTTGAGAGTTTCTGTGGAAACAAGCAAAAGTATGCTTGTACACAAGAACTCTCAAACCAGGCCAAAACCCTTATGGGCTTCACATGAGAACACTCAAACCCAATGGATTTGAGAGTTCTTGTCACTTGCCTATATATAGGGGTGTGTGTATGCGTGATTCTCAACAAGAGTGTAGAGAGAGAAACGAGCAAAACCTAGAGAGAGAAAACCAAGAACACACACGGTTTGATCTTGTGGGTACTCGACTCACGCACGAACCGCAAACACACACCCGGTTTGGACGGCTCGTAGACTTAGATTACCACGTTGGTTGGTAAAGTTTGTCCGGAGAGCCGTTTCACTATAGTAACCAAATACGGGTGGTTATATTCACGCAAAAAGATATATATATATATATAGTGATATGTATATATCATAAAAGGTAGATATAGAAACCGTGGGTTATCTCGAGGAATTCCGCACCTCGACATATCCTTAAGTCAATCTCGGTTCGGTAAGACCCGGGGGACTTACATTCCTTTATGCTTCATTTGTTTTAACCATTTCCACATCGATAGGTATTTGATTTCCAGGTCTGGCTCGGGCGGTGACGGATGAATTTTCGTGAATTTCAGAACTGCAGGGGGCTCCAGCAGCGCTGGACCTGGGCCCTGAGCAGCGCTGGTGGCTCCGTGGAAGCAGTCGATTTTTCGATTTTGCACGATTCGGTTTCTTCCTTCTCTCGGGCAACTTTCTCTTTATGTCTTTGATCAATATGAAACTCCCTCAGTTGTTCCAAGTATTCTTCTCTTCGTGCCCTCTTGTCTCTTTTATCCGTTTCCATTTTCTCCTCTATTCCTCCATACACCTCTTTTTTGAAGGAATTCGTAGGCTATGTAGACTCCAACGTCCATCAGCCCATTCCTAAAACTCTCCTAATCATTTCCGAGCTTTCACTTCTCAACCCATTGACGAACTTTTTCAATAAAGTAGTGCGATCAAACTCGTGGATTTCACAACTTTCGTAGAGGGTTTTTATCCTTTTCCATGCTACTTTAACTGTCTCTCCATTCTTTTGCTTGAACCTTCTTAGTTTATCTCTCAGGGTTAGTTGATTATGCATCCTTAGACAATAAGGTATTGTTTCTCCTTTATTGACTTCTTCTATTAGCGTTTGCGTTTCTTCCCATTCCTTTTTGCCGTCTTCTTCTTCTTCCTCAAATTCTTCAAATTCGGCTTCATAAAATTCGTCATCTAAGATTTTTATTCTGAACTCAGCTGGTTGGTTATGAAAACATCCGTATGCAGCTTTATCTAGGGCTCTACGGGCATAATTCTCCATTCCATAATAGAAGAAATATGTGAATTCCAAATCGTGGCAATATGTTTTCTTCCTTATTCTCCTCACGATCTGTTTCATACGCCTCCAAGCTTCGTCCACCTCTTCATGCTCTTCTTGTTTAAAGTTTTGCATGTCCAAGATCGGGTCGGTAGTTTCAAAGTCAAAGTATAATTCTTCTTCCATATAATCCCCTTTTATATTCCTCTTCTCTTCTTTGACTTCGATGCATTTCACTTCATACTCATGTGCGGCTTGTAAGTCTCTATCAAACCATCTCCTAAACCCGATTGGTACTCGAAACTGGTCCGAGTTCTTAAAATCTAGCTTGAAAGGCTGCTGACCGAAACCTCCAGGAGCTGCCAACGGCGCTGGGCTGTCCCATGAGCGGTAATGGCGCTCCCTGATGGTTCCCGATTCTCTTTCTTCTTCGCTCTTTGGCTTTTCCTTGGCCATCCTTTGCTCGGCGTACCTCCAATCATACTTCTTCTCCTCAGGTTTCTTTCCCAAGATGTCCTCCGCGTTTCCTTCAAATACTCCTTGCGATTTGAGCTCACTTATGAAATCGTGCTTTTCTTTGTACTCGTGTTCTTCTTGATGCACCTTCCTTTCGAGAAACGCTAAAGATTCTTTAGTATTGTTCAAGAATAAATTGCTTGCAGCTTCGTAACATAACCTCGCCCTTTCTTCATCTCGTAATCCATGATAAAACCATGGGATGTAGTCCGACGGTTTCAAGTCTTCTCCCTTGATCAAGTTTATGGTTTCCTTCATACGAAGCCATGCATTCTCCCAATTCTCAAACCATAGCTGCTCAAAACATTCTACATTATGCCTCAGGATACCTTCCCGACTGTTATCGAATGGCCCGCAAGTTGTTGAAGCGTGAAACGGGAGATTTGTTGGCTGAGCAGGACTGCCCAGCGGCGCTGGTGTCCTTCCAGCGGCGTTGGGGCCTCCATCACAGCCTCCGTTTTCGCTTTTTACCTCCTTGATGACCTTCTTCATTCCCGAATCAGGTTGCTCGAATCTACACTAATGCATCGTACCTACCCTTAATTGAAACACACTAGACGAAAATGAAAGAAAAAGAAAACTAGAACAAAAACAAGCACAAACACAAAAACGATTAGTAACTTCAAGAACAAAATGAAACTAACCTAAACGTAAACAATCTAAGCTTAAAAACAATAAAATAAAAAAAAATTGGATTTTTGAAAATTTTAAAGAAAATGAAAATGCTACTTAACTAACCTAAACTAGACTTAACTAATAAACCCTAAAATGTCTTAACCTAAAAACTGAAAAGTAACTTTCTCGTGCCGAAGCACAAGAAAGGATCGAATTACACTATTAAACTAAGAATGCGTCGCGTCCCCGACAGCGGCGCCAAAACACTTGATGGGTGGTTTTTGTATAGTGTTTAAATTTATAAAAATGTTGTACAAGTAATTATCTCAAACTAACCACACAGTTACGGGCAGGGGACCGATCAGATGTAATATAGTAAGTGATAAGTACAGGATCGTTCGCAGGGACGCGTTGCACTACCTAATCTAATAATATGTGTAATTCTAGCGGTTGGGGGTTGTCACGATTTCCTATTAAACTAATAAAAAAACTGAAAAGTAAATAGAAGCCGCAACCACTTATTCAGCGAGAGGCTTAGTCTGAAAATAAGTTGAAAAAGCAAATAACAGTAATAAAATTAAAATACTTTTTTGGCATCTCAGACCTCATGATATGACCGGATATTATTCTACCTACTTGCTACACTGTTGGAAACTTAATCACGGCTCAGATTCTCGTTATATTCACTTTGCCTAAGTAACTAGTGTTGTCCCTAGACTCACACTACTCTTTAAACAAAATCTCATTAGATTAATTATTTAAGCATTAATCACCTAAGTTTGTGTTACAAATTCATCTTTTAGTA
The DNA here is from genome assembly GCA_034093135.1 of Erigeron breviscapus. NCBI lineage: Eukaryota > Viridiplantae > Streptophyta > Magnoliopsida > Asterales > Asteraceae > Erigeron > Erigeron breviscapus. The sequence goes on from CM067168.1 coordinate 159,998,099, forward strand.
TACCCGGCTCTTAAGCCATGACCAGATAATAATTCCCTCCGGTGACCACAGTGCACGTTTCCATGTCACTGGATCGCATCTGACATTGTTAAGCTTCATGTTCTATTCATCCTAATTACTATGGTTATGGATCCCTCGGTTATAAGTGAATCACCTTTTACATCTAGTTATAGACCGACTAGTGTTTTCCATCTTTATGTATTAATCCTAGTGTATGATTATCGACCGATCATCAGAATTAAATCAATACATGCAGATATAGAACCGATAATAATATGAAGAACTAGTAAAACATGGATCTTCGATAAACAGTAAAACACACTCCATAAGATCTAACAAATAAAGTAAAATATATAAACGTCTAGATGATCACATCGATCCAAACAAGTATTCAGCCTATTAGCCTACCATTATTAAAGGAATAACAAAGTCTGAAAAGATGAAAGACATTGTTTACCAACTGAAAGTAAATAAAATAGATAGATCTAGGTAGAAGATGAAGATCGGAAGGTGTTAGAAGCTCCAAAACCTCCTTGGAATATGCAAAGCCGACTTAGGGTTTGTAGGTGGCGGCTAGGGCTGCTGAATCGGCTCCCTCTCAGGGTTTTGAGGGCTAATTCGGCTTAAATAGAGGTGTAGGTCGGTTGTTGAACTGGACCGCCCAGCGGTGCTGGGCCTTGCTACTGATGTGCCAGCGGCGCTGGCAGCTCCTGCTGCTCTCCGATTTGCTTCGTTCGACTCCCGAATCACCTCCTTGTGTCTTGTAACTTCATAGGCCTCCATGTTGAGTTGTTTGATGCCATTTACCCTCACTCGCATCTTCCGTGAACCTGCGTATATATCGAATCCATTAAGTACCAATAGTTCCGGAATATTAACTCATTTTAGACATTGAAATGTGGCCTTTTGATAGGGGAATTTGTCACAAAATGAACGCTCATCAATGCACGTCGGGATTCGGTTCCGATATTCCTTCTAGGTATTGGTTGGGTATGTATACAGGTAATACCAGCGGCTTTCCCTCCACCCAACCAATGCCCTTCAAACATACCGGTTTCCCTACTATACTTTAACCAAACATGTGCAATCCATGATACCAGTAACTTATATATACTACCGGGTTGCCATAGAACCGTTGATCGGGCGTTTCTAGGGTTGCCCACTATTATACTACGTTATTGCCATCACATCAATTTGCTATAAATAAATACACACAACAAGTTCAACATTCCATCATCAACCACGAAAATTTTGTTCATGATTGGAATAGCAGATTGCTCAGGTGAGGGAACACTTGCAGCATAAACTTCTTGAGGTATGATTGGTTCCCCAACACCTTGTGATTCTCCAGCAACATGGACTTGAGAAGTTGTTTCATTTTCAGTTTCCATGTCACTGGCTTGTCCTTCAGTGGCTGCCACCACATCAAAATCATCAGCATTCATTCCCTCCAAATCATACTCATACTTATCAGTGGCCTCACCATCTTCCACATCCTCCATCTCTACAATTTCATTAGAATATTCAACATTTCCACTAGAAATCATCACAACATTACCAGCATCTTCATTGCCTTCAACATTATTAGAAACAACAACATTTTCTTCAGCGAGAATGCCTTCAGTGGCATCTCCTTCTCTTTCTTCTTCAACATTTGAGCTTTCACCACCAGCAACCACAGTTTCACCAGCATTGACCACTACTTCTGTTTCATTTTCACCTTCACCACCAGCCAATATAACTTCATCATCAGCATCATCATCATCATTATCCCCTTCATAGTCACACAGAGCATCTAAAGCCACACAATCATCAGTGAACATTGTTGTGGTGGTGATGGTCTCTCTAGCAGAAGTGTGTGTCTCAGTCTCTGTTAAAACAGTTTCTGAGAATGAAAATTTTAAAGGAGTGGCGGAAAGGGGTGCCTCTGGTTCAGTGTGTTGCTGCACCAAACCATCATCAGCCACATAATTTGATGTCTCTATCGCAGCCCGTGATCTGACCGGTGCTGACATCAACTCAGAGGGTTTAGAAGAAGAGGGAATTATTTGTGAAGTGGACTCAACTCTATTGGGATGGGGTAACCCTGTATCTTCACCAACCTCTCCTACAGAAATTTGAGGTGGCTGCTTGTGAGGCCCTTTTGTCTCGTCAGCACCCTGTTTGGAGGATGCTGATGGGTTGGCTGGTTTACTAATGTCCTTGGGCTGTGAGGACTCCCTAACCTTAATGGTTAAGCCATTTGATACTCGTTGCTTCTGTTTTGGGACAGCAGCAGGAGGTGGAGATGGAGCAGATGTTGTTTTTGGTTTTGTCCTTGACTTTTTAGTCAGCTTGGGAGCTTTGGAGGTTGCTGGGGGGTTTTCCAGCGAACCAGCTCCAGAGGACAAGTTAGCATGTCCAGTGAGGGAGCCAGCAACCACATCGGATTGTGATGCTGACCCACCAGCACCATTTCTTGGGTATACAGAGGGGTAAGAAGAAGATAATACCTTTTTCATTTGGTGAGTTAGTTCAGCAAATTTGTTCTCAAAGAACTCTGGGTCACAGGCCGGTTGTTTGTACACAGAGACTCTAATCCTTGGTGCTTTGCAGACAGTGGCACCAAAAGGCATATACTCTTCCTTCAGCGCATGCTTGAAGATCAGAGACAAAAATCTTGCAAAAGGCACAGTGTGTGACCTATTGTTTGCTTAAACCTTGGACTTCATGTCCTCAAAGATTACACTAGCAAAGTCAATGAATCGACCATTTGCTAGTGCATAGATAATCTGCATCGATGTTGCTTATGCTTGATCATGTGAACCAGAATTACCACCATGGCACTAAATAACATGTGCAAACAGCAACCTCCATACTCCAGGCAGGTTCTTCTTGGTGGGGTTGCTTGGTACTGGTTGAGCTGGCACTAAATTCGTTCAATATCCAATGGAAGGAAACCAGTTCTTCCATTGATCAGCAGTAACAAGATCAGCGGATGGTTGTTCAGTGGTTTAAGAGGCAAGGGAAAGGACAGTTCGAATGGTGCCTTCATTTATATTAATGGTGTATTTCTTTTTCATAACAGTACCAGAAATAGTACCGGTGCCTACATTGCAATCACAAGTCCACCAGAACTCTCTTAGAAGATGAACACACATATCTTCCGGGTCAAGATAGAGAGCATTATGAACTAGGCAGGCTTTCAAGAAGTCAAGCATAGGCTGATACCCTTTCGTGCCTTTTGGCACTTCAAGCGAGCCAAGGTATTTATTTGGTTTGATAGCTAATTTTTGTGGTTGGAAGATGACTTTGCTTGACCCCACAATGCCTTCTGGGTCAAAGACATCAGAGTGTAAATAAGAAGGAACATTTTTGAGAGCCTCTTGTATTTCAAGATCCTCAGATGAGATTTCAGGATCTTGATTTTGTGTTTGTGTTTCTGGGTTTTGTTGTTCAGGAAGTTGAATATCAGAAGTGGAAATTTAATGAACAAAGAGAAGGAAGAAGAAGATGAACAGTTACTTGAAAGATGGGAGATTTTTAGGATTTTGAGAGAGAGTAGGAGTGTGAAAGTGAAATTAGAACGAAAGAAAGCGTAAAAGACTGAAAATGAGGGTGATTCAATATATATTGGGTATGGTTGTTGGCCCCTACTTTTGCAAAAGTGAACTGTCAATTCCTTTCTCTCTCATACGTAATAAATAAATATTCGTATATAAATAAAATAAGTGACTTGAAAGGACACTATTTGAATAAAGTTATATATATATATATAAAGATAAAATGAGTCCATCTTAATTTGAGTCCAAAAATGGTCCATGTAACTTACACATGTGTAAGTTACATGGACCCTTTTTGGACTCAAATTAAGCTGGACTCAATTTATCCCACCCCTATATATATATATATATTATATACGCATGTGAGTAACATATAAGAAGGGTTTGATGTGACAACTTGTACTATGGTTTCAAAATTACTCGAGTGGTTACGCCGTATAAAAAGTGCAAGTTGCCCATTAGGGTGGAAATCGAGGTAACCGTTTGAAATTTTAATATAAAATTAATAAAGATATTTGGTGCATATTGTTGGGGTCAAGTCAAGATGACAAACAACTCAAGAAATACTTAAGTCCTTGGTTCTGGAGCTGAGTCAGCTTGGATGGTTCCAAGCTGAGTCAGCCTGAACATCTTCATTAGAAGATGGTATCTCTCAAGCTGCATCAAAAGAAGAACAAGCACTTGGTCTAAATCAAAGATGAAGAACAAGGATAGAAGACCAAGCTGATGGGTGGAAATCAGCTTGGGTCTTACTATCAGCTTGGGAGGTACATTGTCAGCCTGGAGTCTTGCAAGTGCTCCAGAGTTGTTATAACTTTGTATATATCATCAATCAACTGGATAAGCACCAGAAAGGACATTCTAAAAGTGCCAGTTGTTGATTGTAAACATTCTATGAGGTGTCCATTTTATTGTTGCTGCACGATCAACCTTGGTGAGCAAGTAGGGAACAAATAGGACAATGTCACTATCACCTAGTACTGATCAACCAGAAGCCATTAGATCAAGACGCGTGGAAAGAAATGGACGGCATCCAAGGGAGTGTTGATGCCTATATAAACCAGCCTTTGTGTCTCAAGAATGTGTGCATCCATAACATTAACTCTCATGATTAAAGCTTATCAGCTTGGATCCGTGTTGTACTCAGCTTAGGCTAGTAGAGTTAATAAACAAAGTTCTAACTTGCTATTCAGCCAAGTAGTTAGATTTGTAGGCTAATTTGTTCCTCAACTACTTGTAATTCTCTTTATTCTTCAATAAAAGAATTAGTTGAAAATCAGCTTGCACTTTATTCTTGGACTGCACTTTACTTTACTGTCTTTATATTCTGTTTATTTACTTACTGTTTCATTTATATATCAATCTCAAGCTGAATATGGATAAACACTTTAAGACAATTTACATTCCGCATTAAAAAGTGTTTTCAGACTGATTAAGTTTAAAAGTTGTATTCACCTCCCCCTCTACAACTCTTTGAGACATCTTAAACCATCCTGTTATCTCCTTGGGGACCTATCAGGTGGTATCAGAGCAGGGGTTTTGTAATACACTTAACTTGATCCCTCTCATTTAACTTTTATTTTGGTTTAAAATATGTCTCAACCTATGTACATTGATAATGGTTCTTCAACCAGACCACCCATGTTTGATAAGACTGATTTCAGTGGGTGGAAAGGAAGAATGTCCCTTTTTCTTGAATCTATTGATAATGACATGCCTGACATACTTGTTGATGGACCTTTTGTTCCAAGGGATACAGTTATCATACCTAGGCCAGCTCCAACTGATGGAACTGAGCCTAGTGCACCTGATGTCAGAGTTGTTATCAAACCCAGAGCAGATTGGGGTGATGAAGATAAAAGAATGGTCAACTTGGATGTAAAGGCCAGGAACTTTATTGTCCAAGCTGTACCTAAGGACATCTATAGAGCCATTAGACATTGTCCTAATGCTAAGAAGATGTGGGATACATTGACTGTTATGTATGAGGGTTGTGCAACTTCTATGAAGTCTACCAAGACTACCTTAACTAGAAGGTATGAAAGATTCTTTGCACATAAGAATGAATCCCTCACTAACACTCATACCTGATTTAATGCACTAGTTAATGACTTGATTGCTATTGACATACATAAAGATGATGATGTACTTAAAAGCAAATTTTTAGATTCATTACCTTTAAAATGAAATAACTATGTTGCTAGTGTCAAGTTGAGTCCTGTGTACAAAGAACTTGACTTACCAGGTCTTTTTGGGTTGCTTCACAACCATGAATGCACTGAAGCTGAGAAGCTGATTGACATGGGTGATGCTGTGGGAAGCTCTAGCTCTGCACTTGTTGCATCTTCAACTGAGCATCCCAGCCCACTTTGTGATGAACCTGTTCCAAGTCAGTTTGTAAGTGATATTGTTGAAACTGATAAACCTTGTGGATCTGAGACTGAATATTATTCAAGTGATGAAACTGAGAGTTTGGCCAGTGAGGTTGCCATGTTGGCTGAAAAATTGAGGAAGAAAATTTTTTTCAAAATTTAAAGGAAAAAGAGTTTCTAAAAGTGACAGACCTAGAAAGCTTTTAGATATGTCAAAAATCACTTGTTATAAATGCTATAAAACTGGTCATATGGCAAGTGATTGTAAATCTAAACCCACTCAACAAGCTGATGACTCTAAACATAAGAATAGTGCAAAAGATGAAAAATACTCTAAACTCAGGCTGAAATATAAGAAACTTAAAGCACATGTTGCTAAGCTGAGTGAAAAGAGTCTTGTTGCTAAAGATTGGGCTGAGAGTGCAACCTCATCCTGATGATGAAAGCTATGAGGATGCTCAATGCTTTATGGTCAAGGAGCAGTCAGCCAAGTGTCAAGAAATCAAGGAAAGGTGCTTGATGGCCAAAGATGCTACTGAAAAACTTCTTGATGGCATGACCAAGCTGGGAGAAGAAAGTAATCAGCTTACTCAGTCAGCTCACTCTGCATCCACTATTCAAGAGGTATCTCCTTTTCTTTCTCTATCTAATGAAGAAAAACTTGCTAAATTAAACAAACTTGGTGATGAGGTTCTTTTGCAAAGACATTTCAATAAACAACATAAAATTGAAATTATGACTTTAAGAAATGAAATTTCAGTACAAACTCAGTCAATTGAGAAACTTCAGTCAGAAATTAAAGCTTTACAAAGAGTAAATGTTTCTCTTCTGCAAGAAGCTAAACAAGCTGATGAAAAATATTTGAAAATCAAACATATAACTGAGTCTTGGTGTACTGGTGCAAAAAGAACTGCCAAGTGTGTCAATGAGCAAGTACCTCAACAAATTCAGGCCATATTTGATGGTGACTATGACAAAGCTATTGCCATAAGTAAAGTATGTACAATGGAGCCTTGTTATCAGCCTATACCTCCTACATTTATTCATACTAAAAGAATTCTCAAAAGACAGTCTGAAAATCTTGGTTTAGGTTTTGTGTATGGTGGAAATTTAGAACCCATGTTTGATGCTGAGTCTACCCCTGTTAAATCAGAAGTCAGTCTGGAATCCTCCAAACTGACTGACTCTCCATCTGAGTCCAGTACTGAACCCAAGACCAAGGATAACTCTTCTAAGCTGACTAATCAAAAGAGTCAGAAAACCAAAAAGAACAAATCTAGTAAGAAGAGTCAGTCTGGTCCAGTCAGCTCTAAGATTAAAACTAAAACATCCAGCTCAGACTCAGATCAACTTATATCTAAGTTGATCAAGTCTAGACTGAGTAAGATTTCAAAAGAAGTTTCTTTCTTAAATAGTCTTTCAAATGTTGATCAAAAGAAACTCAGAGCTGAGTCAAAGAAAGCTGGAATTGGTAAAAGATATTTAAGACAGTCTGAGTCCAAAGTTGTTAAAAACAATTTTCAAAAAAAATCTAAACAACAATGGAAAGTAAAATCAAATGACAAGAGTTCTTCTTCTACCCAAACTGAGTCTGGCACTTCAGTCAGCTCAAGTGAACCCATCCTTGGATGGGTTCCCAAAAAGAACTAACTCTTTTCATATTTGCAGGGCATTCACAATGCATTTATCTGGTACTTAGACAGTGGATGTTCCAAGCATATGACCGGATGTAAGTCCCTGCTATGTGACTTTAGGAACAGACTTGGTCCTAATGTCACTTTTGGTGATGATTCTCAAGGAACTACAGAAGGATATGGTTCTCTTACAAATGGTCCTCTCACATTCAGAAGAGTCTCTTATGTCAGTGGGCTGAAGCAATTCACACAGCTTGCTTTACCCAGAACAGATCATTGATTGTGAAAAGGTATCAGAAGACAGTATATGAAGTTTTAAAGGGCAGAAGACCTGAAATAGGGTTCTTAAGAATGTTTGGAAGCCCTTGCTTCATTCTGAATCAAAGAGACCATCTTGGCAAATTTGATGCCAAAGCTGATGAAGGAATATTTCTTGGTTATTCTACACTCATGAAAGCCTACAGAGTGTATAACAAAAGAACAAGAGTGATTGAAGACACTGTTCATGTAAAAATAGATGAATCAAACTCAGTCAGCTCAAGTGAACCCATCCTTGGATGGGTTCCCAAAAAGAACTAACTCTTTTCATATTTGCAGGGCATTCACAATGCATTTATCTGGTACTTAGACAGTGGATGTTCCAAGCATATGACCGGATGTAAGTCCCTGCTATGTGACTTTAGGAACAGACTTGGTCCTAATGTCACTTTTGGTGATGATTCTCAAGGAACTACAGAAGGATATGGTTCTCTTACAAGTGGTCCTCTCACATTCAGAAGAGTCTCTTATGTCAGTGGGCTGAAGCAATTCACACAGCTTGCTTTACCCAGAACAGATCATTGATTGTGAAAAGGTATCAGAAGACAGTATATGAAGTTTTAAAGGGCAGAAGACCTGAAATAGGGTTCTTAAGAATGTTTGGAAGCCCTTGCTTCATTCTGAATCAAAGAGACCATCTTGGCAAATTTGATGCCAAAGCTGATGAAGGAATATTTCTTTGTTATTCTACACTCATGAAAGCCTACAGAGTGTATAACAAAAGAACAAGAGTGATTGAAGACACTGTTCATGTAAAAATAGATGAATCAAACTCAGTCAGCTCAAGTGAACCCATCCTTGGATGGGTTCCCAAAAAGAACTAACTCTTTTCATATTTGCAGGGCATTCACAATGCATTTATCTGGTACTTAGACAGTGGATGTTCCAAGCATATGACCGGATGTAAGTCCCTGCTATGTGACTTTAGGAACAGACTTGGTCCTAATGTCACTTTTGGTGATGATTCTCAAGGAACTACAGAAGGATATGGTTCTCTTACAAGTGGTCCTCTCACATTCAGAAGAGTCTCTTATGTCAGTGGGCTGAAGCAATTCACACAGCTTGCTTTACCCAGAACAGATCATTGATTGTGAAAAGGTATCAGAAGACAGTATATGAAGTTTTAAAGGGCAGAAGACCTGAAATAGGGTTCTTAAGAATGTTTGGAAGCCCTTGCTTCATTCTGAATCAAAGAGACCATCTTGGCAAATTTGATGCCAAAGCTGATGAAGGAATATTTCTTGGTTATTCTACACTCATGAAAGCCTACAGAGTGTATAACAAAAGAACAAGAGTGATTGAAGACACTGTTCATGTAAAAATAGATGAATCAAACTCAGTCAGCTCAGCTCAAGAAGATGGTGATTTTGACTTTGAAGAGCTGGCTGTTCCTGACTGTGATTCTCCTACTGATCCTATTATTGAAAAAGATAATGCACCTGTTGAGGGGGAGATTCCTAGTTTTCATGATCTTGATGATGAGCTGAATCAGCCTCATGTTTCTACTCAACCTCAGAAGACAAATGAAATCATTTTACCCATCTGTGAAGAAGCTCAAGCTGATAATTCTATCAACTCAGCCAACTCAGTTGTTCAAGATCTCAATAGTGATCAACCTGAGTCTGTACCTCAAGCTGACTCTCAATCTGCTGAAGAGGAAGTGCAAGTCCCCGGGTCTTACGGAATCGAGATTGACTTAAGGATATGTCGAGGTGCGGAAATTCCTCGAGATAACCCACGGTTTTTATATCTAGCTTTTATGATATATATATATATATATATATATATATATATATATATATATATATTATATAGATATATATATATATATATATATCTTTGCGTGAACATAAACACTCGTTTTTGGTTACGATAGTGAAACGGCTCTCAGGACGCACTTTATCAACCAACGTGATAATCTGCAGTCTACAAGCCGTCCAAACCGGGTGTGTGTTTGCGGTTCGTGCGTGAGATCGAGTACTACCCACAAGACAACTATATGCGTGTTCTTATAGTTTCTCTCTCTAGGATTTGCTCGTTTCTCTCTCTACACTCTTGTTAGAACACGCATGCACACACCCTCTATTTATAGGCAAGTGACAAAAACTCTCAAATCCTATTGGATTTGAGTGTTCTCATGTCAAGCCCATAAGCCCATTAGGGTTTTGGCCTTGTTTGAGAGTTCTTGTGTACAAGCATGCTTTTGTTTGTTTCCACAGAAACTCTCAAACTGTTTGAGTGTTCTTTCCACAAGCAACTATTTGCTCGTTCCCAAGAACCCTCAAATGACCATTTGAGTGTTCTTTCCACAAGCAACTATTTGCTCGTTCCCAAGAACCCTCAAATGACCATTTGAGTGTTCTTTCCACAAGCAACTATTTTGCTCGTTCCCAAGAACCCTCAAATAACACTTTGGAATATTTCAGTTAATGTTTCTACTGCTGTAAAACGCAGAAACAATATTATCTTAATAACTCATTACATGTAATGTTTACATTCATGTCAAGAACCTGCAAAACATAAATATAAACAAACATATAAACATAAAAGGATCCCAACATGATCAACAATATATGCCAAGGTAATATTATCGACAAACGGTAATTACAAGATAAATACAAGGTAATTACAAGATAAATTACAAGACTTGAAATATATAAAATACATGACACATCTAGAATGCTCTTGTCACCAAGGGATATGCACCAACAGTCTCCCCCTTGACATTAGCATCTAGATGTGGTCTTCAAGTCTTCGTTTGTTGTCCTAAGTGCTGGCCAAAAACCCTGTCATCAGGTGCTTCAGGTGTTGCATCCACTGGACTCCTGCTCTTCTTCTCAGTCACTTCAGCAGTTTCTGACTCCCGATTTGAGTCCAACTCTGGTTGACTGTCTACCTCAACCTTGCCCTTTGCACTGGTTGTTTGTAGAGACAGCTCATTTGTTCCCTTTAGTTTTGGATCAAGTAGATCAAGTATTGCATTAAGATATGAACACTTGTCCTGAGCTGCAGAGACTGATGGATTATCAAACATGCTCCCATACTCATCAAAATTGAAGTACGCAGCAACGTCGTCCAGGAGTTCACTCCCAACTTCTTCCTTAGTAGTTGGTCTGACCTGAATGTTGACTCTTTCTCCTCCAGTCGGTTGTTCCTGAACACCAGCCACTTCCTCTACAGTCGGTGGGTTAGATGAAGGAACATCAGCTTGGCCAGATTGACCTTGCTATCTTTGCTCCCCTGAGCTGCATTGACATTTGAGCCTGGAAATCTCTGAATCTCCTCCTATTGTCTGGAACCACTTGGATCCTCATCCTCATCATCCCTTCGACGATGTTTGAGAGTGTCATCCTTGCATCCAGACTTCCCCCCCTAAGATTCAAGATTTTTGATCTTGTTATGCAGCTCAGCTGACCTCTTACCTAAGCTCTTGAGATGTTGAGCTTGACCTTTCAGCAAATTGTGATGAAGTCCAATGGAGTCAACAATTTCATTCACAGAGTTGATTGTTGCTTCCTGGGCATCTTGCAGGTCGTACTGGCTATTATTAAGCTCTAGGTGTCTGTGTCTTATGAGGTCAGCATCTCTTCGGTGTGACTCTTCTTTTCTTTTCAGCTTGTCAGATAAGCCTGCAACAAGAGCTCTCATTTGTTGAATATCAGCAGCTAACTTGGGTACACGTTCCTTGTTAGCTTGAGATGCTCCTTGCTGTGAAGAAGTAACAGATGGTCTTGTTGTAGTCGGTGAAGTCATTGACGAAGACATGATTGGTGTGATAGTAGAGCTGCGAGGCCTTGCAGTCATCAAGACTGGCTTATCTCCAATCTTGATCCCCAAAAGTCTGATTACTTTTGGAGGTGACTGGTCATCTCCAGCACTAAGCAATGATACTACAGCTGGCTTAATGACAGGCAGACTGACATGAACTTGAGGGGTTGATGGTGCTGCTGAACTAGAGGAAGATGCACCCATCACTCCTTTGCCTCTATACTCAGAATGGAAAGGCCTTTCAGTCATTACATCTGCCAAGTCTTGCGCAGGCTCTTGAACACTCGGTTTTGGCACGTCCAAACCTTGTCTCGTCTCTTTTGCCTCAGAAGAATATGTCTCTGCAATGAGCCCAGAGACATCCCTTCATCTTGGCGTTGTCTGTTTCTATTGAGACTTCGCCCTGACCCAGAGGGAAATTCTTCTTCTACAATTGGCCGGAAATTAGCATCGGCCGTGGGGAGATCGACTGCTGCATAAGCACTACCAACATCTTGACCTATGGGTACTCTGCCGGCAGCATTATCTTGACCATCGTCCCCGTCATCATCTTCATCATCATCCCCATTTCCTCCTTCTCCTAGGTTGACATCTCCTCCTATGTCATCAGTAGCGTCTTCTTGGTTATCAATAACCATATCGTCGACGTGCTCTGCACCCAAAACCCCAACATCAACATCCATGTTGACTTCTTGGTTTTGTACAGGGATATTCGCAGCAACGATCTCAGGGTTTGCTTGAGCACCCTCTTCCCAGATCAACAACACTTGAGGAGCCTCTGCTGCAACTGGAGGTGGTTGTTGTGGTTGCAGTTGTTGTTGCTGTTGTTGTTGTTGTGGTGTATCACTGGTGCAACTGGAGGTTATGGAGGGACTGGCTGTGGAGCAGCAACAACATGTCCTTCAACATCAGAATCCTCATGCGCAAATCCATTATGTTCTGGAGCAACATAATCAGGATTAACAAGCGCACCAAAGAGGTTTCTATCCCTCGGTCGAGCCTGTGGAGCCAGATTTCCACGGTATCTATAACTGTCGTTGAAGATACGATTAGGCATCGTCGTCACCGATTCAGTAGGACCCTCCGGAACAAGATTGGGTAGTCGAGCGTTGATGATCAGCATCACAAACCTTGGATACATCAAAAACCTCTCATCATCCCTTGCCCTTATTTGTCTGCACATCTCATTAAAGATATAACGAGAAAAGCTATAAGGCTTGTTCAGCACCAAAGAAATCACTTGTGATTGGGTTTAGACATTCAAAGAGTCATAACCCGATTTCTTATTGCTCAAAGCAACAAGAATCACATGTGAATAGAATTTCCACCTGCCCAGCAAACAATTTTTCTGAAAAGTGTTCCGATTTGCAGGACCGACATACCCCATTCTTCTGAATGCTCCTAATCTAAGTGCTTGGGGATATGTGGTTGGACCATTCACTCCTCCCTCTTGGTCTTCAGTTCCCAAGTCTAGAATACCAATCAAGTCTGAGGCAGTGAACTGGAAGGTCTGATTGTTCACCCTCGCTTCAATGCTTGGGACAACACCGGGTAGCAATCGTGCAGATTCCCAGAATTGACTTAAGAAAGTTAAATATATTACTGGGTCAACAGTTAGAACATGTCTGATCCTTGATTGCTGCAGAAACTGAAGAATCTGGACAAATCTCCCAGCATTGCTTTGATTTTTGTCCAAGTTAATCAAGTAGTTATGATTCCTGTGGAAGTGTCTCTCAGCCATCTGCAAAAAGATACAAACAACAACAAGCAAACGATTAGCAACAACAAATAAAATCGAACTTTAAAGTCCTTAACATTTTCTAAACCCTTGAAACTCTAAGTTTCACCGGCTCTGAAAAGGTTATTAACTTTAACAATCGATCAATAGGTTGAATCGACAAAATTCTGATGTTTTTCAAAGATAAAGAAACCATTTGTTTCATATTCCACTAAAACATCGCCAATTTTATCGAATCAACAAGTCGAAATTAAAACTCTTAATGTTTTCAAAGATATTGAAACCATTTGTCTCATAATCTACTAAAACATTTTTTAGTTTTAATGAAACGACACTTTGAACTTTATTAAATTTAATCAAAACCATTTGTTTTTCATAAATTTTAAAGTCCAATTTATAAGGCAATTGTCCTTTCTAATTTGACCTATTAAAAAAATTTTCCCGTTTTGAAAATTTTCTAAGTCCTAGAATCGATGAATTCCTTATACACACACATACGGTGACTATACACACATATGGTGTCAAGATTGACTAGTCAATGCGTGTTATGTTTTATATTATACTTATAGAAATTTTTTTCAAACTAAAAAAAAAATTAAAGTCATAAAATACCCATATGTCACAACACACAAATATGTGTATTTGACATAAGAACACGCAAACTGGTCATATGCGTGTTCTTCATGATGACGTCATCACAACACGCAAACTGGAAGATTAAAGGTTTTTATTTTCTGGGTTCATAAGAACACGCAAAGCTCCGATGAACACGCAAAACCAGAAAATGTACCCACAAATCTTAACCAGTTGATATTGAACCCTAAAACTCCTAAATCTGGTACGAATAGATCCGTATTTGTCCGATTTAACAGTTTATTGGTTCCATTTCTTCATCCATTTCACTAATAAAGTCCTATTTAGTGATTTTATTTTCGAAAAATAAAAACTCTAAATCTTGACAATAACCTTTGAAAACTGGATTTAGAAGTCTTGTTAATCATATACCTTTGTTCAAGAGGTGTTAATGATGGTGTTTCTTGTGTCTAAAACACGAAAAGATCAAGTTTGTATGAATCAAAATCTGTGACGATGAACACGCAAATGGGAGAACACGCAAATACGGAGGGTTTCTGACAGAACACGCATATATATTTGAAAAAGATAATAAATGCGTATAAGTCATTTTATTTATACCCACATACAACGCGCAAACCCTAGTCCATGTACAGAACACGCAAATTAGGCCCAAAGAGAAACACGCATATGAAAGCCCACCTGACAACACGCATATTGAGCCCATTTGGCAAAATACGCATATTAAGTCCACTTGGCAAACACGCATATTACTCTTAACCTATTTTTGATTCATGTGAGCCTCGACTTTCTAAAAAGTCAATTTTCTTGAACTTGATTAACACTTTGAAAATTCACAAAGAATTTTCTTGAACCCGATATGATTAACAACAAGAATTCTTTAGAGAACACGATAAAACAGATACGAACCTCTTTTTCGTATCATAATTATTCGTAATTTTCTCGATAAAGGAATTCTTGATAAATGTCACTACTTACACACAATTACAATGTATAATCATCAAATTAAGACCCATTATGTCATTAATTAATTAACGATTTACAAAGTACCATTGTTAAGTTTTTGACAAAGACAGACATTGTACACAATCAATACTGTTAACTAAGTTCAAATACAACAAAAAAATTAAAAGATACAAGATTGAATAACATGATAAACAATCTCTCCATCTTTATTTTTTGTCTCCGTTTGAATTTAGATGAGTTGTTGACGTGCAAGTGTATTCTGCTTCCATTTTAAGCTCGAGCTTTCTCCATTCCGGACTGGGTAGACTCAACTTTCATACACTTTGGAGATCCTTTATCTTAGCGGTTGACATACATCCAGCTAAGACAAATAATTCTGCGAGCACATCATCGAACTCATGAGAAATATACAACACATGTATTTTCCTCAAAAGTAAATAATCGAATTCTGAAAATACTTAAACAGATATTACTGATAACAAACAATAGATTCTCCCAATTAAGATTAGAATCTAAGCACTTATCAAGTTATATCATACAATGAGCATGTTCAATTCAATTATTTATGGTAAATTGCAAATCAAAATATCTGTCAAATACATCAATTTAATGACTCTGTTTGACCTATTTTGACCGAAACCTTAAGTACTAAACTTAATCTTTCGTGCAATTTATATGCAAGACCTAATTCAAGGTGTACCAAACACACTCAAATTAGAGTCTTGACTTACACTGCATCCTTGTCATGACATACGTTTCTGCAGTGTTCACCAAGAACACAATTAAGTCCCCTTGGAATTCAGATTCCCTATGTAGCATTATCTCACGTGCACTAGAACCCCTTTTATTCTGAGCAAGAACCTTACGGAGCATAAAGTTACAAAATCGATCACAGTAATTTTAGAATCAAAATCACTCTAACAAATCTTGTAATAGTTATGCTTAATACTATCCTTGCAATATACCTTACGGAGCATAAAGTTACAAAATCAATCACAGTAATTTTAGAATCAAAATCACTCTAATCAATCTTATAATAGTCATGCTTAGTCCGACATATTTAAACTGATTTTAGAAGGAACAATTACTGCCAAAAGATCGGGTGTAGCAAATGAGTAAACTTAAATGCCACAAGTTGTCTTCATCTCTCTTGCAGTAACGACTCCCCCTTAAATCATTCTGGTTTTAGAAGAACTAATTACTACGGAAGAAATCGGATGTAGCAAATGAGTAAACTTAAATGCCACATGTTTTCTTCATTTCTCTTTGTAGTAACGACTCCCCCTTAAACCCTTATTATATTTTTTTTATTTTCTTATATTATATTATTATATTTTTTGTTGCATTTTCTGAGTATATGATGGTTCTTGAGAGATGGTAACTAAGGGTTTCATATTCCAGTCAATTGGACTAAAACTTTGAAACATATTCAATCAAAGGCCTTAGTGTAACCATCAAAAGTAAATCATCTTTGCATATTCATCATAGGATAACAACCATTAATCTTAATAACAATGCTATCACATATGATTTATTAACAAGCATAATATAAGGTAACACTTTATATATACTTGTTTTTCCCAAATATGTTCCTTTATAAACACATTATAAATAACATACATGGGACATGCACTATGAGTTACAATGAAGAGACTATAATGAAAGTTCGATAACCCATTATGTTATCTAATGAAATGTGCCTAGAAATCAGTCACCAATTACCAAACATATATGGCAAATCTTGACTGTGTCCTCTGCACGAAAGATAAGCACCTAGTTGCGAGATGGTACCCAAGCCTCAATAGACTTGAATTTACCATCCTTATGTTTCATTGAGACATTTGTCCAATATCCATCACTCTCAATGGGAGTCTTGGATTTTGAAGTCTGTCTCCAGTTTCTCGGCATCCTCTCAGGAGATAACTCAATCTTTCTCGTTGGACTATGCTTTTGAAACAAAGAAGAACGACCAGTCTTAACCGTTCCAGTGAAACGATCATAAAAGTATGTATCATCTTCATTGACACGATGTGTCTTCATCTCTCTTGCAGTAACGACTCCCCCTTAAATCATTCTGGTTTTAGAAGAACTAATTACTACGGAAGAAATCGGATGTAGCAAATGAGTAAACTTAAATGCCACATGTTTTCTTCATTTCTCTTTGTAGTAACGACTCCCCCTTAAACCCTTATTATATTTTTTGTTGCATTTTTTGAATATAATATGGTTCTTGTGAAATATCATTAAGATTCTATATATATATATATATATATATATATATATATATATATATATATATATATATATATATATATATATATATATATATATATATATATATATATATATATATATATATATATATATATATATATATATATATATATATATATATATATATATATATATATATATATATATATATATATATATATATATATATATATATATATATATATATATATATATATATATATATATATATATATATATATATATATATATATATATATATATATATATATATATATATATATATATATATATATATATATATATATATATATATATATATATATATATATATATATATATATATATATATATATATATATATATATATATATATATATATATATATATATATATATATATATATATATATATATATATATATATATATATATATATATATATATATATATATATATATATATATATATATATATATATATATATATATATATATATATATATATATATATATATATATATATATATATATATATATATATATATATATATATATATATATATATATATATATATATATATATATATATATATATATATATATATATATATATATATATATATATATATATATATATATATATATATATATATATATATATATATATATATATATATATATATATATATATATATATATATATATATATATATATATATATATATATATATATATATATATATATATATATATATATATATATATATATATATATATATATATATATATATATATATATATATATATATATATATATATATATATATATATATATATATATATATATATATATATATATATATATATATATATATATATATATATATATATATATATATATATATATATATATATATATATATATATATATATATATATATATATATATATATATATATATATATATATATATATATATATTATGTTTCATTGAGACATTTGTCCAATATCCATCACTCTCAATGGGAGTCTTGGATTTTGAAGTCTGTCTCCAGTTTCTCGGCATCCTCTCAGGAGATAACTCAATCTTTCTCGTTGGACTATGCTTTTGAAACAAAGAAGAACGACCAGTCTTAACCGTTCCAGTGAAACGATCATAAAAGTATGTATCATCTTCATTGACACGATTGTGGACTTTTCGTTTTGGAGTGGGATTCCTTTTTGGAGTCTTGCTGCGAACTTGTCCACCATTTGAAGTTTTCTTGGGAGAAACACTTCCTGGTTTTCTAAGTTCCCTGGCAATATATCATGAGGAATTTCTAGGTGAACCACTCCGTGCGGGTGAGTTCCTTTGAGAAATCCTCTTAGGCAAATCACTTATTGACCTTTCTTCAATATGTTTACCTTTAATCTTTCTCAACTGAACATCTACATCTTCAGCATCTCTGTCACTAGAGTCATTAGACTGCCTTGATCTGCTAGATTTACCCTTTTGTGGACACTTGCTTGCCACATGACCTTTTTCTCTGCAGATGAAGCAAGAGATTCTATTAATTGACTTCTTTGATCTACATACTGCATGGCCTTCTGTATTTTCAAAGTGAGTTCTTTTGACTAGATTCTCTTGTTCAGGAGTTGGTGTCTGAGGAGTTGTCCTTTTTCTTGTCATTGATTTAGTGTTCTTCACATCCTCAGTATGTATGATATCTGACTCCTTTTCTTCAATCTGCACGAATGATTCTGTGATAAGTGATGATACACCCTTTTCTTGAGTCACTTCTTCAATTAAATGCTCCAAATCTTGATGATTGACAGTACTTTTGGACTTAGACAGATAACTTATCATGTATCTCATATCTCTCATTCTATTCAGTATCCCGTTTAGGTGAGTAATTTCAGCTTTAGCATCTGCCAATTCAATTTGTTTCTCAGTGAGTTTGTTAGATATTTTTCCAGAATTTTCTTGACATAACTCTTTTCTAAGAATTGTCTCTCTGAGTTCTTCTTTCATGGCAGTTAGTCTACCTTGATCTGCTTTGACTTGTTTTTTTAACTCTCCTTCCTTTTGGGTTAACATAGCAACTTGTTGCCTGAGAGATACTCCATTGTTGACTGTTTCATCAAGTAGAGCTTTTGTGTCTTTTGCTATATTTTGAAGACTGTTGACCTCTGAGGATAACATGTTAGAGAACTTACAAACTTTTACCAATGAATGTAATGAGATCTCCACTGATTGCTCAGGTACATCTAAATTAGAAATGAACTCAATGAGTTTCTCTGTACTTAATCTTTGAGGAATTTCCACCTTTTGACACTCTTTATCCTCATCTGACTCTAAAATTTCATCATCCTCGGAGAGAATACTTGTATCAAGGATTTTGTCTTTGTCTTGTTCCTCCTCTATTGGATAATCTTGCTCATGTCGAATAGGAATGCTTGAATCTTCAGATAAAAGAGTAAGTTCAATAGCACTCATATCTTCTTCATGATTTTCTTGATGATAATCGTCAGCTTCAACTGTCATAGTGTAATCTTCCTCAGGAAATTCATTATCTTCATTCATTAGTGAGAAGTCTGCATTGTCCACAAATTCATCATCTTGATAAGAATCATCTAAATCATCTGTTATGGCAGTGTCTGAATAAATTTCAGCAAGATATGCATCATCTTCTTCATTGACTTTAGAACTCCAGTCATATGATCCGTCTTGTTGTTGAGTTACCAAAGCTCTTAACCCAGGTTGGTCAATTGAGTTCTGGTTTCCATTAGACTCATTATTATATGACTTTTGTCTTGAGATATTTGAAGATGAAGGTACTATTCCACCTTGGTTGAAATTTTGACGAGTCACAAAAGACCTATCATCCTTCTTTGGTCTCTGGCATTCCCTAGCAAAGTGTCCAAATCCCTCGCAATTGTAACACTTTATCTTTGACATATCAAAGCCAAGCTTGGAACCCCAAACCTTTCGCCATGTTCTTGATAAGAACCGTTTAGCTCGAAGAGTCAGCATAGCCATTTGCCATTGCAGATCCATCTCTTCTAAGTCCAAAGGATCAATCTGCTCATAGTCTTCATCGATAAGACTTGGGTCTTGAACCTTTCCTTGGATAAACTGTTCATATGATGTCACAAATGACGCAAGAACTGATAAGTGACTTTCCGCACATTGGACACTTATAGGCATGGTGGAACTAGCACTGGAGGTGGGATATCCATGGTTTCCTAGACTGTCACTCTGGCTTGAAACAAGACATATGTTCCCCTCAGAGTTAAACGAGATTTTCTGTAAATCAGTATCCTCACTAAGGTATGCACTTGTGCTTCCACTTGGAGAATCTTGACCCACATTAATCATAGGTCTACCGTAATAAAGCTCAGAAATCTGAGCATTATTATATTCTGCTTCCCTCCTCTTTAGTTTCATTTCTTGTCCCCTAAACTTAGCAACTATCTGAGTCAAGGACATATCTGAGAAATCTGCTTTTTCCTGCAAAGTAGTAATATAATTACTCCACTTTTCCGGCAAGGAGCTAAAAAATTTCTCGACTTTTTCCTCCTCAGAGTAGGTAACATCAAATGCTTGCAATTCTGCTAACTAGTGATAATACCGTGTAATTAGTTGGTTTAAGTTTTCACTTCTTAACCCATTAAATACGTTATACTGATGTTTTAAAAGATCTCTTCGATTCTTTTTAAGTGTTTCATCCCCTTCACAATGATTCTTTAATGCTAACCAAAGTTCTTTAGATGTATTGAATCCATTAAATAAATGTAATATTTCTTGTGGCAATGACATTTTTAAACATGATAGTGCCTTTTTCTTTGCCTCATACAATTTTTTTATTAGATTCAGTCATGTCTTGGTAAGCATATACTTTGTTAACACCACTATCCTCATATGTTGGGGCACTATATCCTTCTGTCATACAAGTCCACATTCTAATGTCCGTGAATTGCATAAAGGATTCGAATCGACCTTTCCACGAAAAGTATTGGTCAATGATCATCAGCTTGGGTGGTGAATTACCCTTACCGGTCTCATGATCCATTAGTATTAATTGGTTAAGATAATTTGCTGCCATTGTGTATGTGGTTCAACTTATAAACACGCAAAATACAAGAACTCGCAAAATCTGGGAACACTCAATTGAAACACGCAAAAGTGTATGAAACACGCAAAATCACAAGAACTCTTAAACCTCAGAAACATGCAAATAGAACACGCAAACTAATTGAATGCGCAAATTCCTAGGTAGTAACGAAAACACGCAAAAGTACATGTACTTTTAAGAACACGCAAAACACGAAAACACACCTTTTTCCAATCTTTCTTAGATCTTGAACC
Organism: Erigeron breviscapus; assembly: GCA_034093135.1. NCBI lineage: Eukaryota > Viridiplantae > Streptophyta > Magnoliopsida > Asterales > Asteraceae > Erigeron > Erigeron breviscapus. The sequence continues at coordinate 160,019,633 of CM067168.1, forward strand.
CAATTTTGTTACTAGATCAATGAAACTTTGGAAAAAAGATGTTTAGGATTGAGATGTGTTTGATTTTGGTGTCAAGTTTGAACCTTTATTTCAAACGAACCCGAAAACACCTCTCCACCTAAGAACACGCAAACGGCTAGACACCCAAAAACCGAAATCAATCTCGAACCAAGGTGTTAAAACCTATGGCTTTGATACCAGTTGTAAGTCCCCCAGGTCTTACCGAACCGAGATTGACTTAAGGATATGTCGAGGTGCGGAAAATCCTCGAGAAAACCCAAGGTTTTTATATAGCTTTTATGATATATATATATATCTATATATATATAATATATATATTATATATATATATATTTTATGATATATATGTATCACTATATATATATATATATATATATATTTTGCGTGAACATAAACACTCGTTTTTGGTTACGATAGTGAAAGGCTCAGCCATTTGCCATTGCAGATCCATCTCTTCTAAGTCCAAAGGATCAATCTGCTCATAGTCTTCATCGATAAGACTTGGGTCTTGAACCTTTCCTTGGATAAACTGTTCATATGATGTCACAAATGACGCAAGAACTGATAAGTGACTTTCCGCACATTGGACACTTATAGGCATGGTGGAACTAGCACTGGAGGTGGGATATCCATGGTTTCCTAGACTGTCACTCTGGCTTGAAACAAGACATATGTTCCCCTCAGAGTTAAACGAGATTTTCTGTAAATCAGTATCCTCACTAAGGTATGCACTTGTGCTTCCACTTGGAGAATCTTGACCCACATTAATCGTAGGTCTACCGTAATAAAGCTCAGAAATCTGAGCATTATTATATTCTGCTTCCCTCCTCTTTAGTTTCATTTCTTGTCCCCTAAACTTAGCAACTATCTGAGTCAAGGACATATCTGAGAAATCTGCTTTTTCCTGCAAAGTAGTAATATAATTACTCCACTTTTCCGGCAAGGAGCTAAAAAATTTCTCGACTTTTTCCTCCTCAGAGTAGGTAACATCAAATGCTTGCAATTCTGCTAACAAGTGATAATACCGTGTAATTAGTTGGTTTAAGTTTTCACTTCTTAACCCATTAAATACGTTATACTGATGTTTTAAAAGATCTCTTCGATTCTTTTTAAGTGTTTCATCCCCTTCACAATGATTCTTTAATGCTAACCAAAGTTCTTTAGATGTATTGAATCCATTAAATAAATGTAATATTTCTTGTGGCAATGACATTTTTAAACATGATAGTGCCTTTTTCTCTGCCTCATACAATTTTTTTATTAGATTCAGTCATGTCTTGGTAAGCATATACTTTGTTAACACCACTATCCTCATATGTTGGGGCACTATATCCTTCTGTCATACAAGTCCACATTCTAATGTCCGTGAATTGCATAAAGGATTCGAATCGACCTTTCCACGAAAAGTATTGGTCAATGATCATCAGCTTGGGTGGTGAATTACCCTTACCGGTCTCATGATCCATTAGTATTAATTGGTTAAGATAATTTGCTGCCATTGTGTATGTGGTTCAACTTATAAACACGCAAAATACAAGAACTCGCAAAATCTGGGAACACTCAATTGAAACACGCAAAAGTGTATGAAACACGCAAAATCACAAGAACTCTTAAACCTCAGAAACATGCAAATAGAACACGCAAACTAATTGAATGCGCAAATTCCTAGGTAGTAACGAAAACACGCAAAAGTACATGTACTTTTAAGAACACGCAAAACACGAAAACACACCTTTTTCCAATCTTTCTTAGATCTTGAACCCAATTTTGTTACTAGATCAATGAAACTTTGGAAAAAAGATGTTTAGGATTGAGATGTGTTTGATTTTGGTGTCAAGTTTGAACCTTTATTTCAAACGAACCCGAAAACACCTCTCCACCTAAGAACACGCAAACGGCTAGACACCCAAAAACCGAAATCAATCTCGAACCAAGGTGTTAAAACCTATGGCTCTGATACCAGTTGTAAGTCCCCCGGGTCTTACCGAACCGAGATTGACTTAAGGATATGTCGAGGTGCGGAAATTCCTCGAGATAACCCACGGTTTTTATATCTAGCTTTTATGATATATATATATATATATATATATATATATATATATATATATATATATATATATATATATCTTTGCGTGAACATAAACACTCGTATTTGGTTACGATAGTGAAATGGCTCTCCGGACGCACTTTATCAACCAACGTGATAATCTGCAGTCTACAAGCCGTCCAAACCGGGTGTGTGTTTGCGGTTCGTGCGTGAGATCGAGTACTGTAAGTCCCCTATACGGATCGTCAATAGCTTGCTCCAGTTATCTTGAGGTGCGGAATCCCTCACAATAACTTGGTGATCAACAAAAAGCCCCTAGATCATCTGCGGCCTCGCAGATCTTCTTCGGGCTAGCGGAACAACCTTTGACGACTATAACCTGCAATACCTGCTTGATATTTCGACAAATGTTCAACCCTAAACTCTGTTAGGGTTCGGTTTATATAGGTAACACCCGACATGGGCTTCAGCACATCGGCCTCGCAAATCCAGCCCAGCCCGTCACTAATGCGAGGTTGCATTCTGTGATTGGCCTCGTATTTGACCCTGCAAATACGGGGTCGTATTACCTATTGTGAATTGCGAACTCGCAATTCACACTTAGCAGATTTACTATACATTCAATACTTCAATGTAATCTAGTATTCTATGCATAATACTAAGTTCATTAATGACAATCACATTACAAAGACATATAACAATATAAGCCCAAACAATCTAGACTGTTATTGACATAGATGTGCACTTACAGACTCCCCCTTGGCAATAGCTTCTAGACGTTAACATACATATGTCTTCGTCTTGTCTTTGTCATTAATCTACTTGCTCTGTTTTTTCTTCTTGCTCTTGCTCTGCTCCTTCTCAGTCTCAGTCTCAGTCTCGAAATCAGAATCTGACTCTGACTCTGAAGGAGTATGAGTTAACCCTAACCGTTCTTTCTCTTGATCCCACATAGATCCTGGATCATAATAATATTCCGCAATCTCTACCCTAGCTCTCATATGAGTTTATGGATCATATCCCAACCTCTTCTCTAGTAGTCTATGCACAATAATTGGATGCAAATCTGACTCAGTAGAAGTATTATTGGTAGAGTCGGTCTTGGTAAACTCACTATCCTAAGCACTAGCATTGTCATCATCAAGAGCAATAACATCAGATTGCCCTACCGAATCCTTACCCTTATTTAATTGATCACTGTCAACATCTTTTGTAAGGAGTTTGGTTTGAGGTGCCTCAAGCTCAACTACCATGTTTATCTCTGTAGACATCTGTTCTTGAGCTTGTGGAGCTTCTGAGGTTGCCTTGCCAGCAATACCAGCCTGGCTAGACTCTTCTTGAGTCTCTGTTCTTAAAATAGAACTCCCTCCTAGCTCTTGAGTAGCTCTGGCCGCATCAGGATCTTCATTCTGATCATCATCATGCCTTGCCTTAGCCAGCTCATCACCTCTGCAACCTAAGTTATCTCTCTCTGCTCTCAACTTCATGTAGTTGTCGATGAGCTCATGCACCTTTTCTTCAGGAATCTGTACACCCTGATTCATTGCATCTGTCATCCTGACAACCTTCCCATCAAGTTCAAGATACTTTTTATACATCTTGGACACTACCACCTCGGCCTTGCCCAACTTGTCTTCAAGAAATGTGTTCTTGTCACTAACAACCTTCAAATTATCAGTCAAACGAGTAATCAAACTTCTCATCTCATTCATCTGTCTCTGCAGATCACTAAGATTGGTTTCTTCACTTGTTTGTAACTGTGGCTGTGTAGTCTCAGGAACAACAACCCTTGGCACACTATCAGACATACCAGCAGCATCAGAAGTCTCTTGTGCCCTGATAAGTGTTCTTCTTTTAAGCAACGGCTGCTCTGGCACCCAATCTTCATCTGTTTCTCTCCTTCTTCTTCCTTGAGCTGCCTCAGTAGGTTTAGGAACCATCTTAGATCCACACTGATGAACTGCTAGAATCATCATCAGAATGGATAGAAGGCTCTCTGTCTGCTTGAACATCAGCAACAGCCTTTCCTCTACCTTCAGCATCAATACCAGATCCACTAGCCTGACCTGCTCCTGACCCACTAGCTTCTTCAGTACCTGACCTACTAGCTCTAACTGTTTTAGAACCAACTGCAGCTTCAGCACATAATCATCTATGTCCCGGTCAAGGTTCACATCTACTAGGTCATCAACATTAGCATTGTACCTTTGCACTTTGAGCAATATCACCCTCTGGATCAGCCATTTGCTCTAATAGATCATCTACAATCTCAGGATTGGCTCCAGGTTGGTTTATCACATCATCTGCAACCTGTACAACAACTTCAGGCTCTTCTGGTGCATCTACCTGAACCACTACGTCATGTAACTGCTCAACATTCTCTGCAGCTTCACCACCCTCTGGCTGGGCCCTTCATAAGCTGATATGACCCCATCAGTAGGTGCTATGTAGTTGGCATTGATGATGGCACCGAACAATGCAACATCTTGTGCATTTGGATCATTATGGTATCGAGACACAAACTCATCATAACCACGTCGGATGATCGAGCTCACTTGCTTCACTTCTCCTACAGCAGGTAGATTTGGAAGTCGAGCATTGATTATCATCATCACGAACCGAGGATACATCAAAAACCTCCTCTTTCCCGTAGCTGTGATCTGTTTCTTCATCTCATCGAAGAAGAATTTCGAGAAACTATACGGCTTGTTAAATACCAAGCCCACCATTTGTGCTTGGGCTTCCTGGTTCAATGTATCATAACCAGACTTCTTGTTGCTTAAACTAACCAGCAACACATGCGCAAGATACCTCCACCTGCCATAAAAACCCTTCTTGAACAGAGTTTTACTTGACATATCTGCAGCAAACCCCATTCTTCTGAAAGCACCTTGAATGACTTCATGTCTGAACTTGGTGAGACTTGTAGCACCACCTTCTTGTTCAACTGTGCCCAGATTAAGAATGTTAACGAGGTCAGCAGCTGTGAACTGTATCTGCTGCCCAGCAACTATGGTATGAAAGATATACACATCTCCTGCCTTTACACAGTTAGCATTATTCCAGAAATCTCTGAGATAATCTAAATATATGATTGGAGAATGTGTAAGAACATGATGAATCCTTGATCTTCTGAAGAAAGCGAATATCTCATGATAATATTCGGTCCCTTGATTATCATCGAAGTTCATCACATAATTATGACCTGCTATGAAATTTCTTTCCATTTCTGTAATCAATAACACATAATTAATTACTCAAACAGACATAAAAATTCATATGCAGTTATACAATTAACTTTAATATCCCTGTAATAAAGTACACTAACTAAAATTATCCCGGTAATTTAGTCAAAAACATAAATTATCCCTGTAATTTACAACATAACATAAATTATCTCTGTAATTTAGTTAAGATAGATTAACTTATTTTCAAATCTTTATTAACATAAACTTTTGAAAATCTGTTAAATTAACTTAAATTATCCCTGTAATTAAGTTAAAAATTAACTCATTTTCAAATTTTTATAAGAATAAACTTCTGAAAATCTGTTAATTCAAAAATACGAGGTCGCGTATTCCTGTATGAGGTCGTATTTTAAGGTCAAAATACGGTCAACCAAATTCTAAAATACGAGGTCGTATTTTCAATTTGGCCACGTATTTGATCAGGTCGTAAATCGGCATCGTATTCCGAAAGTCAAACCAGTCAAAATAAATTGACATTTACGAGGTCGCAAATCTGGGCTAGCAACCCCAAATGCGAGTCCGTCGCACTGTTCATCTTCCCCAACGCGATTTCGCGATTTACCCAACCAAAACTGGTAAAAATTGTTTCTTTATACTCGTATTCAAACGATAAAGATACCCCAACCCTTAGTTTTAACCAGAAAACATCAAAATCGAAGAAACTAAGGAAACCTAATTCGAAAATTTTGAAACCCTTTTTCTTGATTTTCTTGTTGCATGGTTAACTACTGGACGATTAGATAGTATACCTAGATTCAGTTTTTCACTGTGATGACGAATATATCAACCAAAAACACTTGATCTAATTGTATATATCGAATCTAATACGGGGTAGCAAAGTAGTATTTTCGGGGTCGTAAAGCTCTAATTTTGATTTTTAATATGTGAGGTCGTGTTTGGGTAAATTTGGTTTATATACCCACTTGACCCGAATGGGTCTGGGTCAACCCGGCCCAATTACGAGGTCGTATTCTGCCTCTTGCCAATTACGAGGTCGTAATTACCTCCTGCACACTTTAAAATCAAAATTTCGTCAAAGTTTCTGAATAATTGATCAAGATTACCACGAACTTCCTGGAAATATGAAAATTTAAAAGATCAAACCTGTAAGCATCAAATTTTCATCTTTTCCTCGATCTTCGTCTTAACCAGAAAAGTTAATAAACTTACCAAAATTCTTTAACTTTTCCACGATCAATCTTTCCAAAACTTTCTTTTAAGCTTTCCCGAATCTGTACCACTTGCAACAATTCATATTTCTAACCAGTTATAAAATTGATTCTTCATTCTTATACCTCCCCCTCAATTTTATGACTAGGAAGTATAACGATGATTAATCATTATAACAACCATCATTCTTATGTACTCCCCCTCAATTTATGACTGGGATACATAACTATGATAGAACAAAATATTGATTAAATACTTCATATTCTTATGAAAACACAATTGACTAGGTACTCCTCCTCAATTTATGACATGTTTTCATAACTATATGATCTAAATAATCAATGCTTAAACCTTTCACATTCATATATGTTTCTATATCTAAGGTAGCAAAGACCTTTCATATTCAAACAATATATCTATGTCTAAGGCATAAAATATTAACTATGTAGCCTTTCACATTCAAACATGACATTTCTATGTCTAAGGCACAATATAGTCAATAACCTTTCATATTCACTTAACGTCTATGACTAAGATTTTATTAATCTTTTTCATTCACATTAAGTCTATATCTAAGGATTTATTTAACCTTCTACATTCACATTAAGTATATGTCTAAGATCTTAATAATCTTCTACATTCACTTAATGTCTATGTCTAAGGTTTTATTTAACCTTTTACATTCACATTATGTCTATGTCTAAGATTTTAATAATCTTCTACATCCACTTAATGTCTATGTCTAAGGTTTCACATAATAGTTGATAATCTTCCATATTCAAATTTAAAAATTTCTATATCTAAGATCTTCAACTAATAAGAACCTAGCTATCAACATCTGTAATTACTATATAAATAATATATTATAAAAAACTTCATATTTTAGCCCAAAGATCTTCTCATCAGGTTTTTATAATATAACTTATACTTGATGTTCTTAGCATTGTCTTGAATACTTCAGTCTTTTGCTTAGAAACCCTTCCTTTGGATTGACTTCTCTGCAAATACACTGAAAAATAATCATTTCGAGACAACAAATATACTTGCCATACCCGAAACTTGATCTTCTGAAACTTCAGAAT
>CM067168.1:160028200-160050700 GCA_034093135.1 Erigeron breviscapus
CGCAGTGACCAAAACACACCCCCACTGCGGTGCAGTGGGGATTCACTGTCCAAATTTCCCATTGTTTCCTTAGGAAAAAAAATTTGCATGACAAATCAAATACAACATACCTCAATCCACTTCACACCAAATTTGCACCTGCACTTTCTTGACAATACAACATCAAATCTAACTAACAAAATGCAATAAAATAACACGGGTTGCCTCCCGAGAAGCGCTTAATTTATTTACGAGTCATTAGCTAGACTCGACTACCTTTCAAGCTTCAAATTCAAAAATGGGGATCTCCTCGATTATCCCCTCCACTTGTTCTTCTTCCAAGTACAACTTAAGTCTATGACCATTTACAATGAAAGAACCGTCTCCATTTCTCTTAAACAATTCAACATAACCCGACGGATAAACATGCTTGATAACAAAAGGGCCAATCCACCTAGAAGTTAGCTTAGGTTGCTTGATCTTAAACTTAGACAAAAACAACAAAACCTTAGCTCCAACCTTAAATTCCTTTCCTACGGATCCTTTTGTCATGCCATACCTTGGTTCGCTCCTTGTAAAGCCTAGAATTCTCATATGCACCCAACCTAAGCTCATCGAGCTCATGAAGTTGCAACATTCTAAGTTCACTAGCTTCCATCATATCCAAGTTCAATTCCTCAACGCCCAATACGCCTTATGCTCTATCTCAATAGGTAAATGACAAGTCTTACCATAGAGCAACCGGTATGGCGTGGTGCCAATCGGCGTCTTAAAAGCCGTCCTAAACGCCCACAAGGCATCATCTAACTTCTTTGACCAAACCTTGGGATTATCACCTACAGTCTTCTCTAAGATTCTTTTCAGGGCCCTATTGGTGTTTTCTACTTGTCCACTAGTTTGTGGATGATAGGAAGTAGAAAAGTAATGCACAACACCATATCTTTTCATGACCTTAGCTAATTGATGATTTGCAAAATGGGTTCCTCGGTCACTAATCAAAGCTCTAGGGCAACCAAATCGACAAAATAACTGTTTCAACGAAATCAATGACTACCATCGCGTCATTCGTGGGCAAAGCCTTGGCTTCAGCCCATTTAGACACGTAGTCAACGGCAACAAGAATATATTGAAACTTGTTAGACGGTGGGAATGGTCCCATGAAGTCTATGCCCCAAATATCAAATACCTCACATACCTGAATGCTTTGTTGAGGCATCTCATCCCGCTTGGTAATGCTCCCTTGTCTTTGACAAATGTCACAAGTCTCTACCAAAGTGTGAGCCTCTTTGAAAATGGTAGGCCAATAGAACCTGCATCAAACACTTTTTTACCTGTAACCGAAGGACCGTAATGACCTCCAGTTGGACCATAATGACAAGCATCAAGAATCTCCCTCGTCTCAGCTCCAGCTACACATCTCCTTACCATACCATCTGCACAAACACGAAACAAGTATGGACTATCCCAAAAATAGTGCTTAGCATCCGATACGAGCTTCTTCTTTTGCTGGGACGTGAAATCATTCGGAATCTCACCTGCAACCAAATAATTAGCAATATCTGCAAACCAAGGAGCATCATCAGAATTAGATATAAACATTAAAGATTCATCAGGGAAGTGATCATTGATCTCCCTTCACGAAGTTCCTCCCGGTGAGGATCTTCCAAACGACTCAAATGGTCGGCAGCCAAATTTTCAGCCCCTTTCTTATCCTTGATCTCTATATCAAATTCTTGCAACAAAAGAATCCAACGGATAAGCCTGGGTTTAGCATCCTGTTTCGAGAACAGGTATTTTAGGGCTGAATGGTCAGTAAAAACTATGGTCTTACTCAAAACTAGATATGATCTAAACTTATCAAATGCAAAGACCACTGCAAGCAACTCCTTCTCTGTAGTTGTATAATTTTGCTGGGCGGGGTTCAAAGTTTTACTAGCAAAGTAAATGGGCTTGAAATGCTTCTCCACCCTTTGCCCAAGCACGGCTCCCACAGCATAGTCACTTGCATCGCACATCAACTCGAATGGCAATTCCCAATCCGGTCCAACCATGATAGGAGAGTTAGTCAACTTCTCCTTCAAGACCTGAAAAGCACTCAAACAAGCATCATCAAATACAAAAGGGACGTCCTTCTCCAACAAGTGGGTCATAGGACGAGTAATCTTAGAAAAATCCTTAATAAAACGGCGGTAAAAACCGGCATGTCCAAGAAAACTCCTTACCCCTTTCACATTGGAAGGCGGGGTAATTTGGCTATAACATCTATCTTAGCCCTATCAACTTCAATCCCCTTAGACACTTTATGCCCTAACACAATACCCTCGGTCACCATGAAATGACACTTTTCCCAATTCAAAACAAGGTGTGCCCTCTCACACCGTTCCAACATCCTTTCTAAGTTATGCAAGCAAGTCTGGAAAGAGTCCCCAAAAACCGAGAAATCATCCATGAAGACCTCCATGGAGGTTTCAAGCATGTCCTGGAAAATAGCTATCATGCACCTTTGAAAGGTGCCTGGGGCATTACACAAACCAAACGGCATTCGCCGGTAAGCAAAAGTGCCAAAGGGGCACGTGAAAGTGGTCTTTTCTTGATCCTTTGGATCAATGGGTATTTGAAAGTACCCGGAAAACCCATCTAAGAAAACAAAAATACTCATTACCTGCAAGTCTCTCTAACATCTGATCAATGAAAGGTAGGGGGAAGTGATCCTTACGGGTGGCATCATTAAGCTTACGGTAATCAATACAAACCCGCCAACCCGTTATAGTCCTAGTGGCCAAGAGTTCCTTATTCTTATTTTCAACAACTGTCATTCCCCCCTTTTTGGGCACACAATGAACAGGACTAACCCAAGAACTATCAGCAATAGGGAAAATGATCCCTGCATCTAACAATTTATGACCTCTTTCTTAACAACCTCTTTCATGTTAGGATTTAGCCTCCTTTGTCTCTGGACAATGGGCTTAACATCATCAACAAAATCAATCTTATGATGGCAAAAGTTAGGACTAATACCTGGAATATCGGTGGTCTTCCAAGCAAAAGCCCGCTTATGGGCTCGAAGCACAGATAAAAGACAGTCTTTCTCATCACTCGAGAGTGAGGACGAGATAACCACTGGTAAAGAAGATTCACCTGACAAATAAGCATACTCCAAATGGGTAGGTAATGGCTTAAGCTCCAAATCAGTGGGTGGTACATCAACAGAATTTGGTACCCTCGAACTTCCATCAGCAACAACCTCCTCAAAACTCTCATCCTCGGGAGGTGTCTCATCCAAGCTAAGTGCCATAACCTCTGCAAACAAATCATCATCAGAAATATCTCCCGATCCTAAATTTGCAATCTCCTCATCTCCAATATCTGTCTCCATCAATTCCTGAAATTCTCGGTCTAAAGCATCATCAATCACATCAATCCTGAAACAAAACTCATCATTAGAATAAGAATGCTTAATAGACCTCTCAACATTAAAAACAATTCTATCTGTACCCACACCCAAAGAAATTTCCTTATCCTTCACACGGATGATAGCATCCGCGGTATTAAGGAATGGACGTCCAAGAATAAGGGGTACCTGTGCATCCTCCTCCATCTCGAGGATAACGAAGTCAACAAGAAAAACAATATGGCCCACGTTGACTCTAATGTTTTCAGCAATCCCCATGGGATACTGAAATGAATGGTCAGCTAGTCTAATACTCATGCGAGTCGGGCGAAGGATTTCTAAAGCCAACTTACTCCAAACCGAGTAAGGCATCAAATTAATGCTAGCACCTAAATCAGCCAAAGCCTTACAAATTATGGTTCTAATATAGCAAGTAATAAGGAAACTCCCTGGGTCTTCAAGCTTAGGGGGAATGCGGTTCTGCAAGATAGCAGAACACTCGGCATTGAGAAAAGTAGCTTTTGCCTCCTCCATCTTTCCTTTATCCGTCACAAGCTCCTTAATGAACTTGGCATAATGAGGCATCCCCTGTATCAAATCAACTAAAGGCACATTAATATGAACATTTGAAATCATTTGAACAAACTTGTTATATTGTTCCTTTAACTTTGCCTTCCTGAACCGCTGTGGAAATGGAATCTTTGGCTTATATGGCTTAACCTCTGGAACCACATCCAGTTTTGGTGGAGTGACCGGAGTCTTCACGGTCGGATTCTCCTCCATCTCAATCTCTTCATTAACTTCATCACTTCCTTTTTCCTGCACATCTGAAACAACAACATCAGGTATAGTAGGAGGGTCATAGGATTTACCTGTACGAGTGGTGATGGCCTTGGCTTCCTCATTACGGGCTTGAGGTGGAGTGTACTTCTGCCCCTGAATTGGCCCCATGCTAAACTGAGGCTTAGGATTCTGTTGAGTATTGCTAGGTAAAGGGCAGCCATCCTACTCTCAAGATCCTTAAAGTTAACACATTGATTCTTCATATTTATCTCTATCTTGCCATCTATCCTATTCAACCTCTCATTCAATGCCTTAGTATCATCCTGAATCATCTGAATGCTAGTGTTTGTCTCAGCCTGATTAGTCACCAACTGTTTCATCATCTCCCTCAACTCGACATTTGGATCGGCATTAGAAGAAGAACCTGATCCTTTTCCTTGTTGAGTTTGTTGTTGTGGCTGACTCTGAAAGTTATCCCTTTGCCACCTATTTCCTGAAAAACGAGAATTATTAGTAGGAAAAGAAGAGTTATAAGAAGGATTACCTGAAGAATGGTTCTGGAAACCGGTATTGCGCGGGTAGCTCCCTTGTTGTTGATTCTGGATGTAACTCACATCTTCGGGTCCCCGATTGGGACACTCATCAGCATAATGCATATCACCACAATGATCACATCCATCGGCTACTACCTTAACATCCCTCTCAATTGCTCCAAACCGATTCTCTTGCATAGCAAATCCCTTTTCCATGCGCCCAGATAGCGCTCTAATCTCTCCAATCATCCCAGAATCATGACTAGCTTCAACCTTTGCAACCCTACCTTGGCTAGTACCTTTCTTTAACCTTCTCTCATTCTTCAAGAATCTATCATCAGATATATTCGCATTGTCCTTTGCCATGGACTCCAAAATTTCAAAACCTTCATTTGGTGTGATCTTGTTGAAACCACCCCCAAAAGCATATCCTAACTCCCGCTTAGACTTCTTATCTAGGCCATCAAAGAAAAGCTCAACATATTGCTCCTTAGTCATGTTATGGCCCGGACAATTCCTCAACATTTCCTTAAACCGAATCCATGCATCTACCACATCTTCATCTTCATCTTGGTCAAAGGACCTAATCAAATTCTCCAACTTCCTTTGAGTTCTAAGTGAATAAAACTCACCAATGAAAGCTTGCTTGAGTTGGTTCCAAGTTGTGATCGAATTTTTCGGAAGATCATTAAACCAATCTAGAGCATCCCCGGTAATGGACATGGGAAATGTTTCAAGCTTAACGGCATCCATTTGGTTTTGCCCATATTGGTATAACCGTGCCAACTTTTCAAACCTTTCCAAGTGTTGGTATGGATCCCATTTCCTTTTGCCATCAAACTGTTGCTCCTCAATACTTTTAAGATGATTACCTTTCAGATTGAAATCATGAGCAATGGCCGGAGGTCTTATAGGACATTTCCCCTTCTTCCCTTTCAGATTGAAATCATGACCAATGGCTGGAGGTCTTATAGGACTACCACGGTTGGCAGGAATAGTACGGACCCTCTCACCATAACGTATATCATTCGGATCCCTTTCTTCGTCTCCCATTTCCTCTTCTAACTTAACTTCTAAATTGAAAAACTAGTCCAAATAGAACCCTTCTTCGTCCGAATCAGGAGTGGGTCTAGCAATAGGTGAGAATGGTGTAGGTGTTGTGAAGTTAAACCTACGTCTTATTGGTGTTCTCAAAGGACTATTTAGAGGTAAACCCGAAGACCGCAAGTTCATCAACTAAGAAGTAGACCTGCAAAACACAACTAACCAAACACGTCAACTGCACCTGTGATAAGACAAGAAAAGAAAAGCTAAACTATTAAAGCAAATAACTTCCTCACGCGTGAGGAAGGATCAAACCACTAAATTAACAACTAAAACGGCACACATTCCCCGGCAGCGGCGCCAAAAACTTGATGTGCTTAATCGAGTTTAAAAATTAAAACTAGAAATACCTTGAAACTCACTACTACACACTATCGGGCAGTGGACCCGATCGTATGCAATATAGTTAAAAAGTAAGTCCAGGTTCGTTCACGGGGATTGGTTTGAATCAATTGTCTAATAAAGTAGTTTGGAAAACAGGGTGGAACGCTTTGAATCACACTTTGACAATTAAATTAAAGTAAATTTAAAACACAAAACACTTGAAAGTAAAGAAAAGCTTCAAACAATAATAGTAAAGATCATCCACCTTGACTTCGCTAGACTTCAAACATGATTGCATTCAATTAAGACCAAATTCATTTAGAGTTGACAAGATAATCGTGAAAGGATAAAATGCTCGCGTGGTACCACCAACCGCTCACAAAACACCCAAACACCTAAGTTGCTAGTTTAATTACCCAAGCCGGTACCACCAATGCCTAGACAACCTTACCAACAATTAGTTGCTTGACTATCAAATTACCAATTGTGCCTATGTGAAAATAACGTGGTACCACCAACCGTTACAAAACACGTTGATAAAATGATTCCTTTTATTAAAATGACATTCACTATCATACCATGAACTAGTGATAATTGCTCATGGACAAGCAACCGTTTGAAAATCACATATGTATCCAAGTAGTACCACTAACGAAGAATACACATGCCACCAATATCATAATAATAAACATGATGTATGAAATCAACTCTTTGAATTAAAACATATAGCAATCACATCATTCGACTAGTTTCATCAAGGTGGATGATTAAAAGATTAGCCACTCATGATTAAATTGAAATAACAATCAAAATAAAGGAAGAACATGATGTACCAATCATTTGAGAAATAGAAATTGCAAGACAATAAAATAGATACGATCTAAGTGGGTGCACGTGAATCTTCAATGAATCGGAAGATGATGAAATCTTGATTCGATCCTTGAAGGTGTTCCCTGAAGTGCAGCTCTTAGAAAGAAAACTTGATGATTTGGGAATTAGGTTTTGTTTTCTATTTATACCCCCCCAAATCTGATGCAAAAGCTGCCCAAAACCTAACAGCCCGTCACCCCACTGCGGCGCAGTGGGCTGGTTGTTCCCCCACTGCGGCGCAGTGGGTATTCCCTGGTCCTTATGTCGCATGTCTTCAATTTGACTGCGGCGCAGTAGGCACATGCACTCCCCACTGCGGCGCAGTCGTATTCCACTGGATTTGGTCTTCAATTTCAACAAGGCTGACTGCGGCGCAGTGGGCCTTGGGCACCCCCACTGCGGCGCAGTCTGAATCTGCTGGTCCAAATAACACTTTTTCACTATGAACTTGCTGAACTTTTTTCTATCTTTCCACATGAACAACTCTCGAACTCACAAATCAACATCTTGGCTTCTGAAATCATCCGAACTTGCACCAAATGGACACGTAACCTGTTTAGAGCCTGAAACACTAACAAACAACATAAACGCGCCAAATGCACACAAAATCGACTTAAAATGCTTAATAAAATGGCCAATAATGATGTGGGCGATGGGTATAAATTGGTCACATCATAAGAGCTTTCCACTGACGGTCTCCAGTTTGTAACTGACTAGAATGTCAACTGGGCTTTGCTGCCTAGACAACCTTACCAACAATTAGTTGCTTGACTATAAAATTACCAATTGTGCCTATGTGAAAATAACGTGGTACCACCAACCGTTACAAAACACGTTGACAAAATGATTCCTTTTATTAAATGACATTCACTATCATACCATGAACTAGTGATAATTGCTCATAGGACAAGCAACCGTTTGAAAATCACATATGTATCCAACTAGTACCACTAACGAAGAATACACATGCCACCAATATCATAATAATAAACATAAAGGAATTAAATCATCAAGATCTCGACACAACGATAATTGAAATCAACTCTTTGAATTAAAACATATAGCAATCACATCATTCGTCTAGTTTCATCAAGGTGGATGATTAAAAGATTAGCCACTCATGATTAAATTGAAATAACAATCAAAATAATGGAAGAACATGATGTACCAATCGTTTGAGAAATAGAAATTGCAAGACAATAAAATAGATATGATCTAAGTGGGTGCACGTGAATCTTCAATGAATCGGAAGATGATGAAATCTTGATTCGATCCTTGAAGGTGTTCCCTGAAGTGCAGCTCTTAGAAAGAAAACTTGATGATTTGGGAATTAGGTTTTGTTTTCTATTTATACCCCCCCAAATCTGATGCAAAAGCTGCCCAAAACCTAACAGCCCGTCACCCCACTGCGGCGCAGTGGGCTGGTTGTTCCCCCACTGCGGCGCAGTGGGCCTTGGTACCCCCACTGCGGCGCAGTCTGAATCTGCTGGTCCAAATAACACTTTTTCACTATGAACTTGCTGAACTTTTTTCTATCTTTCCACATGAACAACTCTCGAACTCACAAATCAACATCTTGGCTTCTGAAATCATCCGAACTTGCACCAAATGGACACGTAACCTGTTTAGAGCCTGAAACACTAACAAACAACATAAACGCGCCAAATGCACACAAAATCGACTTAAAATGCTTAATAAAATGGCCAATAATGATGTGGGCGATGGGTATAAATTGGTCACATCATAAGAGCTTTCCACTGACGGTCTCCAGTTTGTAACTGACTAGAATGTCAACTGGGCTTTGCTGCCTAGACAACCTTACCAACAATTAGTTGCTTGACTATAAAATTACCAATTGTGCCTATGTGAAAATAACGTGGTACCACCAACCGTTACAAAACACGTTGACAAAATGATTCCTTTTATTAAATGACATTCACTATCATACCATGAACTAGTGATAATTGCTCATGGACAAGCAACCGTTTGAAAATCACATATGTATCCAAGTAGTACCACTAACGAAGAATACACATGCCACCAATATCATAATAATAAACATGATGTATGAAATCAACTCTTTGAATTAAAACATATAGCAATCACATCATTCGTCTAGTTTCATCAAGGTGGATGATTAAAAGATTAGCCACTCATGATTAAATTGAAATAACAATCAAAATAATGGAAGAACATGATGTACCAATCGTTTGAGAAATAGAAATTGCAAGACAATAAAATAGATATGATCTAAGTGGGTGCACGTGAATCTTCAATGAATCGGAAGATGATGAAATCTTGATTCGATCCTTGAAGGTGTTCCCTGAAGTGCAGCTCTTAGAAAGAAAACTTGATGATTTGGGAATTAGGTTTTGTTTTCTATTTATACCCCCCCAAATCTGATGCAAAAGCTGCCCAAAACCTAACAGCCCGTCACCCCACTGCGGCGCAGTGGGCTGGTTGTTCCCCCACTGCGGCGCAGTGGGTATTCCCTCACTGCGGCGCAGTGGGCTGGTTGTTCCCCCACTGCGGCGCAGTGGGCTGGTTGTTCTTGACTGCGGCACAGTGGGCACATGCACTCCCCACTGCGGCGCAGTCGTATTCCACTCGATTTGGTCTTCGATTTCAACAAGGCTGACTGCGGCGCAGTGGGCCTTGGGCACCCCCACTGCGGCGCAGTCTGAATCTGCTGGTCCAAATAACACTTTTTCACTATGAACTTGCTGAACTTTTTTCTATCTTTCCACATGAACAACTCTCGAACTCACAAATCAACATCTTGGCTTCTGAAATCATCCGAACTTGCACCAAATGGACACGTAACCTGTTTAGAGCCTGAAACACTAACAAACAACATAAACGCGCCAAATGCACACAAAATTGACTTAAAACGCTTAATAAAATGGCCAATAATGATGTGGGCGATGGGTATAAATTGGTCACATCATAAGAGCTTTCCACTGACGGTCTCCAGTTTGTAACTGACTAGAATGTCAACTGGGCTTCGCTGCCATTGTCATTCTCTATCTTCCACTTGTTGTCTTCGACTCCAACTGGAAGGATTCTTCAACTGGTCAGTTCTCAACTGGAGGAAGTCTTCAGTTGCGTTAACTGTACGATGCAACTGGACTTCAATATATTTCTGGACAAATCTTCTTGGTCTCCAGGTGCAACTGGAGACTAGCCAGTTTCACTGAAACTGGTCCTAACACTCCGAATGGCTATCCAAGGGGAATTATTGCACTTGTTTGAAATGTATGATAGTGCAAAAGGCTTATGGGATGCACTCAAAGAGCATTGTGAAGGTGATGATGATCTCAAGAAGAGAAGAAAGGATTTGTTAAAGAAGCAGTATTATGTTTTTACTAGCTTCAAAGATGAACCTCTTGATGAGATCTTAATTCGTTACAGTCATTTGCTGGTTGAGCTTGCATACTTTGGGTACAAACCTGATCCAGAAGATGTTATCGAGAAGTTGTTGGAAGCTCTTCCAGCTAAGTGGGAAGGGTTTGTCACTTCAATCCAACAAAATCCCGAATTCAGCACATGGACTCTGGATCAGATTATTCGAAAGCTGAGAGGTCAAGTCATGAAACGAAAGTCGAAGGAAGCAGGTAGCAGTGATTTTGTTCAGCGTCCTGAAATCTATCATAGCAAATCAAGCGTTCCTTCTGCAAAATCTTCAAGTGGAGGGATTAATGCCTTCTATAGTGGAGATGATGACAAGATGAAGATGTCAACGGATTCTGATAGCAACTTGATGTTTGTAACTTCTCCAGAATCGGCCATGATAGTGCATAATGGGGTTCAGAATAGTAGTTCTCCAAGCTCAGGTTATACAGGGATGTCGATGAGCATAAGATCTGCTGAGGGACAATTGGGCATGCTCGCTTCATTTGTGTCTGCTCATGAAAAGTTATATGGAGGAAAACTAACTGATCCTGATTTGGTTAGGGAGGATTACAAGCAAGTTGATCCAGATGATTTGAAAGAAATGGATCTGAACTGGCAATTAGCTATGTTAACATTGAGAGTTCAACGTTTCACAGATAGAACCGGAAGGAAGGTTGTGAATGGAAAAGTAGGGTTTTACAAGACCAAGGTGAAATGTTATAACTGTGATGGTTTTGGACATTTTGCTAGAGAGTGTCAGAGGCCAAGACGGGACAACAATTCAGCTACCGGCCGTCAGAACTTCAATCAAAGTGGTTCTATAGTGAGTCAGAATTCCGGACATCAATATGCTAATACTGGGAACCGAAGCTCAGGAGAAGCAGACAACTCGAGAGCTTCAGTTGTTCAATCTGATGGTACATATAATTGGAGTTCCACTAGTACCGATGATCAGAATCATGCATTCTTGGCAGAAATTCATGACTTTGATGGAGGAATGAATGATCTTGTTGATAATTCATTCGACTATACACTATATGCCAGCACGGATGATCATGATAGTTTTCATCAGAAGGTAGAAGAGGAATCTGAACCGTCAGAACCAGTAAGAGCTGAGAATGAGGAAGTTTTCACTGAAGCCATTGAAATTGTGAAAACTGAGAAAAAGAATAAGGATGTAAAGATTGAGATACCTGATGATCTTAGTACAGAAGAGCTCGTGAATTTTGTGACCAATCTTGAGGCACCAGAACAACAGGTAAGTCTTTCTCTACATTCACTCATTTCTGTTTGTAAAAGTAGCATAGGTTTGTCTAACGAAGTAACTGTCCTTAGAAAGGAACTCAATTCTACCAAGACCCTTTTAAATGATGCCACTAGTGATAGAAGTAAGCTATCTACTGGTGTTATGGTATTTAAAGGTCATGCCAAAGAATATCTTAATCGGAGTAAATCTGAAGAAGATAGATTTGAGTCACTTAGGGTAGAATATGCTCAGTTACAAGGCAGAAAACAAATGCTAGAAGAGGATTTAGAAAGGGTAGTGAAAGAAAGTGCTAAAAAGGACAAAGAATTAGCAGATTCTAGGGTACAGATTGTTGAACTAAGTGGCAAACTAAATAAAATGAGAGACATATGAACTATGATGGGTCACCTTAGAGATGCAAAACTTAAAGGTGAACAACCTAGTCTTGTTCAGAAATATAATGCCGTTCCGCCACCTTTTAGTCACAATTATGACAGTTTTCAGAAGCTTACTTTAGAAGAATCTGAAAAATCAAGTCCTGAATATGTACCCAAGACTACCCCTCTGAAGACCAAAACTAGTGATGTTCTTATCTCTGAGATGTCTAATTCAGAGAGATCTGGGAACAAGACTAGTGAATCTACGGCTCACTCAGACCCAAGTGAAGCCAAACGGACAATGGATAATAAACTAAAAGAAATTGAAAAAGAAGTTGAAATGGAAACAATTGTCTACTTTACTTTGAAAGGTAATGATGAAGTGTTTTCAGCAAAGGAGTCAGATTTAAATGGTAAATATCCTGAAAATATTGATCAAATCTGGAGTCTTGATGAACCCGTAAAATCTGAACATTGGCCAAAACCTGTAAAAAGCAAGAACTTTAAAGATACTGTTTTCAAAAAAGGTTTTGTTCAAACTTCTACAATTAATGCAGAAGGTTTGAGTGTTTAATCTGAAACACCTGAACAATTTGCTGAAAGGAAAATTAAAGAAATGTTATCCATTGATCCAAAGATTCAAACTGTGAAACGGTATGCACCTTCCATACAAGCACCGACTTCTTGGGAAAAGGCTTATGCAACCCTTGAACATATAGATGAACTAAGAGGTCATGGGGTTCCAGTGCCTGAGATTATTCATGGTGATTTATCGAAGAAGGCTTCTAAAAGGTCATGCTTTAAGTGTCGTGAGGTAGGTCACGTGTCAAGCTGTTGCCCTTATAAGAAGAATAAATCTAGGGTGTCACCTGAAAAATCTAGAGGTAGTAAGGATTCTAGTGAAAATAGTAGGTCTGTGCACAGCATATCCATGAAAGATTACAAGAATAAATATTATGAGGAATATGCTGAGAAAAATTCTGATAGTTTAGCTGTTAAGAATTACTTAAGATTTAAAGAATTTGAAAAAGACAGATCTGAGAAGACTAGAAGTGTCTCACCTAGAGATAAGTCTGTACAATCTAGAAGTGTCTTACAAAGGGAGATTGAGAATAGAACCCAGAAAAGTGGTAGTAAACCTAAAAGTGTTTCATTTCGAGAAGGTTCGAGTCAGTCCAGTAAATTAAGAGATAAACCCAACAGTGCTTACTATGAAAGATTAATGGCTGAAGCTAAGTTGAATTCTAGTTCTTTATTTCAGCGACATAGTCCTAGGAGAATGTCTTCATCATCTCCTGAGAAAATGTCAAGATTTCAAAAGAATTCTAAGGGTTTTAACCAAAGGTTACCAACTGAAAGAAGGCATAGTGGTTCCCCCAGTCGTAGGCTTAGTGCTGGAAGAAATTCATGAATTTCACCTAGCAGAAGGCCTGTCGACAGCTCTACTGTTAAACCTACTAAGGTTTGGGTGCCTACTGGTGAATCTTGGGCTGACATAGTTTCGGATGAAGAGAACGATAGACCCAAAGCCAACAGGGCTAGGGGTCCTTTGAAAAACTAATTGTTTTTGAATGTGCAGGAGCTGCTAAGGAAGACCGCAGGTTTATGGTTTGTCAATAGCGGATGCTCCAGACACATTATGGAGGACAAGGGATTATTGAACAGAGTTTACTTCTGTTAAAGGATCCTATGTCTGTTTTGTAAATTTATCTTGTAATAAACAAAGTACTATAGAAGATCATAATTAGATGATGATCTATAGTACAGATTCTCATATTTTATGTTTTATTTTTGTTGTTGGTTATGTTAAATGTCAGTTCCAGAAGTGCACTAGTTTAATCACAGGGATGAAGAAATTGGTGTTCTTGAGGAAATAGACATCAGTGGATGTTTGTCTTAGGGGAGAGATCGGATTACATAACAGCAAGTGAATACTCATTCACCGGCTCGGGCTATCAAGGTTAGGTTTTCCTTTGTACTCTCATAAAGACAAACTGTAAATCCACTATATCCATAACTAATAATCCTGTTAAGCACAGTAGGACTAAGCACATAGACATAAGGTTTCATTTTATTCGTGATTGTGCTGAAAAGAAATTAATAGTCCTAGAAAAAGTGTCGAGTAACTTTAATTTAGCTGATCTGTTCACTAAGGCTTTCTACCGAACTCGTTTCGAGTTGTTAGTCCAATTGATTGGAATGAGAAATCTATGGTGACAGTGTCATATAGTGTCAGAAAAACAAAATAACAATGAAAAAAATCAGAAAAGAAAAAGAAATATAATAAAAAGAGTAAGGTCATTGCATCAAGACGATTAGACGTGACGATACTTTAGCTTTTAAGCCTACTTAATTGTACTTTAAAATGCTCAGTTCAGTGATACCATTATATGATGTATCGATAGGTACAAAGTACCAAGGTTTCCTTATAATCTGAACTTAATATATACAATGTTCTTATGGGAAACATATTCCGATATATGGCTGAGAATGCTTGTTCTTAAAATAGACAAGTCCTTTAAATCTTATGAAAGATCTTGCATTGTAATTATGTATATTTGGTCTTTATATAGAAGGTCTCGGGTACATATATGTGTATGTATTGCTTTTTTCAGATGTATATTTGTGACAAGATATGCAAATATCTAATAAATCTGTTAAAAATATGAAGCTAATGTGGCCTTTGAGATTCGAACAAGTAAGTCCTTGGGGTGTCTTTGTATACCTAGCCACCTAAAGCTTCCAACTTGGGATAGGTTGTCAGAAAGTTCGCTACACAGGTCTCATCGAAAGTCACGGGTTTTCATAAGTGCTTAAAATAATGTCACAAATATGCAAATATCTAATAAATCTGTTAAAAATATGAAGCTAATGTGGCCTTTGAGATTCGAACAAGTAAGTCCTTGGGGTGTCTTTGTATACCTAGCCACCTAAAGCTTCCAACTTGGGATAGGTTGTCAGAAAGTTCGCTACACAGGTCTCATCGAAAGTCACGGGTTTTCATAAGTGCTTAAAATAATGTCACAAACCAAAAAGAGACTGGAAGTACCGAGTGTTTAAGAGGACAAACTATATTGGTAATCGTTTTTGGATCACTGTTCATAACTAATAATAAGAGAATTATTTTACGCTAGTAGGCTTATGTAACATGCTAATATGATCTAATCAGCAGTAACTTTAGCTCTTGTAACTATGTTATTCGTTTATGTTTAGTGTATGTGTGTGTGTGTATTATGTTTTTCGTGAAATGTTTAAATTTTTATCTGTATTGAATTGTTTAAATAAAAGTTCCTATTGCACGAGAGACAGAGTCAGAATAGAATCTAGTTTCCAAGAGGACTCAACTACGTTCTTATGGAACACTGAATAAACGAGTAGGGTAGCTAAGCAATAGTGTTGTGATCAAAAGCTAAAAGAAAGTATGTCACATTAACAGAATATAGGTTTAAGAAAAAGAAAACAGAGTTGTTGATTTCAATAAACAGATATTGAGTTAATGCTTTTGCATTGATTCTTAGAAAGAAGATTTTCTTAAAAATGAACACAGAGATGTTCATAGTTTTGAATTTTATCTTTAAAAGAATCATTTTATATCTTAGAAAGAAGATTTTCTTAAAAATGAACACAGAGATGTTCATAGTTTTGAATTTTATCTTTAAAAGAATCATTTTATATCTTAGAAAGAAGATTTTCTTAAAAATGAACACAGAGATGTTCATAGTTTTGAATTTTATCTTTAAAAGAATCATTTTATATCTTAGAAAGAAGATTTTCTTAAAAATGAACACAGAGATGTT
The DNA here is from genome assembly GCA_034093135.1 of Erigeron breviscapus. NCBI lineage: Eukaryota > Viridiplantae > Streptophyta > Magnoliopsida > Asterales > Asteraceae > Erigeron > Erigeron breviscapus. The sequence goes on from CM067168.1 coordinate 160,043,998, forward strand.
CATAGTTTTGAATTTTATCTTTAAAAGAATCATTTTATATCTTAGAAAGAAGATTTTCTTAAAAATGAACACAGAGATGTTCATAGTTTTGAATTTTATCTTTAAAAGAATCATTTTATATCTTAGAAAGAAGATTTTCATTAGAATGGACACAGAGTTGTTCATAGTTTTGAATTTTATCTTTAAAAGAATCATTTTATATCTTAGAAAGAAGATTTGATGTGTGTTTTGAGATGTGCAGGACAGCGGACAAATATTCGTTTTTGTAGGTTGTCGAGCAAGATCTCACCATGGAAGCAAGATATGGATCATGCAAATCCATACTGAACAAAGATAAATACTAGTTTGATGTGGTTATCATAGGAGTATTTATAATTGTTTAACCAAGATGAATACTAGTGTGATGAGGCAATCATAGGAGTATTTCATATAGTTTTGGGATTTTGCATTATCAAATTTCATTTGCAAAAATGTAAGAGATTAGGTTTCAGTTAGATGTTTTTACAGAGTTAAAGACAAGTGACTTTAGAAACGGAATCTATATAAGTTTGCATAATGAAGGATATTTTGTTGGAAGACCTCAGTTTAGGTTATCCATAGAATGATAAGACAAGGTTCTTAAGATTCTAATTTTTTTCTGATAAGTTGACGGATAAACAAGGAGTTTATAGGTCCTTATTTTAAACCGTAAGATTTCAATAAGAAATATAAGGTTTAGATTTTTGAACAATAAAAAGTTCAAGTTCTTGAATATTTGTAGTTCTAGACTAAGATAATGTCATATGTTTATGACTTATGATAGTGAAGAATAACAAATTTGGAGAAGAAAATGAAGAATGTAGTTCTAGATTAAGTCGTTACTATCATATATTATAGTAATGAAATAATGAAGAATAACATCTTTATTTTGTTTTCGTTGTGTATTTTGTTTAAGCTAGTTTGTGCAGGTATTAGCACAAGGAAGCACAATGATTTATATATGTCTCCATAAATCAAGACATTGAGATTACGAGACAAAGAATTGCTTTTGAAACAGGTTCCATGTTCCTGAAGTTTGTGATTCAAGTTTCAAAGTTTCAGGTTTTCATGGAAGTCAACTAGTTCAGGATTGATTGTTGGAAATTTTACCTCTCTATCACATGCCGGTTAGGCAAGGCGAGCAGGGACTCGAGATATGCTTAATTCGGAGAGATTTATTGTTGAGGGGGAGAACTACAACAAGCTATGGTGCATTAGTTGATTATCATGACGATACAGAGAGTTTGAAGTTTGCTTCTCAAATCTGAAGTTTCAGAAGATCAAGTTTCGGGTATGGCAAGTATATTTGTTGTCTCGAAATGATTATTTTTCAGTATATTTGCAGAGAAGTCAATCCAAAGGAAGGGTTTCTAAGCAAAAGACTGAAGTATTCAAGACAATGCTAAGAACATCAAGTATAAGTTATATTATAAAAACCTGATGAGAAGATCTTTGGGCTAAATATGAAGTTTTTTTATAATATATTATTTATATAGTAATTACAGATGTTGATAGCAAGGTCATTATTAGTTGAAGATCTTAGATATAAAAATAATTTTATTTTAATATGAAAGATTATCAACTTCATACTTGTGAAACCTTAGACATAGACATTAAGTGAATGTAGAAGATTATTAAAATCTTAGACATAGACATATGTAAATGTAGAAGGTTATGTGAAACCTTAGACATAGACATCAAGTGAAATGTAGAAGATTATTAAGATCTTAGACATATACTTAATGTGAATGTAGAAGGTTAAATAAATCCTTAGATATAGACTTAATGTGAATGAAGAAGATTAATAAAATCTTAGTCATAGACGTTAAGTGAATATGAAAGGTTAAATAAATCCTTAGATATAGACTTAATGTGAATGAAGAAGATTAATAAAATCTTAGTCATAGACGTTAAGTGAATATGAAAGGTTAAATAAATCCTTAGATATAGACTTAATGTGAATGAAGAAGATTAATAAAATCTTAGTCATAGACGTTAAGTGAATATGAAAGGTTAAATAAATCCTTAGATATAGACTTAATGTGAATGAAGAAGATTAATAAAATCTTAGTCATAGACGTTAAGTGAATATGAAAGGTTAAATAAATCCTTAGATATAGACTTAATGTGAATGAAGAAGATTAATAAAATCTTAGTCATAGACGTTAAGTGAATATGAAAGGTTATTGACTATATAGATCATATATTTATGAAAACATGTCATAAATTGAGGGGGAGGTATAAGAATGAAGAATCAATTTTATAACTGGTTAGAAATATGGATTGTTGCAAGTGGTACAGATTCGGGAAAGCTAAATTCGAGAAAGTTTTGGAAAGATTGATCGTGGAAAAGTTAAAGAATTTTGGTAAGTTTATTAACTTTTCAGGTTAAGACGAAGATCGAGGAAAAGATGAAAATTTGATGCTTACAGGTTTGATCTTTTAAATTTTCATATTTCCAGGAAGTTCGTGGTAATCTTGATCAATTATTCAGAAACTTTGACGAAATTTTGATTTTAAAGTGTGCAGGAGGTAATTACGACCTCGTATTTTTGACTTAATAGATTTTCAAAAGTTTATTTTTATAAAAAATTTGAAAATGAGTTAATTTATCTTTAACTTAATTACAGGGATAATTTAAGTTAATTTAACAGATTTTCAAAAGTTTATTTTTATAAAAATTTGAAAATGAGTTAATTTATCTTTAACTTAATTACAGGGATAATTTAAGTTAATTTAACAGATTTTCAAAAGTTTATTTTTATAAAAATTTGAAAATGAGTTAATTTATCTTTAACTTAATTACAGGGATAATTTAAGTTAATTTAACAGATTTTCAAAAGTTTATTTTTATAAAAATTTGAAAATGAGTTAATTTATCTTTAACTTAATTACAGGGATAATTTAAGTTAATTTAACAGATTTTCAAAAGTTTATTTTTATAAAAATTTGAAAATGAGTTAATTTATCTTTAACTTAATTACAGGGATAATTTAAGTTAATTTAACAGATTTTCAAAAGTTTATTTTTATAAAAATTTGAAAATGAGTTAATTTATCTTTAACTTAATTACAGGGATAATTTAAGTTAATTTAACAGATTTTCAAAAGTTTATTTTTATAAAAATTTGAAAATGAGTTAATTTATCTTTAACTTAATTACAGGGATAATTTAAGTTAATTTAACAGATTTTCAAAAGTTTATTTTTATAAAAATTTGAAAATGAGTTAATTTATCTTTAACTTAATTACAGGGATAATTTAAGTTAATTTAACAGATTTTCAAAAGTTTATTTTTATAAAAATTTGAAAATGAGTTAATTTATCTTTAACTTAATTACAGGGATAATTTAAGTTAATTTAACAGATTTTCAAAAGTTTATTTTTATAAAAATTTGAAAATGAGTTAATTTATCTTTAACTTAATTACAGGGATAATTTAAGTTAATTTAACAGATTTTCAAAAGTTTATGTTAATAAAGATTTGAAAATAAGTTAATCTATCTATAACTAAATTACAGAGATAATTTATGTTATGTTATAAATTACAGGGATAATTTATGTTAATTTAACAGATTTTTAAAAGTTTATTTTTATAATAAAATTTTAAAATGAGTTAATTTATCTTTAACTTAATTACAGGGATAATTTAGTTATGTTATAAATTACAGGATAATTTATGTTATGTTATAAATTACAGGGATAATTTATGTTATGTTATAAATTACGGGGATAATTTATGTTGAAAAAACTTTATTACAAAGATAATTAAAGTTAATTATTTGACTGCTTATGAATTTTTATGTCTATTTGAGTAATTAATTATTTGTTATTGATTACAGAAACGGCAAGAGAATTTGTAGCAGGTCATAATTATGTGATGAACTTCGATGATAATCAGGAGGGAACTGCGTATTATCATGAGATATTCGCTTTCTTTAGAAGATCAAGGATTCATCATGTTCTTACACATTCTCCAATCATATATTTAGATTATCTCAGAGATTTCTGGAATAATGCTAACTGTGTAAAGGCAGGAGATGTGTATATCTTTCATACCATAGTTGCTGGGCAGCAGATACAGTTCACAGCTGCTGACCTCGTTAACATTCTTAATCTGGGAACAGTTGAACAAGAAGGTGGTGCTACAGGTCTCACCAAGTTCAGACATGAAGTCATTCAAGGTGCTTTCAAGAAGAATGGGGTTTGCTGCAGATATGTCAAGTAAACTCTGTTCAAGAAGGGTTTTTATGGCAGGTGGAGGTATCTTGCGCATGTGTTGCTGGTTAGTTTAAGCAACAAGAAGTCTGGTTATGATACATTGAACCAGGAAGCCCAAGCACAAATGGTGGGCTTGGTATTTAACAAGCCGTATAGTTTCTCGAAATTCTTCTTCGATGAGATGAAGAAACAGATCACAGCTACGGGAAAGAGGAGGTTTTTGATGTATCCTCGGTTCGTGTTGATGATAATCAATGCTCGACTTCCAAATCTACCTGCAGTAGGAGAAGTAAAGCAAGTAAGCTCGATCATCCGCGTGGTTATGATGAGTTTGTGTCTCGATACCATAATGGTCCAAATGCACAAGATGTTGCATTGTTCGGTGCCATCATCAATGCCAATTACATAGCACCTACTGATGGGGTCATATCAGCTTATGAAGGGCCCAGCCAGAGGGTGGTGAAGCTGCAGAGAATGTTGAGCAGTTACATGACGTAGTGGTTCAGGTAGATGCACCAGAAGAGCCTGAAGTTGTTGTACAGGTTGCAGATGATGTGATAAACCAACCTGGAGCCAATCCTGAGATTGTAGATGATCTATTAGAGCAAATGGCTAATCCAGAAGGTGATATTGCTAAAGTGCAAAGATACAATGCTAATGTTGATGACCTAGTAGATGTGAACCTTGACCGGGACATAGATGATTATGTGCTGAAGCTGCAGTTGGTTCTAAAACAGTTAGAGCTAGTAGGTCAGGTACTGAAGAAGCTAGTGGGTCAGGAGCAGGTCAGGCTAGTGGATCTGGTATTGATGCTGAAGGTAGAGGAAAGGCTGTTGCTGATGTTCAAGCAGACAGAGAGCCTTCTATCCATTCTGATGATGATTCATGCATTCATCAGAGTTGGATCTAAGATGGTTCCTAAACCTACTGAGACAGCTCAAGGAAGAAGAAGGAGAGAAACAGATGAAGATTGGGTGCCAGAGCAGCCATTGCTTAAAAGAAGAACACTTATCAGGGCACAAGAGACTTCTGATGCTGCTGGTATATCTGATAGTGTGCCAAGGGTTGTTGTTCCTGAGACTACACAGCCACAGTTACAAACAAGTGAAGAAACCAATCTTAGTGATCTGCAGAGACAGATGAATGAGATGAGAAGTTTGATTACTCGTTTGACTGATAATTTGAAGGTTGTTAGTGACAAGAACACATTTCTTGAAGACAAGTTGGGCAAGGCCGAGGTGGTAGTGTCCAAGATGTATAAAAAGTATCTTGAACTTGATGGGAAGGTTGTCAGGATGACAGATGCAATGAATCAGGGTGTACAGATTCCTGAAGAAAAGGTGCATGAGCTCATCGACAACTACATGAAGTTGAGAGCAGAGAGAGATAACTTAGGTTGCAGAGGTGATGAGCTGGCTAAGGCAAGGCATGATGATGATCAGAATGAAGATCCTGATGCGGCCAGAGCTACTCAAGAGCTAGGAGGGAGTTCTATTTTAAGAACAGAGACTCAAGAAGAGTCTAGCCAGGCTGGTATTGCTGGCAAGGCAACCTCAGAAGCTCCACAAGCTCAAGAACAGATGTCTACAGAGATAAACATGGTAGTTGAGCTTGAGGCACCTCAAACCAAACTCCTTACAAAAGATGTTGACAGTGATCAATTAAATAAGGGTAAGGATTCGGTAGGGCAATCTGATGTTATTGCTCTTGATGATGACAATGCTAGTGCTTAGGATAGTGAGTTTACCAAGACCGACTCTACCAATAATACTTCTACTGAGTCAGATTTGCATCCAATTATTGTGCATAGACTACTAGAGAAGAGGTTGGGATATGATCCACAACTCATATGAGAGCTAGGGCAGAGATTGCGGATTATTATTATGATCCAGGATCTATGTGGGATCAAGAGAAAGAACGGTTAGGGTTAACTCATACTCCTTCAGAGTCAGAGTCAGATTCTGATTTCGAGACTGAGACTGAGACTGAGAAGGAGCAGAGCAAGAGCAAGAAGAAAAAACAGAGCAAGTAGATTAATGACAAAGACAAGACGAAGACATATGTATGTTAACGTCTAGAAGCTATTGCCAAGGGGGAGTCTGTAAGTGCACATCTATGTCAATAGCAGTCTAGATTGTTTGGGCTTATATTGTTATATGTCTTTGTAATGTGATTGTCATTAATGAACTTAGTATTATGCATAGAATACTAGATTACATTGAAGTATTGAATGTATAGTAAATCTGCTAAGTGTGAATTGCGAGTTCGCAATTCACAATAGGTAATACGACCCCGTATTTGCAGGGTCAAATACGAGGCCAATCACAGAATGCGACCTCGCATTAGTGACGGGCTGGGCTGGATTTGCGAGGCCGATGTGCTGAAGCCCATGTCGGGTGTTACCTATATAAACCGAACCCTAACAGAGTTTAGGGTTGAACATTTGTCGAAATATCAAGCAGGTA
>CM067168.1:160052723-160078651 GCA_034093135.1 Erigeron breviscapus
GTCAAGAAACTGTTCAAGAAGTTGTTACAGAGACTCAAGGAGGAACTCAAATTCAAGAAGAGTCGGATGATTTACCTTCACTCATCAGAAATATTTCTCATTATTATTCTTCCACATCAAGTTCTGATGAGTCAAGTGATCCTGATCCATTTCAACCAGGAAATGGTAATAATGATGAGTCTGATTCTGACAAACCTGATGATGCTCCAGCAAGTGTAGTTCAAGAAAAATATGGAGAAGATATCTTTGAAGAGATAGTTTATCATCTCAGAAACACAGAAAATCTTGAGACTCCCAATGAACTTGGACAAGGAGTTAGACATCCAAGGATCTCAAGAAATAAGATATGGCGGATCAATGAGGGTTATTTTGCTGAGAATTATGAACAAATCTTGGATTTGAGCACAAGACCGGAAGAAATTGTGTGCAGAGCTAGATATCTTGAAGAAAGAGCCTTTCAAATTTATTGCTCACCAAGTGAAAGACTCAACATGACCTTGAACAGATTAAGAGCATTCTTTTTGTTCAGACATCAAGGTCAAAGAGATGCATATATGGAGCTAATGAATGCTGAAAGTTCTGTAAGAGCTGAATGGTGGTATCAACAATTTCAAATCCCAATAACCAAAGTCCTTCAGTTGTTTACTCCTCTCAAAACCCACAATCTTAGACTTGTTAGATTCAGAGTTCGTCGAGCAGATGGCAATATTTATGTTGTTCAAGAAGAATCTTTTCAACATATGACGATCTCAGACATCCTATTTCTCTACAATCAATATGCCTATCTGATCATCAAGACTCCAGATCAACTTCTAGCCTACGAAGCATTGAAAAGTCATATTCAAGCATTGATCAGATTCTATGAGTTCAATGACTTTCAGATTGGATTAGAAAGAAGAACTAGCAGGATTAACCTTACAAAACCAAACCAAAGAGCCAGAGGTTATGAGCTAGATTCATATCAGATTGGAGATCCAATTGAAAATTTGGATGGATTTGTCTTCATTAATCGACTGAAGAAAAAGATCTTCATTCGTGCCTCTGAGTTTCCCAAATATTCAGATGGTACTTTGAAATATTGTCAATCAATTCTGAATGCAATAGATGAAGATTCTGACAATGAAGAAGATGAACAAATCAAGTCTCAAAGAGAAGATCATATAAGACGGATCAAAGATACTCTTGATATGCGTCAGAAGATTAGAGATCTAATTGTCACAAGAACTCCCAAGTCCCAAGAAGGAATTATTCATACCAAGACAGGTTCATGGGTTAATTGGAATCCTAGTCATGAACGTGGTCCCCATAACATTCCTCTTGTAAACTTCCAAGATAATATCAAATTGCCAGATGAACGTCCGTTGGTGATAACTGGCACTTCATTCCTAAGAAGTTTTGGAATGATTCATGGAACAGTTATAAGAAGAGAGCCTTCTGGAGTTCAAAGATTGACAAGCCATCAACCTCAAATGCTGCACGACATATAAGAAAAGAAAGAACAAGCAAAGACGTACAAACAAGAGGAGGAGACAACATAGAAAGTGATGATGGACAACCAAGCACTAAGGGGGAGAATGTTAGAAATATAAAATAGTGCTTAGTTGTATTTCCAAACATTGTATTGTATGTATATAATGTAAGGTTGAGGGGGAGCTTTTGTAATATACTTAGAGTATAAATACCCCTCAAGCCTTCATATTTTTGTAAGCCTGGTAAGCCTTTTTACACACATATGATAATCAATTAATCCTACTTCTCCAACACACACCTTTCTCTCTCAAGAACACACACTAACACACACACTTTCCACCATTGTTGATTACTTTACTTCTGCACTATAACACGAATTTTAATAGTTCTAACGAAATTCCAGAGCGAATGCTACTGGCATTTGCTAAAACTGATGCACCTTTGGAAAGTGAATCAGAAAGACAATTGGGCGGGCCTCAAAATAATGAGGGACCCTCCAGTTCGTCTCAAGTTGTGGTTGAGGATAGAGCAACCATAACTGAAGCAACTCCAATCACGTCTATCCCTGGTGAAGATACTTCGGTATCTGATCCTCCAACAGATGTACCCATCCAGGAAACTGGGGAAGGTCATCTGGAGACTGTCCAGGTAACTGAACAGCCCTCTGTCACATTCATGGATCTGGATATGAGTGTTAATGACGAGGAAATCCTTATAGAATCTTCGGATTCTGAAGGTACTGAAAACAGACCAGGAGATTCTTGATGCTTCTGTACAAGCTCAAGACCCTTCATCTCCAGTCTTACCTCCAGACGCATCAATTTCATTTTCACCACCATAAATAAATGTGCCTATAGATATATCTTTACCAATATATTCCGCTCCCTTACCAACTGGGCAATTCTCACTTGCTCGAGAAATGCCCCCACCACCGTCGTCGTTGTTCACACCTGAGCATTCTCAGCATGAACAACACATTGAATTTCCAGTCCTTTCTTCTTCCACCACTCCTTCTATATATTCAACTGCTGGCCTGACAACTGGGGAGACTTCCATCAGTTTGCCTCCTCCAGTTGCTCCAGTAGTAACTGCAAGTGGTCCAGTGATACCTTCTCCTTTGTCACTGGACAGTCAAGTTGTCTCCATACAAGCCGATCTCCAAAACCTTCTAACCAGGGTGGAGGAGATTCAGAAGACACTTGACAAGAACACCAAGTCTTTCTCCAGATACCACAAGGACTCTTTGACAAACATCAAGGTGGTCGATCTGGGGATAAACAAGTTTTCTTCTAATGAAGACTTGGTGTTTGGAAAGCTTAATGAGTTGGTCACTGGCTGCAACAATCTGGATGGTACTCTAAAAGAAGCCTTTGACCTAACTCACTCCAAGGTCACCAGTTCAATCTCCAACCTGCTAGGAAATACTGTCAGAACTTCAGAGGTTGACTTGAGAGAGATTGAAAGGCAGGTTAAAGAACTTATTGAAAGACCTGGCCTAGATGTAACTGGCCTTGGAGAGCAGTTGATGTCTTCAGTTGGTCAGAAGATAGAAGATACGTTGGGTGCTAGAGAAGAACGTTTGATTGAAAGGGTGATGTCTGAGATCACCAGGCTGGCCACTCCTCAGGTTGATCTGGCCCCACTTACCAGTGAGATCAACCAGTTGAGGGGTAGCATTGAGAATTTGAACACCCAAGTATCTCTACATACTGAATCATTAAATAAACTGACCACTGAAGTAGAGAATATGAAGAAGAATGATGAGGAAGTGAAGGAAAGGGTTGTCTCTGGGTTGGATGAAGACTCCAAAATCTTGAATGAATTGAAAACTGGTCAAGACCAAGTTGTTGCAAATGTCTTGACCTAGTCAAAGGAGACGAACCACTTATGGAGGTCCTTCAGGATGATGTGTGGGATCTTTAAAGAGTGCAAGAACTTGCAATCATGGCAGCCTCTTGACCGGTTGTCATCTCACCCCTCTGAATGGGAAAGTATTCGGGCAGGTCTAGAGACTGCCAAGGGGGAAAGAAGTCAAGTTCATGCACCAGTTGCACCTGGAAGGACTCCAACTGGAAGGGAATTGGTTGTAGCTACCAGTACTGAAGCTGGTGAGCAGAGTGATAGGGGGAATGTTGGTTTGGATAAAGGTAAAGGTTTAGCTGGTGATGCATCTGCCCAGCCGGCCACTGATGAAATGTTAGAAACTGGAAATACTGACATACTTCCTCCAGTTTCAGATAGTGATAGCAGAAGACTGGCCAGACTTGGAAATGACATTAAAGAAAAGAAGAAAATGAAACAAAGAAACCAAGTGGAAGCCAGGGCACATCTTGCTCAAATCAAGTTGCTTGATATGAATGATGCCAATCTGTTGGGTATCACTAAGGAGGAGTATCTTAGGGTTAAAAATGATCCCAGGATAGTTGACCAGTTGAATGAAATGCTAGATGTAGAACTGGATAGACACTATGCTGAGGATGAGGCAGAATTTGATGCCAGAAGTTTAAACATTTCAGTGGAGAAGGCTAAAGAAATGAGGGCCAGTGGGATTCTGAAGAGAATTGAAAATGTCAAAAAGGTTGTGAAGGATGTTTTGAATCCACCAAGGAGAAGGATTCCACAACCAAGAAGACCACTGACAAAAGATGCAAGGGATGCTGACCTTAGCACATTCGTTGAACCAACTGGCGAAGTTTCAAATGAAGACATTAAGTCCGCTGTACTGGCTGCTGGTGCTGGGAGTATAAAAATCACAAATGAATCTGAAGCTAGAAATTACTACTCCCAGATCATGTCAACCAGAAGACATAGTGGTACTATTAATGGTGTCAATGTTACAATCAAGCCAGGCACCAAGGTTTTTCAAATCGAAGTTAAGTATACTGGTGGGCCACTGGTTAGAACTGATGATCCTGGTGCCATGCAATATGGGTTCAGCGAATGGGTGGAGATGGTGAATGTTTTGGATGCTAAGGCACAAAAGAATTGGTTCGAGAAAGCATGGGTAAACTTTCTAAGGGGGAAGATTCAACATAAAGAAAATCTTGAGCAAAAGTTGAATATTGACCCTGAAGATACTCAGCCTATCTCTTCAGTTGCCAAAAGAAGAAGAACTGGCGAAGGGCCATCTCATTAAGTTCTTTCTTCAGTTTATCTACTTGTAATTTGTATTTACATTCTGTAACTTGTATAAATTTCATTCCCTTGTATAAATGAAGTTACCAGTTTGTAACCACAAGGTAGATAAAAGATTAAAATCTAACAAACCTAAAAGAAAAACCTAAGGCATTTATTGATCTATAAAAATGCCTTAGATAACTTAAATAGATTTAAATCGAACAAGTCTCTCCAGTTCACACTTGTACAGATACAAGAACTAGAAAAGACTTAGACTATATTTCTAGACAAATAGGGGGAATTTGTTAGGACCAGTTCACCTGGAACTGGCCAGTCACTAGTTCACACTGACCAGTCACCAGTTGCATCTGGTGACCCAGTAAAACTGGTGACCAAGAAGATTTGTCCAGAAATATATTGAAGTCCAGTTGCACCGTACAGTTAACGCAACTGAAGACTTCCTCCAGTTGAGAACTGACCAAGTTGAAGAAGCATTCCAGTTGAAGTCGAAGACAACAAATGGAAGATAGAGAATGGCAATGGCAGCGAAGCCTAGTTGGCATTCTAGTCAGTTACAAACTGGAGACCATCAGTGGAAAGCCATTACAAAGCTTTACACTGATTACGAGGAATTGACTTGTATGCTTTATGTACCTTTACCCGGATAATAAGCCTTATCTTATTATTTAAGTATTATAAGGTACATAAAGGTGGTTATGTAAAGTCACTTTAACATGCGACTTTACACTGCTTTTTAAGGAATTAAATGCTATTCCTTAAATGCTCCCAACCACATTTGTACGGCTAAAGTTAACATCCCAATGTTAACTTTGCCTATAAATACAAGTCATTGCACAACCAAGAATATTACTTCTTCGAATAAACTTCGATAGAATTCACACTTTGCAAACCTGCAATATTCTTGGTGAACTTGTGCAATCTTCTCTCAATCGCTAAAAGGAACATTTCACAACTTTAAGTGTTTCGATTGTCTTGAGAAATTCCGAGTATATATCAATTGTATTTCATAGGTTGTTAGGATATTTACATTCGTGTATTATCTTGGTTCCGCATCAACCTTGTAATTTGTTTAATATCAATAAATAAATTACACATTGAAAAATACATATTGTCTCATCAAGTTATCTTACAAGTTATTTGTATTATTGCATTGTTCTTTACTTATTGTCTTTTATATAAGTAATCTATCTAGAACTTGGTATATACACACTGCAACTGGTCGTCTCCAGTTCAGTGCATATATTGCAAAGTAACTCCACCATCGACATAGAGGTGTCTTCAGTAGTACCATCTAACGAGTTGGGACTTACATTTGAACCAAAAGGCGATGAGGCATATTTTATCGGTTATTCGAGAGAATCGATAGCATATCGTGTATATAACCGAAGAACCAAGAGAATTGAAGAGAGTATGAACGTTAGATTTGATGAACTCTCGGGAATGGTTCTTGAACAACACAGTTCAAGACCCGAACTTCAAAGTCCACAAGCTTCCGCAACAAAGACTGCTTCGAAAGTCAAATCATCATTCTCTACTCCAACAACACAAGATTTGGATATCTTGTTCGAAGAATTTTTCCATGTTTCGAAGAAAGTTCCTGAATCTGATGGAAATGACAATGAACCAACCAGTTCAAATTCAGAAGAAATGGATCCCAATGAGTCTTCACCATCACAATCATCAGATGTTAATTCATCATCTGATTCTCCTCCACCTACTGATATTTCAGAGTTGCATACTCAACCTCACAATATCTCACAAGTGACAAATCCTACAACCAATCCAGAAGATTATGATCACGATGACTTTGTTGAACCAATTGCTACTTCATTTGAACAATTGACAGAACAACATACTCCTGATTTTATTGATTCTGAAGAATCTGGTGATCCAATTGACCCAATTCCTCACACAACCAAATGGACTAGAGCTCATCCGATTTCTCAAGTCATTGGTAATCCAACAACTGGAGTTCAGACAAGATCCGCTTCCGCGAATGAATGTCTGTTTGTGAATTTTCTGAGCATTGTTGAACCAAAGACAGTGAATGAAGCTCTAAGTTGTCCAGATTGGGTGAAAGCGATGCAGGAGGAACTGAATCAATTTGAACGTCTTGAGGTATGGAAATTGGTTCCAAATCCTTACAAGAACAAGGAGCCAATTAAAACCAAATGGATCTTCAAGAACAAAAAGGATGAAACTGGAGTTGTTGTACGCAACAAAGCACGATTGGTTGCAAAGGGTTACTGCCAACAAGATGGAATTGACTACGATGAGACATTCGCACCAGTTGCACGAATTGAGGCTATTCGGATGTTTCTTGCCTATGCTGCCTACAAGAAATTCACAGTCTACCAAATGGATGTCAAAACTGCCTTCTTAAATGGAATACTCAAAGAGGAAGTGTATGTTGAACAACCAGAAGGTTTTGTGAATTCAAAACATCCAAACTATGTTTACAGGTTAGATAAGGCTTTATATGGTCTGAAACAAGCGCCTCATGCATGGTATGATGCTCTATCCTCTTATCTTGTGAAATCTGGTTTTAGCAAAGGTTCGATTGACACTACCTTGTTTATCAAACGACAAGGGAGTGACATCATACTAATCCAGATTTATGTTGACAACATAATTTTCGGGTCAACTAATCCTAAATACTGCAAGAATTTCTCTGCTTTAATGATCAAGAAATTTGAAATGAGCATGATGGGTGAATTAAACTTTTTCCTTGGTCTTCAAGTAAAACAGTTGTCAAATGGTACTTTTATTTGTCAATCTAAGTACATTCTTGACATGTTGAAAAAGTTTGATATGATGGATTGTCAAACAATTGGAACACCCATGGAAGCTCGGACAAAGATTAATGCTGACTTAAATGGAAAATCTTTTGATAAAAGAAATATCGCAGTATGATAGGGTCACTCAATGTATTTGACTGCTAGTCGCCCGGATATTATGTTCGCCACATGCATGTGTGCCAGGTACCAGGCCAATCCCAAGGAAAGTCATTTCCAGGCCATTAAACGGATCTTCCGATACCTGAAAGGCACAGTGAACCTTGGTCTCTGGTATCCAAGGGATACCGGGTTTCAGTTAATTGCATATTCGGATGCTGACCATGTAGGTTGTAAGCTTGATCGAAAGAGTACTTCTGGGAATGTACAGTTTCTAGGGGATAGATTGGTTAGTTGGTCTTCAAAGAAACAGAATTGTGTATCCACATCCACTGCAGAAGCTGAATATGTTGCTGCAGCAAGCTGTTGTTCACAAGTTCTTTGGATGAAGACACAGTTGACTGATTATGGATTTCAGTTCAACAGGATTCCCATCTACTGTGACTCTAAGAGTGCTATTGCTATTTCTTGCAATCCTGTACAACACACAAAGACCAAACACATAGATGTTCGGTACCATTTTCTTAAAGATCATGTCGAGAAAGGTAACATCGAACTCTATTTTGTCCCAACAGACTACCAACTTGCAGACCTTTTCACCAAACCTTTGGATGAAAACAGGTTCAATTTTCTGAAAACCAAGTTGGGAATGCTTGATTTACAAACTTAAATGCTTTCATGCCATGTATTCTATGTTCATTTTCTGTTTCAAACATTGATGTGTTTTACTTGTGATTACATGCAATGTTTGAGGGGGAGAAAAAGGGTAGAATGCATGATTTAAGGGGGAGTTTGTAAATTTACCATGTTGTTTTATGCTTAATTTGAGGGGGAGTGTGCAAATGCATATGAATTTTTTTATTTTTTTATTTTTTTATTTTTTTGTTTTAATTTTTTTATGTGTGTTTGTTTTTAAAATGAAAAATCAAATACAAAATTAGAAAATTCTAAAATAATAAAAAGTTTTTTTTGTTGTTTGTTTTATATTTTATTATTCTGTGTTATTTTTTTTATTTTTTTATTTCTATGTTTATTTGTTATTGTTTTTGTTGTTGTTAGTTTAAGCCCAAAATCAATTTGAGCCCAACTGCCATGTTAAGCCCAAGACCAGTCGAGATCCGGGTTGACACGCGGGTCAGACCCAGACCCACGACCCGGATTTGAGTTATAAATGGAAAATGGGCGGGCCAAAACCATTTACTTTCAAATTCAATATCAGTTTCTTTTGCTTTTTCTCTCAAATCAAATCTGTCCATCACATCAATCAATCAAAAGTTTCATCTATTTCATAATATTCGAAGTGGGAGTATATTAGTATTCATTTTTCTGTTCTAAATCACTGTGTTATTTCGATCATATCAACAGTTTTGAGGTAATGATTCTTGGTTAATTTTTGCATACCAACTGTTTGATAAATTGTGTGAATGAACTGACATGAATCTAATGCATTATATGATGATTGATTGTGTATTTCTTGATGTTTAAGATGCATGATTAGGTATTGTATGTGTTGTTTATATGATTGTATGTCTTAATCTGCATGAGATTAAATTTTTCTGGGCATGATTTGTTCAAGGGCTGGGTAATCTGATGAGTTCTTGATGAAATATACCATTTGCAGAGCAATTTGCTCGGCAAATGGGTTATTTGTTCATAATAACCTTCAAATCATCATTAAGCCTGGTTAACATGTTCTTATTTTTCCCAAACAAATTTCTGAATCAAAAGTGTCATTTGCAGAGCTTCTTGCTCGGCAAATGCTTGTTTTTATCAAACCAGAAAATTTTCACCAAGTCCTTAAACACTACTTGATGCAGAGCATTTTGCTCGGCATTCAAGGTTTTTTGGTTTTCAAAATGAATCAAGTTTTTAAAATCAATTGTTTGCAGAGCTTTGAGCTCGGCAAACAAGCATTTTTGAATTCCAAAAGTTTTACAAGTTTTAAAAACAACTGTTTGCAGAGCTTTGAGCTCGGCAAACAAGCATTTTTGAATTCCAAAAGTTTTACAAGTTTTAAAAACAACTGTTTGCAGAGCATTTTGCTCGGCAAACAGTACAAATTGGATTTCTAAATTTTGTCAAGACTTGAACCATGCATTTGCAGAGCTTTGAGCTCGGCAAATGCATGAAAACTTTTCACTTAGTTTTCAAACCAACTGTTTGCAGAGCATTTTGCTCGGCAAACAGTACAAAGTGAAAATTTTTCACCAAGTTTTTAATCCAACTGTTTGCAGAGCTTTTTGCTCGGCAAACAGTACAAAATGAAAATTTTTCACCAAGTCTTAAATTCAACTGTTTGCAGAGCTTTGAGCTCGGCAAACAGGCCTTTTTGATTTCCAAGTCTTTCAAGCCTTAAAAACCACTGTTTGCAGAGCTTTGAGCTCGGCAAACAAGCATTTTTGAATTCCAAAAGTTTTACAAGTTTTAAAAACAACTGTTTGCAGAGCATTTTGCTCGGCAAACAGTACAAAGTGAAAATTTTTCACCAAGTTTCTAAAACCAACTGTTTGCAGAGCATTTTGCTCGGCAAACAGTTATAAATTGGATTTCTAAATTTTGTCAAGACTTGAACCATGCATTTGCAGAGCATTTTGCTCGACAAACATTACAAATTGGATTTCTAAATTTTGTCAAGACTTGAACCATGCATTTGCAGAGCTTTGAGCTCGGCAAACAGTACAAAGTGAAAATTGTTCCAAGTCTTAGAGCAACTGTTTGCAGAGCATTTTGCTCGGCAAACAGTACAAATTGGATTTCTAAATTTTGTCAAGACTTGAACCATGCATTTGCAGAGCTTTGAGCTCGGCAAATGCATGAAAACTTTTTTTTATTTTTATTTTTATTATTTATTTTTATTTTTATTTTTATTTTTTTTTATGTTTTAATTCTGTTTGTGTGAAAAATTTTTATTTTTATTTTTATTTTTATTTTTTATTTTTATTTTATTTTTATTTTTATTTTTATTTTTATTTTTTTATTATCAACAAGACAGAAAATATATTCCCTTTATAAGATTCTTCACACTAATTATCAAAAGACAGAAAATATATTCCCTTTATAAGATTCTTCACACTAATTATCAAAAGACAGAAAATATATTCCCTTTATAAGATTCTTCACACTAATTATCAAAAGACAGAAAATATATTCCCTTTATAAGATTCTTCACACTAATTATCAAAAGACAGAAAATATATTCCCTTTATAAGATTCTTCACACTAATTATCGAAGATGTTCTTGATAATTCAGAGGAAATTCACAGAAAGGATAACAAGACAGAAAATATATTCCCTTTATCAGATTCTTCACACTAATTATCGAAGATGTTCTTGATAATGCAGAGGAAATTCCAAAATTATATGGAAAAAGATGATTCAAGTTGTCAAGGGAAAGGATAAGCAAGACAGAAAATATATTCCCTTTATAAGATTCTTCACACTAATTATCAAAAGACAGAAAATATATTCCCTTTATAAGATTCTTCACACTAATTATCAAAAGACAGAAAATATATTCCCTTTATAAGATTCTTCACACTAATTATCAAAAGACAGAAAATATATTCCCTTTATAAGATTCTTCACACTAATTATCAAAAGACAGAAAATATATTCCCTTTATCAGATTCTTCACACTAATTATCGAAGATGTTCTTGATAATGCAGAGGAAATTCACAGAAAGGATAAGCAAGACAGAAAATATATTCCCTTTATAAGATTCTTCACACTAATTATCAGAAGATGTTCTTTATAAGATTCTTCAAAATTATCAAAAGACAGAAAATATATTCCCTTTATAAGATTCTTCACACTAATTATCAAAAGACAGAAAATATATTCCCTTTATAAGATTCTTCAAAATTATCAAAAGACAGAAAATATATTCCCTTTATAAGATTCTTCACACTAATTATCGAAGATGTTCTTGATAATTCAGAGGAAATTCACAGAAAGGATAAGCAAGACAGAAAATATATTCCCTTTATAAGATTCTTCACACTAATTATCAAAGAAGATGTTCTTTATAAGATTCTTCAAAATTATAAAAGACAGAAAATATATTCCCTTTATAAGATTCTTCACACTAATTATCAAAAGACAGAAAATATATTCCCTTTATAAGATTCTTCAATAATTATCAAAAGACAGAAAATATATTCCCTTTATAAGATTCTTCACACTAATTATCAAAAGACAGAAAATATATTCCCTTTATAAGATTCTTCAATAATTATCAAAAGACAGAAAATATATTCCCTTTATAAGATTCTTCACACTAATTATCAAAAGACAGAAAATATATTCCCTTTATAAGATTCTTCAATAATTATCAAAAGACAGAAAATATATTCCCTTTATAAGATTCTTCACACTAATTATCAAAAGACAGAAAATATATTCCCTTTATAAGATTCTTCAAAATTAAAAAGACAGAAAATATATTCCCTTTATCAGATTCTTCACACTAATTATCAAAAGACAGAAAATATATTCCCTTTATAAGATTCTTCAAAATTATAAAAGACAGAAAATATATTCCCTTTATAAGATTCTTCACACTAATTATCAAAAGACAGAAAATATATTCCCTTTATAAGATTCTTCAATAATTATCAAAAGACAGAAAATATATTCCCTTTATAAGATTCTTCACACTAATTATCAAAAGACAGAAAATATATTCCCTTTATAAGATTCTTCAATAATTATCAAAAGACAGAAAATATATTCCCTTTATAAGATTCTTCACACTAATTATCAAAAGACAGAAAATATATTCCCTTTATAAGATTCTTCAATAATTAAAAAGACAGAAAATATATTCCCTTTATCAGATTCTTCACACTAATTATCGAAGATGTTCTTGATAATGCAGAGGAAATTCACAGAAAGGATAAGCAAGACAGAAAATATATTCCCTTTATAAGATTCTTCACACTAATTATCAAAAGACAGAAAATATATTCCCTTTATAAGATTCTTCACACTAATTATCGAAGATGTTCTTGATAATTCAGAGGAAATTCACAGAAAGGATAAGCAAGACAGAAAATATATTCCCTTTATAAGATTCTTCACACTAATTATCAAAAGAAGATGTTCTTTATAAGATTCTTCAATAATTATCAAAAGACAGAAAATATATTCCCTTTATAAGATTCTTCACACTAATTAAACAAGACAGAAAATATATTCCCTTTATCAGATTCTTCACACTAATTATCGAAGATGTTCTTGATAATGCAGAGGAAATTCCAAAATTGGAGAACAGCTTCAAGTGTGTGATTGCGATGTATAAATCTTGAAGACAGAAAATATATTCCCTTTATAAGATTCTTTATAAGACAGAAAATGTGCAGTGTGACTTTGCAGCGATTTATATGGAAAAAGATGATTCAAGTTGTCAAGGGAAAGGATAAACAAGACAGAAAATATATTCCCTTTATAAGATTCTTCACACTAATTATCGAAGATGTTCTTGATAATGCAGAGGAAATTCCAAAATTGGAGAACAGCTTCAAGTGTGTGAGATTATATGGAAAAAGATGATTTAAGTTGTCAAGGGAAAGGATAACAAGACAGAAAATATATTCACTTTATCAGATTCTTCACACTAATTATCAAAGAAGAATATGTTCCCTTTATAAGATTCTTCAATAATTATCAAAAGACAGAAAATATATTCCCTTTATAAGATTCTTCACACTAATTATAACAAGACAGAAAATATATTCCCTTTATAAGATTCTTCACACTAATTATCGAAGATGTTCTTGATAATGCAGAGGAAATTCCAAAATTGGAGAACAGCTTCAAGTGCTTTGCGGCGATTATATGGAAAAAGATGATTCAAGTTGTCAAGGGAAAGGATAAACAAGACAGAAAATATATTCCCTTTATAAGATTCTTCACACTAATTATCGAAGATGTTCTTGATAATGCAGAGGAAATTCCAGAAAGGATAAGCAAGACAGAAAATATATTCCCTTTATAAGATTCTTCACACTAATTATCGAAGATGTTCTTGATAATGCAGAGGAAATTCCAAAATTGGAAGAAAATATTCTTTATCAGATTCTTCACACTAATTATCAACAAGACAGAAAATATATTCCCTTTATAAGATTCTTTATAAGCAGTATTTGCGGCGATTATATGGAAAAAGATGATTCAAGTTGTCAAGGGAAAGGATAAACAAGACAGAAAATATATTCCCTTTATAAGATTCTTCACACTAATTATCGAAGATGTTCTTGATAATGCAGAGGAAATTCCAAAATTGGAGAACAGCTTCAAGTGTGTGATTGCGATGTATAAATCTAGAAGCAGAATGTGACTTTGCAGCGATTATATGGAAAAAGATGATTCAAGTTGTCAAGGGAAAGGATAAACAAGACAGAAAATATATTCCCTTTATAAGATTCTTCACACTAATTATCGAAGATGTTCTTGATAATGCAGAGGAAATTCCAAAATTGGAGAACAGCTTCAAGTGTGTGATTGCGATGTATAAATCCAACTTGAGAGGCACAAGTTGTGAAACTGTAAGACCTTTTCCGATTCCACCATTCCTGATAAATCTGGTTCCTGCTCAGAGTCCTCACCTTAGGGCTTATCTTGAGTGGTTAGTCTCAGTAATGGGGTCTGAAAGCCGACAGACTCCTTCCCAAGCTGAGCATAGGTCGCCAAGTGAGGGTCCTAGTTCGTCAAAAAGAAAAAGAGGGGTTAGTGATGAAGGGGCCTCTGAGCAGAGGAAAAGAAAGTCAAAGAGAGTTATGTTTGAGCAAGATGTTGCTTCACCTGAACCTATTTCATCACCTGTTTCACAATCTACACCAAACATTACCTCACAAACATCACCTTCACAATCTACACAATCTACACCAACCGTTCATTTTTCGCAATCTTCACCTTCGCAATCTACACCTATACCATCCGTTGTTTCACCGAATCCACCAATTTTTACACCACCTCGTTCATCACCAATTCTTAATCCAACACCACTTGCATCTGCTCTACCTGATGAACCAACTCCACCACCAGGTAGACGACTTAAAATGTCTGCTAGAAGTGTTCTAAAGCAGACTTCAAAGAAGAAGAAATCAAAAAGAAAACATAAGTCGTCTAAATCTGCAAGACAAAGACTTGAATCTACTTCAACAGATGTGAATGAACAACCTGGTGCCTCAGCGGAGTTTGATGTTGAACAAGCAACAAGAATTGTGGATAATGTTGTATCTGAGTTAGAAACTGAGAATGTTAGCACTGGAGATGATGATGTGCTGGAGGAACAAGGCGGATTTGAGGGAGGAGTTGAAAATACCAGAGAGGATGTGCGGTCCGGGTTAGGACAAGGGCATAAAGAAAACGTTGGCCCTCCATTAGTTCAAACCAATGTGTCTAGCCGGGTTGTTTACCCTAGGGTAGAAATCGGGAACTGCCCATTCTCGTATGCACCAAACTCTCCCAGCCATTCTGACTCCTCACAACAGGAGTTAGTCTCACAAATGCACGGGGATCAGCCACGCTCACCACACTCTCCTCATTTGGAGGATGAGAGTGTTGAAATTAGAGAGGACCAGCCCCACCTCTCGCCTTCAGTTCATGCACAAGAGTCTAGATCTCCTAGGGACACTGATTCACAAGCCCAGTTGAGTACTGGTGCCGGAACAAGCGGAGAGGGACCCACTTTGTGTGACCCTCAAGGACAGCTTGGAAATCCTGCCTTAGCTAACATCACGCCAGCTTTAGCCGCAGGTAACAGTCCTCAGACCGAGACTGGGGGACAGTATGAACGCCGTAGTGACACTGCTGTTCCTCAGGATCAACCTGAGACTGTATTAACGGGCATTCTCAGTGACCCCGGTGTTGTGAGTGGTGTTGCCCAACAACAACAAGTCCAGGACAGTGATTTATCACAGTCTAGGACACCAATTGATTCGGGTTGCAAAGCCCATGAATCTGAAACTGCTGGTGAGGGTATAACCCGAGGATCCGCAGGAAATCCTGAATCAGCATCGCTGAATTTAGGTCACACCACAAGTGTGCCAACAACCTCCGGGTTGGATCCTCCACATCAAACACCAACACAAAGAACACCAACACCAACTCAAATTCCATCAACATCAACAAATCTACCAACCAAAGATTCTGCATGTGAAATTTTGTTAAATATCTTAAGATCGGAGGGTGATTTGTTGACTGTTACTGAAAGAGGAGTGTTGAATGCCTTGGAAGTTAGAGAAAGGGAACTTGCAACTGAAAGAAGGGTAAAAGCTTTACAAGATCAAGTTGAACGTCAAAAGGCTGAATATGATGCAAAGCTTGCTGCTTTTGAGCTTAGATTGTTGGCATTAGAATCTTGCCGACCGGCCTCGGTTGCTTCTCGACGGGATGATCCTGATTCTGATGATCACCCCGAGGGGGAGAACCAAGGAGAAGGTCAAACGAATATTGATAATACTTCGGCAAGAGTTGAAGGAATTGTTGAAGATGTGGTGATGGAAGAAAGAGCTGAAGGTGGTAACCAAGATGAAAACGAAGAAATTCAAAGAAGACTTAAGGAAGTTTTTGGAACTAGTTCTGATGATGATGATGAAGATAATGAAAATGTTGTTGAAAATGAAGATGAAGGGTATGTGATTGAAAATGAGATAGTTGAATATGCTGAGAGAGATGCAGATATTGAAGCCTTAAAAGATAATGTAACATTGGATGAGCCGGAGATAGTTGAGTATCCAGCAAATGTAGAAGCTGTTGAGGAACCTGTGTTTGAAGACTTCCCAGATCTTGATTATTTTGAAACAGGTTCATCAAGCAGAAAAGATGCTGGAGAATCTTCTACTCAGGGTTTCACAACTCCTCAACACTATACCTTTGAAGACTTCAATAGCTTTGATGAATTGAGAAAGACTCCTGAGGCTGCATCTCAAAACTTCAAGAAATCAACATATAAACAAGTGTTGAAAGAAGCAATCATATCCGAGGAAGTTCTCCCTGATTATTTTCCAACAGAATTAACTGAAGAACAAAGGAGATTCATTAATCGGGGATACTTCTTGAGGGATAAAGAAAGAATGGTTGCGCTGGGTGTTAAGCCAAAGGAGGCAGCCAAGAAGTCTAGATTTTTTGAAGAAAGAGCTTTTCCAATATTTTGTGGAGCTACCAAAGTTACCAAGACCAAAAGACCAGAGTTGGATTCAATGTATAAGTTTAAGGAAGCTAGACAAGTTGAAGAATACAAAGAGCTTCTTAAACTCACCAAGCAATATAATCCCAAGCTCCTTGAAGAACAAAGAAATCACAAGATCTTGGTGCTGGTCAGAGTTATTTTGGTTAAAAGGAATACTATCTCAATCCCAAGTTTCCATGTTAAAAGAGATAATGGAAAGAGCTACAGATTTACTGAAACACAATTCAAGCTGCTGCCCGTTGATGACATTATCTTCCTCTACAATCATTTCTTGAATGCAATGCAGCGATACCGTGAAGATGTTATTGCCTTTGAAGCTGTTAAAAGATATATGTCAAGCTGCATTCAGTACGCTTCATTGGAAGATTTTCAAATAGGATTTGAAGTTGTGAAGAGGAAGATTAATGTGCCGTATCCAGATCAAAGTCTATACACTGTAGATATTGAACAGCTAAGTATTGGTCATATCATAGAAGAACCATCCTTCGGTGTTGTCTTTTTGAATAGCAGAAAAAAGAAGATTTTCATTCGCATGGATGAACTTGCTTCTTATTCTGATGGAACTTTGGAGTTTTGTAAGAATGTGTTGTTGTGCCTGCAAGAAGATGAGCAAGATGAAAAGAAAAAGGAAGTGTTTGATAAAGCAATCTCCAAGATTAATCAAAGACTCGAGTACAGAGACAGCATTAGAATGATGAGAGAAGCAAAGAATGTTCAGAAGTCTAAGTACGTCGTACGTCAAAGAGGAGGTTGTTGGATCAAATACGAGCCCGGTCATCGTCCAGGTCCACAGAACATTCCTCCAAGAAACTTTGCAGACAACATGGTTGTTCCTGATGATAGACCCGAAGGAGAAAATTGGTTCTGGCATCCAAACAAAGATAGACCGAATACAAGAGCTTAAAGAAAGACAAAGACTGGATATTTTTCACAAATCACTACTAAGGGGGAGATTGTTAGAAATATAATTGTAGTAGTTGATTTGTGTACCTTATGTTAATTTGTACTTATATTGTAAACTTGTTACAATGGAAGGGGGCATAGTGTAAATAGCTCATATGTATATAAACCCCCTCCATTATGTTAATTGTAACCTTTCACCCCATAATACAAACAAAACTTTCCCTGACATCTCTCTACTCTCTCTCTACTTTCTCTCTCTAGTAACTGCCATTAACACACACTCACACACACACAAAAGCTCGAATTCTACTCTACAACTCTGTGCATCCTAATGAAAATCTTCTTTCTAAGATATAAAAAGATTCTTTTAAAGATAAAATTCAAAACTATGAACATCTCTGTGTTCATTCTTAAGAAAATCTTCTTTCTAAGAATCAATGCAAAAGCATTAACTCAATATCTGTTTATTGAAATCAACAACTCTGTGTTCTTTTCCTTAAACCCATATTTTGTTAATGTGACATACTTTCTTTTAGCTTTTGATCACAACACTATTGCTTAACTACCCTACTCGTTTATTCACTGTTCCATAAGAACGTAGTTGAGTCCTCTTGGAAACTAGATTCTATTCTGACTCTGTCTCTCGTGCAATAGGAACTTTTATTTAAACAATACAATACAAATAAAAATTTAAACATTTCACGAAAAACATAACACACACACACATACATACACTAAACATAAACAAATAACATAGTTACAAGAGCTAAAGTTATTGCTGATTAGATCAGATTAGCATGTTACATAAGCCTACTAGCGAGAAATAATTCTCTTATTATTAGTTATGAACAGTGATCCATCAAACGATTACCAATATGTTTGTCCTCTTAAACACTCGGTACTTCCAGTTTCCTTTTGGTTTGTGACACTTTCGACATACCCTGGCCAAGGACAGTCACCATGTAACCCGAGTAGCCTAATATGTCACTTAATCATGTTTGCGAACTTATGTGCCTCCATATTCAGATACACTCTCACAATCGACACAAGCACTAAAATTAAGACATTTGGTGAGTAAAGTGAGAAAGTCTTTAAGAATCAAGTCAGCGATGACAGGTCGGTGATTCCTCACGCGTAAAGCGACTTAACTTGACTCACGTACGGAAATATACTCAACATTGCATAATGCTAAGTACTTGCATATTTGTGACATTATTTTTAAGCACTTATGAAAACCCGTGACTTTTGATGAGACCCGTGTAGCGAACTTTCTGACAACCTATCCCAAGTTGGAAGCTTTAGGTAGGCTAGGTATACAAAGACACCCCATGGACTTACTTGTTCGAATCTCAAAGGCCACATTAGCTTCATATTTTCAACAGATTTATTAGATATTTGCATATCTTGTCACAAATATACATCCGAAAAAGCAATACATACACATATATGTACCCGAGACCTTCTTTATAAAGACCAAATATTCATAATTACAATGCAAGATCTTTCATAAGATTTAAAGGACTTGTCTATTTTAAGAACAAGCATTCTCAGCCATATATCTGAATACGTTTCCCATAAGAACATTGTATACATTTAAGTTCAGATTAAAAGGAAACCTTGGTACTTTGTGCCTATCGATACATCATATAATGGTATCACTGAACTGAGCAATTTAAAGTACAATTAAGTAGGCTTAAAAGCTAAAGTTTCGTCACGTCTAATCGTCTTGATGCAGTGACCTTACTCCTTTTATTTTCTTTTTCTTTTCTGATTTTCTCATTTTTATTTTGTTTTTCTGACACTATATGACACACATACATTACGACACAAATACTGACTCATTTTACAAAGTTCCTTTTGAGAGACACTGTCACTATAGATTTCTCATTCCAATCAATTGGACTAACAACTCGAAACGATTTCGGTCGAAAGCCTTAGTGAACAGATCAGCTAAATTAAAGTCACTCGGCACCTTTTCTAGGACTATTAATTTCTTTCAGCACAATCACGTATAAAATGAAACCTTATGTCTATGTGCTTAGTCCTACTGTGCTTAACAGGATTATTGGTTATGGATATGGTGGATTAACAATCTGTCTTTATGAGAGTACAAAGGAAAACCTAACCGTGATAGCCAGAGCCGGTGAATGAGTATTCACTTGCTGTTCTGTAATCCAATCTCTCCCCTAAGACAAACATCCACTGATGTCTTCTTCCTCAAGAACACCAATTTCTTCATCCCTGTGATTAAACTAGTGCACTTCTGGAACTGACATATATCATAACCAACAACAAAAATAAAGCATAAAGTATGATAATCTGTACTATAGATAATCATCTAAACATGATCTTCTATAGTACTTTGTTTATTACAAAATAAATTTACAAAACAGACATAGGATCCTTTAACAGAAGTAAACTTCGTTAATAATCCCTTGTCTTCCATAATGTGCTTGGAGCTTCCGCTATTGACAAACCATAAACCTGCGGTCTTCCTTAGCAGCTCCTGCACATTCAAAAAACAATTAGTTTTTCAAAGGACCCCTAGCCCTGTTGGCTTTGGGTCGATCATTCTCTTCATCTGAAACAATATCCGCCCAAGATTCACCAGTAGGTACCCAAACCTTAGTTGGTTTAACAGTTGAGCTGTCAGCAGGCCTTCTGCTAGGTGAAATTCGTGAATTTCTTTCAGCACTAAGCCTACGACTGGGGGAACCACTGGACCTCCTTTGATCAAAACCCTTAGAATTCTTTTGAAATCTTGACATTTTCTCAGGAGATGATGAGGACATTCTCCTAGGACTATGTCGCTGAAATAAATAACTAGAATTCGATTTAGCTTCAGCCATTAATCTTTCATAGTAAGCACTGTTGGGTTTATCTCTTAATTTACTAGACTGATTCGAACTACTAGAACCTTTTCGAGATGAGACATTTTTAGGCTTATTACTACTTGTCTTGGCTCTATTCTCAATCTCCTTTTGTAAGACACTTCTAGATTGTACAGACTTATCTCTAGGTGAGATACTTCTAGACTTCTCAGATATGTCTTTTTCAAAATCTCTAAATCTTAAGTAGTTCTTAACAGCTAGACTATCAGATTTCTCTCAGCATATTCCTCATAATATTTATTCTTGTAATCCTTCATGGATATGCTGTGCACAGACCTACTATTTTCACTAGAATCCTTACTACCTCTAGATTTTTCAGGTGACACCCTAGATTTATTCTTCTTATAAGGACAACAGCTTGACACGTGACCTACCTCACGACACTTAAAGCATGACCTTTTAGAAGCCTTCTTCGATAAATCACCATGAATAATCTCAGGCACTGGAACCCCATGACCTCTTAATTCATCTATATGTTCAAGGGCTGCATAAGCCTCTTCCCAAGAAGTCGGAGCTTGTATGGGAGGTGCATACCGTTTCACAGTTTGAATCTTTGGATCAATGGATAACATTTCTTTAATTTTCCTTTCAGCAAATTGTTCAGGTGTTTCAGATTGAACACTCAAACCTTCTGCATTAATTGTAGAAGTTTGAACAAAACCTTTCTTGAAAACTGTATCTTTAAAGTTCTTGCTTTTAACAGGTTTTGGCAAATGTTCAGATTTTACGGGTTCATCAAGACTCCATATTTGATCAATATTTTCAGGATATTTACCGTTTAAATCTGACTCCTTTGCTGAAAACACTTTATCATTACCTTTCAAAGTAAAGTAAACAATTGTTTCCATTTCAACTTCTTTTTCAATTTCTTTTAGTTTATTATCCATTGTCCGTTTGGCTTCACTTGGGTCTGAGTGAGCCGTAGATTCACTAGTCTTGTTCCCAGATCTCTCTGACTTAGATATCTCAGAGATAAGAACATCACTAGTTTTGGTCTCCGGAGGGGTAGTCTTGGGTACATATTCAGGACTTGATTTTTCAGATTCTTCTAAAGTAAGCTTCTGAAAACTGTCATAATTGTGACTAAAAGGTGGCGGAACGGCATTATATTTCTGGACAAGACTAGGTTGTTCACCTTTAAGTTTTGCATTTCTAAGGTGACCCATCATAGTTCCTATGTCTCTCATTTTATTTAGTTTGCCACTTAGTTCAACAATCTGTACCCTAGAATCTGCTAAATCTTTGTCCTTTTAGCACTTTCTTTCACTACCCTTTCTAAATCCTCTTCTAGCATTTGTTTTCTGCCTTGTAACTGAGCATATTCTACCCTAAGTGACTCAAATCTATCTTCTTCAGATTTAATCCGATTAAGATATTCTTTGGCATGACCTTTAAATACCATGACATCAGTAGATAACTTACTTCTATCACTAGTGGCATCATTTAAAAGAGTCTTGGTAGAATCAAGTTCCTTTCTAAGGACAGTTACTTCGCTAGACAAACCTATGCTACTTTTACAAACAGAAATAAGTGAATGTAAAGAAAGACTTACCTGTTGTTCTGGTGCTTCAAGATTGGCCACAAAATTCACGAGCTCTTCTGTACTAAGATCATCAGGTATCTCAATCTTTACATCCTTATCCTTTTTCTCAGTTTTCACAATTTCAATGGCTTCAGTGAAAACTTCCTCATTCTCAGCTCTTACTGGTTCTGACGGTTCAGATTCCTCTTCTACCTTCTGATGAAAACTATCATGATCATCCGTGCTGGCATATAATGTATAATCGAATGAATTATCAACAAGATCATTCATTCCTCCATCAAAGTCATGAATTTCTGCCAAGAATGCATGATTCTGATCATCGGTACTAGTCGAACCCCAATTATATGTACCATCAGATTGAACAACTAAAGCTCTCGAGTTTTCCGTATCTCCTGAGCTTCGGTTCCCAGTATTAGCATATTGATGTCCGGAATTCTGACTCACTAAAGAACCACTTTGATTGAAGTTCTGACGGCCTGTAGCTGAATTGTTGTCCCGTCTTGGCCTCTGACATTCTCTTGCAAAATGTCCAAAACCATCACAGTTATAACACTTCACCTTGGTCTTGTCAAACCCTACTTTTCCATTCACAACCTTCCTTCCGGTTCTATCTGTGAAACGCTGAACTCTCAATGTTAACATAGCTAATTGCCAGTTCAGATCCATTTCTTCCAAGTCATCTAGATCAACTTGCTTGTAATCCTCCCTAACCAAATCAGGATCAGTTAGTTTTCCTCCAATTAACTTTTCATGAGCAGACACAAATGAAGCGAGCATGCCCAATTGTCCCTCAGCAGATCTTATGCTCATCGGCATCCCTGTGTAACTCGAGCTTGGAGAACTACCATTCTGACTCCCATTATGCACTATCATGGCCGATTCTGGAGAAGTTACATACATCAAGTTGCTATCAGAATCCGTTGACATCTTCATCTTGTCATCATCTCCACTATAGAAGGCAGTAATCCCTCCATTTGAAGATTTTATAGAAGGAACGCTTGATTTGCTATGATAGAGTTCAGGACGCTGAACAAAATCACTGCTACCTGTTTCCTTCGACTTTCGTTTCATGTCTTGACCTCTCAGCTTTCGAATGATCTGATCCAGAGTCCATGTGCTGAATTCGGGATTTTGTTGGATTGAAGTGACAAACCCTTCCCACTTAGCTGGAAGTGCTTCCAACAACTTCTCGATGACATCTTCTAGATCAGGTTTGTACCCAAAATATGCAAGCTCAACCAGCAGATGACTGTAACGAATCAAAATCTCATCAAGAGGTTCATCTTTGAAGCTAGTAAAGACATAATACTGCTTCTTCAGCAAATCCTTCCTTCTCTTCTTGAGATCATCATCACCTTCACAATGCTCTTTGAGTGCATCCCATAAGCCTTTTGCACTATCATACATTTCAAACAAGTGCAAGAATTCCCTTGGAGAGCCATTCGGAGTGATCCTAAAGCTTTACTTTCTGCTTCGTAATCTTTCTTTTGATCGACAGTCATTTGCTCATACGAAGCTGCTTTTCCACCACTTGAACCAGTAGGTTCTTTGTCATTTTGCACAATAGGATGAACATAACCATTAACAATACATATCCACATCCTCACATCCATTAACCTGCAATATGACTCGAATCTGCCCTTCCAACTGAAATATCTATCAAGGCTTATCAACTTGGGCGGTGATTGGCCTTTCCGGTTTCGTGATCCATCAAAATTAGTTGATTCAGCAAAGATTGATAATTTGCGGGTAATTGAGACGTCATTTTCTCCGAGCTAGCAAAATTCACGAACTGTTTATAAAAACGAGGTCGTAAAAGTTCACGAGGTCGTGAAGAAAAACGAGGTCGCAATTAACTACTCGAGGTCGTAATTGAACTGGCGAGGTCTTAAAGAGCTCACGAGGTCGCAAACGAAATACAAGGTCGCAATTGAACTGGCGAGGTCGTAATTAGCTACCCAGGTCGCAATACGAGCTGGATGAGGTAATACGAGCCCGCGAGGTCGCAACAGCTGCTGGAATCCTTAGATCTCTTGAATTCGAAACCCTAAACACCAACAAAAACACCTTCGACTGCTGCAAACACAAATCGAGGTCACAACAAGATTTCCGGTCGTAAACTCGTGAAAGAATCACGTCTAAACGACCCTAAATCAATATTGTCTATCACCAACAAGCTATAACCTTCCGGTATTAAACCAAGAGGCTCTGATACCAATTGTAAGTCCCCTGGTACGGATCGTCAATAGCTTGATCCAGTTATCTTGAGGTGCGGAATCCCTCACAATAACTTGGTGATCAACAAAAAGCCCCTAGATCATCTGCGGCCTCGCAGATCTTCTTCGGGCTAGCGGAACAACCTTTGACGACTATAACCTGCAATACCTGCTTGATATTTCGACAAATGTTCAACCCTAAACTATGTTAGGGTTCGGTTTATATAGGTAACACCCGACATGGGCTTCAGCACATCGGCCTCGTAAACCCAGCCCAGCCCGTCACTAATGCGAGTCGCATTCTGTGATTGGCCTCGTATTTGTCCCTGCAAATACGGGGTCGTATTACCTATATGACTAACCTCGTATTTAACCCTGTAAATACGGGGTCGCATTTCCTCTGTGAATTGCGAACTCGCAATTCACACTTAGCAGATTTACTATACATTCAATACTTAAACTTAATCTAGTATTCTATGCATAATACTAAGTTCATTAATGAAAAT
Organism: Erigeron breviscapus; assembly: GCA_034093135.1. Taxonomy (NCBI): domain Eukaryota; kingdom Viridiplantae; phylum Streptophyta; class Magnoliopsida; order Asterales; family Asteraceae; genus Erigeron; species Erigeron breviscapus. Next base: position 160,077,479 of record CM067168.1, read on the forward strand.
CACATTACAAAGACATATAACAATATAAGCCCAAACAATCTAGACTGCTATTGACATAGACGTGCACTTACAGTAAAATACAACAAGTCTAATAAGCACTAGAATTGGACTAGTATTACTTGAATATAAATGCAAGTATATAAACAAAGTAATACACGACTTAAAGTAAAGGTGGAACACAATGTAATTTTTTAAGTGTATTTTATTTATGTTGTTAAATAAAATACAAGGTTGTGCGGAATCAAGATAATACAAATATGTAAGTATCCTAACAACCTATGAATTACAAATGATCTATATTTGCCTAATAACTCTTTTGATCGAGATACTTAAAGTTGTGAAGTATCCCTGTTACGATCGAGAGTATTTAGACAAATTCAACTTAATTGCTAAAAGTAATTTTAACAAGGAAATGACTTTGTATTTATAGGCAAACAAATTCACAGTGAATTTGTGCCGTACAAATATGGTTGCATGCATTTAATGAACCGACAAGGTCATTAAATGCATTGGTTAAAGTACAAGGATAAAGTCACATCAATATGATTTTATTCTTTTAACCAACCACCTTTACACACGTAAGTACTTTTGTAAAGACAAGTGGAATGTTCTTTGAAAGTGTGTAAAGGCAAAAAGTCAATTCCTCGTAATCAGTGTTCAGACTTGTAAGGTCTAGAACACTGACAAACCTCCAGTCGTAGATCTGGTAAGACTTCCAGTGGACTCCGCCATTTGTCAGTCTTCTTTATTCTAACTTCAGTCTTTGACTTCAGTGAGAATGTCTTCAGTAGAATAGATCTGGACTGGGGTAAAGTCCAGTGAGCAAATCTGGAGGATTCCAGATTTCCTGTACAAGTAAACAGCTCACTGGTCTTCTATTATTTCTGGACAAATCTTCAGTGTCGCTCCAGTCTTCAAGTCTGGAGTGGGTCCAGTAAATATTATTTCTGGACAAGTCTTTAGAGACTTTCCAGTCTTCAAGTCTGGAGCGAGTCCAGTAAATCTGGACCTAACAAATTCCCCCTATTTGTTTAGAAATAATGCAAGGTTTTTCAAGCTTATATCTATACAATTTGTATGCTTGATAAAACATAGGACTTTAAGTAATATTATTTTAAAACAATGGTTAACACATGTACATCAGAGTATAAATTTATTTACGTTCATTACTAA
>CM067168.1:160079651-160093102 GCA_034093135.1 Erigeron breviscapus
TCTTCAAGTAGAGTAGATCTGGACTGGGGTGAAGTCCAGTGAGCTAATCTGGAGAATACTCCAGATTTCCTATACAAGTATTTGCTCACTGGTCTTCCATTATTTCTGGACAAATCTTCAGAGGGACTCCAGATTCCAAGTCTGGTGTAGGTCCAGTAGAAAACGTTTATGGACAGATCTTCAGTAAGGCTCCAGTAGTCGAGTCTGGAGCGAGTCCAGTAAATCTGGACAAAATCTGGACCTAACAAGTTGTCCAGAAAACAACTTGCAGATGGGATACCTTCAGTTTCCTTCAAAAAGGAAAGGCCATGTCCAGGATGTGAGATGGGTAAGCAGAAACGTACCAGTTTCAAGACCAGATAGAATTTCAGCATATCTGAACCTCTTCATATGCTTCATATGGACCTCTTTGGTCCAGTGAACATTCAGACTCGTGCTGGTAAAAGATACACCCTGGTGATCGTAGATGAATTCTCCAGATATTGTTGGGTGATCTTTCTGAGGTCTAAAAGTGAAGCTGCTGCTGAAATCATCAGTCTTATCAAGCAAATTGAGCTCAAGTACAGTCGAAAGGTGTGTCGGTTAAGAAGTGACAATGGAACAGAATTCCAGAATGCAACTCTGGAGTCATTCTGTACTGACACTGGCATCTCCCAGAACTTCTCATCAGCCGCTCTCCAGAACAGAATGGAGTGGTGGAAAGGAAGAATCGAACGCTGATAGAAGCTGCCAGGAGTATGCTTGCTGAATCTGGTCTGTCTACCAGTTTCTGGGCTGAAGCAATTGCTACTGCTTGCCACACCCAGAACCGGTCAGTGTATGTGAAACAAGACAAAAAGACAGCCTATGAAGTCTTAAGAAATAGAAAACCAAATATTGGTTATTTTCATGTTTTTGGATGTCCAGTTTACATCCTGAACGACTCCAGTCAGTTAGGCAAATTTGATGCCAAAGCTGATGAAGGGTATTTCTTAGGCTATTCAGCCATTCACAAGGCCTTCAGAGTCTACAATAAGAGACTGGAGAAGGTCCATGAGTCAATTCATGTCACATTTGATGAATCAAATGCTGCAATCAACAAGAAGCCAGCCCTTGACACTCCCCCAGTAACTCCAATTGTCTTCTGTGAATCTGATACTATCAACTACAATAAAGAAGATTCAGAAGACACAGTTTCCAGTCATCCTGATCTGGAACCTGTTTAGAAAAAGAAACGCTACAGTGGTACTCCATTCTATCCTTCTATTATTTTCAAACTACCCTCTGAAATTAATATTGGATCAGATGTTCGTACTGCTCCCCAGTATCAGTGTTAGTTGAGAATATACCAGAAATGTCTTCTTATGAAGAATTCCAAACTGAACCAGTACTTCAAGAAATGCCTTCAAATGAAGAATTTCATGATGCAAATCGTGATTTAAATGACTCAGATGAAGATGCTGAAGTAGTCTGGCAAGATCCTCCTCCTGAAGCAACTTCAGAGGAGACTCAACTGAATTCTTGCACTGATATTGTTGTCAGTAACAATCCTGGTCAGTACTCCAGATGGACAAAAGCTCATCCTATTGATCAGATCATAGGTGACTTCAGTAGAGGAGTTCAGACCAGAAGAGCCTCTAGTAATCAATGCTTATATGTTTGTTTTCTATCATTGATGGAACCAAAGAAGATTGACGAGGCTATGGAAGATCCAAGCTGGGTGACTGTTATGCAAGAAGAGCTTCACCAGTTTGAAAGGAACAAGGTCTGGTATCTGGTTCCTTTCCCAGTTGGAAAAAAAGAACCAATTGGAACAAGATGGGTCTTCAGGAACAAGGTAGATGAAGATGGCCACGTAATCAGAAACAAGGCCAGACTGGTAGCACAAGGCTACTGCCAGTCAGATGTCGATTTTGATGAATCATTTGCTCCAGTGGCTAGACTTGAAGCGATCATAATATTCTTAGCATTCGCTGCTTATCATCAGTTCAAAGTCTACCAGATGGATGTAAAGAGTGCTTTCTTGAATGGAAAGCTTGAAGAAGAAGTTTATGTCAGACAACCACCAGGTTTTGTTGATGAAAAGCATCCACATTGGGTATATCGTCTGGACAAAGCGCTGTATGGCCTTAGACAAGCCCCACGTGCCTGGTATGACACTCTGACTAAACATTTATTGAAAAATGGTTTCAAAAGAGGTGCAATTGACAATACCTTATTATTCTTCATGAAAAAGGTAATCTGTTAATGGTACAAATTTAATGTTGATGATATTATTTTTGGGTCTACTGATGAAAACATGTGCAAGAAATTTTCGAAAATAATGTCAACTGAATATGAAATGAGTTTGATGGGTGAATTAACATATTTTCTTGGACTCCAGATTAAACAAAACAAAGATGGCATTTTTATTAATCAGGAAAATAATGTTAGAGATCTTTTAAAGAAATATGATATGAACTCTTCACCATCTAAACCAACTCCAATTTCTGCACCACTGACACTGGACTCTGATCCAGATGGTAAACCAGTGAACACCACTGTCTATAGAGGCATGGTTGGTTCACTGATGTATTTAACTGCCAGTAGACCAGATATTATGTTTTCAACATGTTTATGTGCCAGATATCAGTCTAATCCAAAGGAATCTCATATGCTTGCTGTAAAGCGCATGCTGAAGTACCTTAAAGGTGTCCCCAGTCTAGGTCTTTGGTATCCCAAAGGCTCAGGCATGGATCTAATGGGTTATTCAGATTCAGATCATGCAGGTTGTAAGATAGACAGGAAATCCACTACTAGTGGATGTCATTTCCTTGGTGGCAAACTGGTCAGCTGGACCAGTAAGAAGCAACTTCAGAGGAGACTCAACTGAATTCTTGCACTGATATTGTTGTCAGTAACAATCCTGGTCAGTACTCCAGATGGACAAAAGTTCATCCTATTGATCAGATCATAGGTGACTTCAGTAGAGGAGTTCAGACCAGAAGAGCCTCTAGTAATCAATGCTTATATGTTTGTTTTCTATCATTGATGGAACCAAAGAAGATTGACGAGGCTATGGAAGATCCAAGCTGGGTGACTGTTATGCAAGAAGAGCTTCACCAGTTTGAAAGGAACAAGGTCTGGTATCTGGTTCCTTTCCCAGTTGGAAAAAAAGAACCAATTGGAACAAGATGGGTCTTCAGGAACAAGGTAGATGAAGATGGCCACGTAATCAGAAACAAGGCCAGACTGGTAGCACAAGGCTACTGCCAGTCAGATGTCGATTTTGATGAATCATTTGCTCCAGTGGCTAGACTTGAAGCGATCATAATATTCTTAGCATTCGCTGCTTATCATCAGTTCAAAGTCTACCAGATGGATGTAAAGAGTGCTTTCTTGAATGGAAAGCTTGAAGAAGAAGTTTATGTCAGACAACCACCAGGTTTTGTTGATGAAAAGCATCCACATTGGGTATATCGTCTGGACAAAGCGCTGTATGGCCTTAGACAAGCCCCACGTGCCTGGTATGACACTCTGACTAAACATTTATTGAAAAATGGTTTCAAAAGAGGTGCAATTGACAATACCTTATTATTCTTCATGAAAAAGGTAATCTGTTAATGGTACAAATTTAATGTTGATGATATTATTTTTGGGTCTACTGATGAAAACATGTGCAAGAAATTTTCGAAAATAATGTCAACTGAATATGAAATGAGTTTGATGGGTGAATTAACATATTTTCTTGGACTCCAGATTAAACAAAACAAAGATGGCATTTTTATTAATCAGGAAAATAATGTTAGAGATCTTTTAAAGAAATATGATATGAACTCTTCACCATCTAAACCAACTCCAATTTCTGCACCACTGACACTGGACTCTGATCCAGATGGTAACCAGTGAACACCACTGTCTATAGAGGCATGGTTGGTTCACTGATGTATTTAACTGCCAGTAGACCAGATATTATGTTTTCAACATGTTTATGTGCCAGATATCAGTCTAATCCAAAGGAATCTCATATGCTTGCTGTAAAGCGCATGCTGAAGTACCTTAAAGGTGTCCCCAGTCTAGGTATTTGGTATCCCAAAGGCTCAGGCATGGATCTAATGGGTTATTCAGATTCAGATCATGCAGGTTGTAAGATAGACAGGAAATCCACTACTAGTGGATGTCATTTCCTTGGTGGCAAACTGGTCAGCTGGACCAGTAAGAAGCAAACTTCAGTTTCATTGTCCACTGTTGAAGCTGAATACGTATCTGCAGCCAGTTGTTGTGCTCAGATACTCTGGATGAAGAACCAGTTGCTTGATTATGGTATTAAGTACTCAAAGACCCCAATCTTTTGTGATAATACCAGTGCCATTGCTATCTCTAACAATCCAGTCATGCACTCCAAAACAAAGCACATTGATCTCAGGTATCATTTCATTCGTGATCATATTATGAAAAACAACATTGAACTCCATTTTATTCCCACTGACAAACAACTCGCTGACATTTTTACTAAACCTCTGGATGTCAAAACTTTTGAATATCTTGTTGGTGAGTTGGGAATGTTAAACCCTTAAATCTGGGACTACTCAGATATTGAACGCCTTTGTGTACTATCTTTGCATAAATAGATTTCTGGATCAACATTCCAGGGGAAGACTTGAAAGATATTTTTGCTCTTAAAAAAGTTTTAAGTTCAGGGAGAATTTATTAATTTATTTTCTCACTGGACAAATTCTTTAGAAAATATTACTGGTGCTTTGTAAATGTGTCCCTCTCACTGGTAATTGGACAGATTGAAGTGCGTGTTTGAGGTGATTTTTGTCTCCTTGTAAATGTGTCCCTCTCATTTGTCTGTATTAGTTGACGTGCACGTTTGAGGTTACCAGTCTTTCAAAATGGTTTTCGCTGGTACTTTACTGGAGTGTCCCTCCAGTGTACCATCAGTGCATACTTCACTGGACTAATCCACCAGTGATACTGGAGTGTCCAGTCAACCTCCAGATGCACTGAAATAAGTCATAATATTTTTTTTAATACTTGGTCATTGTGCGTGCCACGTAAGCAAACTTTTTAAAGATATTTATCTTATAATCCTACGTGGCATGTAAATTTTTCAACGTAATGATGGTATTTTTACCTTGGGAAGTCAAAAAGAGCAACTTGATACTGTTTGTGGGCTGTAAACCGTCACACATTTATGTGTGATGTGATGTAATTAATGTGGATCTCAGAACCCGATCAAAATTTTATTTGATAATTTCAAATTAAACCGTTTGAGTTCCACATTCTCTCTCCTATAAATACCCACTTTCAATTTCATTTGCATTAATTCGAACATATTTACTCCCAAATCTTTCAAATTCCTTCATTTACTTCTTCATTCATTTTCCAATCATCATCATCTCTCATATTTACTCCATTTCCATTCATTCCTTCATCAAATCTTCATCTAAACCCTAAATACTTAATTTCATCTTCATCTATTCTTCATATAATGGCACCTAGACAATCTAAATCTCTTAAAAATTTGCTCGCTGCTGAATATGATCCAACTGAAAATGTTGACAAGGCACCCCATATCACTCTAGAGCAAAAGCTATAAGAATAAACATGAACAACTGGATGGCCAGACTTTCACTTTCCAGTGTTCATGATGCCTAATCTGTTATTGGGAGATTAAACACATTTTTTCTCTCATGCCCACTATATGGTGCGTTGACATTAAATCCAGGGAGGATGTACCACGATTACCTCTGTGAATTCTGTACACTGCACAATATGATGATGAAACTTCATCAATTACTTACTCTCTGAAGCAAGGTACCAGATCCTTGGGTTTCACTGCTAGTCTACTCAGGTCTGTTCTTCAATTGAATTATTTTGAACAGAATGAGTTGCCCATCAAACTTCCTTCTGGTATCAATACAAGGGAAGTGTGCAGACTGATGGGGCACACAGATATTATGGATGAGCATGGCCAGCTATCTAGGAAGGGAACAATCTACATGAGCAAACTGACAGACTCATGGAGATTTTTCTTCACGCACATTGTTGAATGTCTGGGAGGCAGTTATGGAGGGTTAGACCAGATAAATCAAACTCATCTCCAGATTGCCTACTGCCTCTGGTTTGGACTAAGAGTGGATTTCGCTCAGATCCTTTTTGATGATCTGGTAGAGCGTCTTAGAGTGAAAGGAAGAAAAGCTTTTGTTCCTTATATCTGTTTTCTTTCACTGATGTTTAAAAGAGCTCTTGGAGACCAGTATGATTATGAGACTACTCACTTTTCTGTGAGTGAGTATATGAGGGATCTGACCAACCTCAGATCTCCACTGAATGAGGTAGATATTCCTCAGTCCATGCTCTCCTTTCAAAGAGAAGAAGCTGAAGTGGCTCCAGGTAGAGGTCAAGTTGGTGAAGGACCCTCTGGTGACCAAGATGTACAGATAATAGAAGCTGTACAACCCATTAGACAAGTTGCTCCTGAAGGTCAAGGACCAGAAATGTTGAACCTTCCAAACGACCTAGAACAAACAGGCGTCTGATGAGAGCTGGACATCAGGTGAATCCTGAAAGACATCCTGGTGATGTAATGAATCTGGATGGGTCTCCAATTTTTGAACCTGAAGAGAATGTTGAGCAAGAAAATGTGGCCCAGATTATTGAGCAGGTTGTTGAGCAAGTCGAACAAGATGTTTAGACTGATGAACATGTATCTGGTGAGCAAGAGGCTCAAATCGACTTGAATGTAGAGGCTGGTGAACAAGTTAGTGAACAGGCTGGTGAACAGACTGGTGATCAGACAGTTGGGATGACTCCAGATTAGGATGATGTAGATTCCCCAATGTCTGAAGGTTTTGATGTAAACATGAAATTCCTGGGTGATGAAGAAGAAAATATTGACACATCTGCTATTGCTTCAGTCACCCAACCAATTATATCTGCTGAAATGCCACCACCACCACCTTCAATTCCAAGAAATACTCAATACTTCACTCCTGCAACCACTCAAACTTCACAATCTCAACCTCCACCACTTCAAACTCCAGTCAACGTAACTGAACCTCGTGCGCTGGACTCAACAGTTGTAACATCTGAAGCTGCAACTGAAGAGGACTGGGCACAAGTACCTCTTATGACCAGATTGCCTTCCAATCTTGAACCTCCCAGTGGTCTCTCCACTTCATCTTCTGCCGAGGTCCAAGGCCTTTTAAGTAAGGTGGCGGACCTGGAGAGATCACTCCAGACTTCATCGCAGGTTATTTCAGACTTTAAATCTTTATTATCAAATAACCTTGCATCTGAGATGAATCTGTTTGCTGGGAATGAGAAGCTTGTTTTTGAGAAGCTTGATGAACTGGTACTGGCCACAAACAACAATACTGAAAATTTCAAAGTGGCAGTCCAGGGATTGGAGACAAGGCTGGTGAACTCTGTTCAGACTGTAGTGAAAGGTGAACTTGTTCAACCACTGGCAGGTCTGAATGAAGAGGTTCAGAAGTTGGTTACCAGGATAAGTTCTCTGGAGAGTAGATCCACACTTGATCAGGATGTTGTTGTTAGCACGATAAGTGATGAATGTACAAAGAAGTTCAGAATCAGTATGCTGAAAGAATTATCTGAAGAAATTTCTGAGACTGTTCTTCGAACTCTTCAAGATGGGCTGTTACCCCAAGTGGAGAGGTTGATGGAAGAAAAATTGCCAAAACACTTGCCTAAAGAAGTTGAAACTGTTAAAAAGGAAGTGCAGGCACTTAAGAAAGTTGTGACTGATACAACTCCAGTGGCAGGAAGAACCTTTGGTGTACTGGACAGACATATGCTAGAACAATTATGGAATGATCTCAAGTCCAGAACTGGTGATCATTCCAAGGGGGAAAAGTCATCTGGTGACCAAAAACAAGTGACACTGAAGCATTTGGCACAAAGAGCATTTGGCACTGAAGCCACTATGCTGTCTGAAGAAGCTGCTGGTACTGAAGCTAGTGAGCCCCAGTTTGAGTCTTTCCCAGATATACCAACTACACTGAAGTCTGTTAAAGGAAAAGCACAATTGGTATCTGGTGAAGAAGAACAAACTGCTGAAGAATCATCAGAGTATCCTACTGCTGATGATGAAACCTCCAAGAAGCTAGAAAAAGAATGCATAATGATAGAGATCTTTAAGAGAAATCAAAAAGATGAACTGCTGGCCCATCAAAGGGAGATGGCAACTATGGGAACTCTGGACTCTTACAATGCTGGCAGGTTAGGCATAAATATTGATGTGTACAAAAAGATGAAGGAAGACCCTAGAGTTCATCAATGTCTGAATGCATTGAATGATGTTCATGTACGCTCCTTTTACGCCGAAGAAGAACAGGTTTATGATTCTATAATTTATGGCATTAGTGTACCAGAACTCATCAGGCAGAGGAAGGAGGAACTGGTGATGCTCCAGAGGAAGATAAGGAAGAATGCTAGTGCTCTGGAGTTAGAGTACAGAAAGAAACTGACTGGCTTACCAAAACTGACTGCCAAACAAAAAAGCGAAAAAGCTAAGAGAACAGAAAGAAACTGACTGGCTTACCAAAACTGACTGCCAAACAGATCAAAGCTATTAAAGATACTGATGTAAGCAGATTCATTCCCCTGGACACTTCTCTGAAAATTAATCGTCAACAACTCCAGTCTGCTGTTGAGCAAAAGAGAGTGTCAAAGGAAACTGAAGCATTGATCCAGACAGCCAAATTGAAAGACAAGTATAATGAAATGTTAAATTTCAGGGCTGATGCTAGACGGATCACTGGTGCAGAAATCAAGCTTGCTGGTAATCATGAAGGTATGTCCAAGTTTGAAGTAAAGTTGACCAGGGAAGGTAACTTTACTGATGAAAGAAAAGAGTACTTCAGTCCAAGCGTTTGGATGGAGTGAACTGAAAGAGATTGCTTTAACGTTCAGGGGGAAGACAAATGTGTCGACTGATGTTAAAGCATTTCTGAAGAGGATTGAGAAGGTATGGAGAAGAAAGCAACAGATGGAAGTTGCAATGGGCATGAAATCGCCAGAATCAGTACCATCTTCTCCATCACCAAAGAGAAAGGCTTCTGAAGATGCTCCAGGACAGACATCGAAGAGAAGGGCCTGACTCTTATCATTTACTTGTTGTAATTTATTGTTTGATGAAAATTGTAAACTATTTATCAGTTGATGTATGTAATATTAGTTGCAATTTTTGATTCATAAAAGTAAATGATCAGATTTAGTCTAAGTTAGAACTTAAAAGATGAAACTGAAAACACTCATGATCTATAAAATGTTTTCCAGTAACTTAGATTTTTTAGACTAAAATCAAAACTTGTGTTTTTCAAGCATACAAAATTGTATAGATTTAAGCTTGAAAACACTTGCATTATTTCTAAACAAATAGGGGGAATTTGTTAGGTCCAGATTTACTGGACTCGCTTCAGACTCGACTACTGGAGCCTTACTGAAGATCTGTCCAGAAACGTATTCTACTGGACCTACTCCAGACTTGGAATCTGGAGTCCATCTGAAGATTTGTCCAGAAATAATGGAAGACCAGTGAGCAAATACTTGTATAGGAAATCTGGAGTATTCTCCAGATTAGCTCACTGGACTTCACCCCAGTCCAGATCTACTCTACTGAAGACGTTTTCACTGAAGTCAGAATAAAGAAGACTGACAAATGGCGGAGTCCACTGGAAGTCTTACCAGATCTGTACACTGGAGGATTGTCAGTGTTCTAGACCTTACAAGTCTGAACACTGATATCGAGTAATTGACTTTTGCCTTTACACACTTTCCAAAGAACAATCCACTTGTTCTTTCCCAAAGTTTATACGTGTGTAAAGGTGGTTGGTTAAAAGAATAAAGTCATATTGATGTGACTTTATCCTTATACCTTATCCAATGCATTTAATGTTCTTGTCGGATCATTAAATGCATGCAACCATATTTGTACGACACAAAATTATACTGGTGAATTTTGTTGCCTATAAATACAAAGTCATTTCCTTGAGAAAATTACTTTTAAGCATACATTTTGCATTAGAGTAAATTTGTCTAAATACTCTCGATCTTAACTGGGATACTTCACAACTTTAAGTATCTCGATCCAAAAGAGTTATTTGACAAATATAGATCATTTGTAATTCATAGGTTGTTAGGATACATACTTATTTGTATTATCTTGATTCCGCACAACCTTGTATTTTATTTAACATCATAAATAAAATACACCATTGAAAAATACATAATGTTCCACTTTACTTGTTTATTGATTTAAGTCTTGTATTACTTTGTTTATATATTCTTGCATTTATTTACAAGTAATACTAGTCCATTCTAGTGATTATTAGACTTGTTGTATTTTACACTTCTAGGTTAACCATCGTATTTCAGGGACTCACAAAACAAATTACTGAAACATGGTGTATAAGCTCCAAAAGAGTTGCTAAGTGTGTAAATGACAAATACCTCATCAGATCCAAGCTATTTTTGATGGTGATTATGATAGGGCCATAGCCATTGCTGAAGTATGTGCTATGGAGCCTTGTTATCAGCCTCCTTCACCACCCAAAGTCCAAACAAATGGAATGAATTCTAAACCAATTAAGATGGTTCAGAAATCGGGTATTGGGTTTAAAGATCCTGAAACCATTGGTCAGACCATTGCTGAAGCTGTGTCTAAAGCTGATCAGGTTGTTGAGTTAAAACCTGAAGAAAGTCTTGACTTGTCCAAGCTGACCATCACCCAATCTGATTCAGATTCAAAGACTAAAACAAACAAGAATAGTTTAAAGAAAAATAAAAGAAAGGTTAGAGATCATAGTGTTCCTAAAGAGAAAATAAAGCTTTTAAAGAGTAAGAAGTCTGGTTCTCTAGGAAATGAGTCACAAGCAAAATCTGAGTCTATTTCAAGTAACACCAAGTATGACTCTGACAAGTTGATTTTAAAATATGTTGAGTCCAAAACTGATAAGGTGTCAATGGAAACAAATTTTCTTAAGAATGTGTCTGATCCAAAAACTGTTGATCAAAGAAAATTGAGAGCTGAATGTAAGAAAGCTGGAATAGGCAAGGGTTTTGTTCAAAAGGAAACTCTAAATGTTGCTAGAAAGAACTTTGAATCTGGTAAAGGACAGACCAAGCAACAATGGGTTTCAAAATGTGATAAGAGTCTATGTTTAGTTACCCAATCTGAGTCAGACCAGAAGGTCAGCTCTGGTGAACCCATCTTTGGATGGGTTCCCAAAAAGAACTAATCTCTTATCATAATTGCAGGGCAGTCATGACGATAATACCTGGCACTTGGACAGTGGATGTTCCAAGCATATGACCGGATGTAAGTCCCTGCTATGTAGCTTTAGGATTCGCGCTGGTCCTAATGTTACTTTTGGAGATGATTCTCAAGGAAAGACTGAAGGTTTTGGTGTACTTTCAAATGGTCCTCTTACTTTCAGAAGAGTCTCATATGTAAATGGTTTGAAGCACAATCTGATCAGTGTGAGTCAGTTGTGTGATGCTGGTTATGAAGTGAGATTCAAGTCTGATAAGGGTATTGTTCTTGATTTAGAAGGCAATGTGGTTCTTATTGCAAAGAGGGATGAGTCTTTGTATTCTTTTGACATGAGAAATCCAACTGTCACAAGAGAAGTCTGTTTTATGTCAAAGACTCAAGATGAGCTGAATTGGTTGTGGCATAAAAGGCTGTCTCATATGAATTTCAAAGACATCAACAAGCTGTGTAAGAAAGAGTTGGTGTCTGGTCTTCCAGTGATCAATTATGAGAAGGACAAGTTGTGTGGTGCTTGTGAGAAAGGCAAGCAACATAAAGCTACTTTTAAGTCTAAAACATGCTCAACCATTGATAATTGTTTGGATCTGCTTCATATGAACTTATTTGGACCAATTAGTACTCCATCATTCACTGGAATGAGGTACTCCTTGGTAATTGTTGATGAGTATTCAAGATACACCTGGGTTTTCTTTCTAAGACACAAGAGTGAAGCTGCTGACAGCATTATTCATTTCATTAAGCAAGCTGAAATTCTCTACAAAAGGCCTGTTAGGCAATTAAGAAGTGATAATGGTACTGAATTTAAGAATATCACTCTTAATTCTTTTTGCAGTGAAAAAGGAATTTCACAAGTCTACTCAGCTGCCAGAACTCCTTAACAAAATGGTGTTGCAGAAAGAAGAAACAGAACTCTTATTGAAGCTGCCAGATCCATGATGGCTCAAAACAATGTCAAGTCTCATTTCTGGGCGGAAGCAGTACACACAGCTTGCTTTACCCAGAACAGATCCCTCATTGTGAAAAAGACACCAGAAGACTGCATATGAACTTCTTAGGGGGAGAAAACCTGAGATTGGTTTCCTAAGAATGTTTGGAAGTCCTTGCTACATTCTGAATCAGAAAGACCATCTTGGAAAATTTGATGAGAAATCAGATGAAGGTATCCTACTTGGATATGCAACAATGATGAAGCTACATTATGTGAGTCCCTTAAGTTCGATGGTTAAACCAGGAAAGTGCAAAATACAACAAGTCTAATAAGCACTAGAATGGACTAGTATTACTTTAATATAAATGCAAGTATATAAATAAAGTAATACAAGACTTAAAGCAATAAACAAATAAAGTGGAACATTATGTATTTTTCATGGGTATTTTATTTATGATGTTAAATAAAACACAAGGTTGTTGCAGAATCAAGATAATACAATTAAGTATGTATCCTAACAACCTATGAGTTACAAATGATCTATATTTGTCAAATAACTCTTAGGATCGAGATACTTAAAGTTGTGAAGTATCCCAGTTTAAGATCGAGAGTATTTGGACAAATTCACTTCAATGCAAAATGAATGCTTAAAAGTATTTATGTCAAGGAAATGACTTTGTATTTATAGGCAACAAAATTCACCAGTGAATTTTGTGTCGTACAAATATGGTTGCATACATTTAATGATCCGACAAGAGCATTAAATGTATTGGATAAGGAATAAGGATAAAGTCACATCAAATGCAAGTGTATCCTTTTATCCAACCACCTTTACACACGCATACTTTGGTAAAGAACAAGTGGATTGTTCTTTGGAAAGTGTGTAAAGGGAAAAGTCAATCCTTGATATCAGTGTTCAGACTTGTAGGATCTAGAACACTAACAATCCTCCAGTGTACAGATCTGGTAAGACTTTCCAGTGGACTCCGCCATTTGTTAAGTCTTCTTTCTTCAGACTTCAGTCTTTGACTTCAGTCAGAATGTCTTCAGTAGAGTTGATCTAGACTGGGGTGAAGTCCAGTGAGCTCATCTGGAGAATACTCCAGATTTCCTATACAAGTATTGCTCACTGGTCTTCCATTATTTCTGGACAAATCTTCAGAGGGACTCCAGATTCCAAGTCTGGAGTAGGTCCAATAGAACACGTTTCTGGACAGATCTTCAGTAAGGCTCCAGTAGTCGAGTCTGGAGCGAGTCCAG
>CM067168.1:160094102-160121602 GCA_034093135.1 Erigeron breviscapus
TCAAGTTTCCTTTGACACTCTCTGTTGTTCTACAGCAGACTGGAGTTGTTGATGATTGATTTTCAGAGAAGTGTCCAGGGGAATGAATGTGCTTACATCAGTATCTTTAATTGCTTTGAGCTGTTTGGCAGTCAGTTTTGGTAAGCCTGTCACTTTCTTTCTGTACTCTAACTCCAGAGCACCAGCATTTTCCTTATCTTCTTCTGGAGGTTCACCAGTTCCTCCTTTCTCTGTCTGATAAGTTCTGGTACACTAACGCCATAAATTATTGAATCATAAATCTGTTCTTCTTCAGCGTAAAAGGAGCGTACATGAACATCATTCAATGCATTCAGACATTGATGACTCTGGGGTCTTCCTTCATCTTTTTGTAAACATCAATGTTTATGCCTAACCTGCCAGCATTATAAGAGTCCAGAGTCCCCATAGTTGCCATCTCCCTTTGATGGGCCAGCAGTTCATCTCTTTGATTTCTCTTAAAGATCTCTATCATTATGCATTCTTGTTCCAGCTTCTTAGAGGTTTCATCATCAGTAGTGGGAAACTCTGATGATTCTTCAGCAGTTTGTTCTTCTTCACCAGATACCATTTGTTCTTTTCCTTTAACAGACTTCAGAGTAGTTGGAATATCTGGGAAAGATTCAAACAGGGGCTCACTGGCTTCAGTACCAGCAGCTTCTTTAGTCAGCATAGTGGCTTCAGTGCCAAATGCTCTTTGTGCTAATCGTGCACTGGCATCAGTACCAGTCACTTGTTTTTGTTGCACAATGCTTTCAGTAGCAAAGGCCTTTTCAACAGCACTGACAACAACTTCCTTCTTTCTAATTAACCCTTCTTGGACACCAGACGACTTTTCCCCCTTGGAATGATCACCAGTTCTGGACTTAAGATCATTCCATAATTGTTCTAGCATGTGTCTGTCCAGTGCACCAAAGGTTCTTCCAGCCACTGGAGTTGTATCAGTCACAATTTTCATTAGTGCATGCACTTCCTTTTTAACATTTTCAACTTCTTGAGGCAAGTGCTTTGGCAATTCTTTTTCTATCAACTTCTCCACTTGGGGTAACAACCCATCTTGAATAGTTCGAAGAACAGACTCAGAAATTTCTTCAGATAATTCTTTCAACATACTAATTCTGAACTTCTTTGTACATTCATCACTAATTGTGCTAACAACAGCAGCCTGATCAAGTGTGGGCCTACTCTCCAGAGAACTTATCCTGGTAACCAACTTCTGAACCTCTTCTTTCAGACCTGCCAGTGGTTGAACAAGTTCACCTTTCACTGCAGTCTGAACAGAGTTCACCAGCCTTGTCTCCAATCCCTGGACCGCCACTTTGATGTTTTCAGTGTTGTTATTAGTGGCCAGTACCAGTTCATCAAGCTTCTCAAAAACAAGCTTCTCATTCCCAGCAAATATATTCATCTCAGATGCAAGGTTATTTGATAATAAAGATTTAAAGTCTGAAATAACCTGCGATAAAGTCTGGAGTGATCTCTCCAGGTCCGCCACCTTACTTAAGAAGGCCTTGGACCTCGGCAGAAGATGAAGTGGAGAGACCACTGGGAGGTTCAAGATTGGAAGGCAATCTGGTCATGAGAGGTACTTGTGCCCAGACCTCTTCAGTTGCAGCTTCAGATGTTACAACTGTTGAGTCCAGCGCACGAGGTTCAGATACGTTGACTGGAGTTTCAAGTGGTGGAGGTTGAGATTGTGAAGTTTGAATGGTTGCAGGAGTGAAGTATTGAGTATTTCTGGAATTGAAGGTGGTGGTGGTGGTGGCATGTTTGATTCTGGTGGAGGTGGTGGCATTTCTGATTCTGGTGGAGGAATATTTGTTTCTGGTGGAGGTGGTGGCATTTCTGGTAGACTTTCAACTTGTACAACATCCTCACCCAGAAAGTTCATATTGACATCAAAATTTTGATCTTCTGACATGGGAGAATCAGCCTCATCCCAAAACATTTCCCCAGCCTGAGCACCAACCAGTTCACCAGCCTGTTCACTTGCTTCAACATTCAAATCGATCTGAGCCTCTTGCTCACCAGATACTTGTTCATCAGCCTGAACAATTTGTTCTACCTGCTCAACAACCTGCTCAATAATCTGAGCCACATTTTCTATCTGTTCATCAGTCACCTGCCCAACAACATGTACATTCTCTTGCTCAAAAACTTGTTCAACATTCTCTTCAGGTTCAAAAATCGGAGACCCATCCAAATTCATTACATCACCAGGATGTCTTTCTGGATTCACCTGAACTCCAGCTCTCATCAGACGCCTTGATCTTGGTCGTCTGGAAGGTTCAACATTTTATGGTCCTTGACCTTCAGGAGCCACTTGTCTAATGGGGTGTACAGCTTCTATAATCTGTACATCTTGGTCACCAGAGGGTCCTTCACCAACTTGACCTCTACCTGGAGCCACTTCTACTTCTCCCCTTTGAAAAGAGAGCATGGACTGAGGAATATCTACCTCATTCAGTGGAGATCTTAGGTTGGTCAGATCCCTCATATACCCACTCACAGAAAAGTGAGTAGTTTCATAATCGTACTGGTCTCCAAGAGCTCTTTTAAACATCAGTGAAAGAAAACGGATATATAGAACAAAGGCTTTTCTACCTTTCACTCTAAGACGCTCTACCAGATCATCAAACAGGATCTGAGCAAAATCCACTCTGAGTCCAAACCAGAGGCAGTAGGCAATCTGGAGATGAGTTTGATTTATCTGGTCCAACCCTCCAGAACTGCCTCCCAAACATTCAACAATGTGGTGAAGAAGAATCTCCATGAGTCTGTCAGTTTGCTCATGTAGACTGTTCCCTTCCTAGATAGCTGGCCATGCTCATCCACAATATCTGTGTGCCTCATCAGTCTGCACACTTCCCTTGTATTGATACCAGAGGGAAGTTCGATGGGCAACTCATTCTGTTCAAAATAATTCAACTGTAGAACAGACCTGAGTAAACTAGCAGTGAAACCCAAGGATCTGGTACCTTGCTTCAGAGAATAAGTAATTGAATGAAGTTGCATCATCATATTGTGCAGTGTACCAGAATTCACAAAGATAGTCATGGTACATCCTTCCTGGATTTAAGGTCAAAGCACCATATAAAGGACATGAGAGAAAAAATGTATTTAATCTCCCAATAACAGATTGGGCATCATGAACACTGGAAAGTGAAAGTATGGCCATCCAGTTATTCATGTTTATTCTTATAGCTTTTGCCTCTAATGTGATATGAGGTGCCCTATCAACATTTTCAGTCGGAGCATATTCAGCGGCGAGCAGATTTTTAAGCGATTTGGATTGTCTTGGTGCCATTTTATGATGAATAGATGAAGATGAAATTGAATATTTAGGGTTTTGATGAAGATTTGATGAAGAATTGGAAATGGAGTAAATATGAGAGATGATTATGATTGGAAATTGAATGAAGAAATAAATGAAGGAATTTGAAAGATTTGGGAGTAAATATGTTCGAATAATGCAAATGAAATTGAAAGTGGGTATATATAGGAGAGAGAATGTGGAACTCAAACGGTTTATTTGAAATTATCAAATATAATTTTGATCGAGATTCTGAGATCCGCATTAATTACATCACATCACACATAAATGTGTGACGGTTTACAGCCCACAAACAGTAACAAGTTGCACTTTTTGTTTTCCCAAGGTAAAAATACCATCATTTCTTTGAAAAATTTACATGCCACGTAGGATTATAAGATAAATATCTTTTAAAAGTTTGCTTACGTGGCACGCACAATGACCAAGTATTTAAAATATTATGACTCATTTCAGTGCATCTGGAGGTTGACTGGACACTCCAGTATCACTGGTGGATTAGTCCAGTGAAGCATGCACTGATGGTACACTGGAGGGACACTCCAGTAAAGTACCAGTGAAAACCATTTTGAAAGACTGGTAACCTCAAACGGCACGTCAACTAATACAGACAAATGAGAGGGACACATTTACAAGGAGACAAAAGTCACCTCAAACACGTACTTCAACCTGTCCAATTACCAGTTATAAATTTATAAATCTTTAAATCAAAGATCCTCAGTAGTACACAATGGCGTTCGATACCAAGGTTCCAGATTTAAGGGTTTAACATTCCCAACTCACCAACAAGATATTCAAAAGTTTTGACATCCAGAGGTTTAGTAAAAATGTCAGCGAGTTGTTTGTCAGTTGGAATAAAATGGAGTTCAATGTTGTTTTTCATAATATGATCACGGATAAAATGATACCTGAGATCAATGTGTTTCATTTTGGAATGCATGACTGGATTGTTCGAGATAGCAATGGCACTGGTATTATCACAAAAGATTGGGGTCTTAGAGTACTTAATACCATAATCAAGCAACTGGTTCTTCATCCAGAGTATCTGAGCACAACAACTGGCTGCAGACACGTATTCATCTTCAGCAGTGGACAATGAAACTGAAGTTTGCTTCTTACTAGTCCAGCTGACCAGTTTGCCACCAAGGAAATGACATCCACCAGTAGTGGATTTCCTGTCTATCTTACAACCTGCATGATCTGAATCTGAATAACCCATTAGATCCATGCCTGAGCCTTTGGGATACCAAAGACCTAAACTGGGGACACCCTTAAGGTATTTCAGTATGCGCTTTACAGCAAGCATATGAGATTCTTTTGGATTAGACTGATATCTGGCACATAAACATGTTGAAAACATAATATCTGGTCTACTGGCAGTTAAATACATCAGTGAACCAACCATGCCTTTATAGACAGTGGTGTTCACTGGTTTTCCATCTGGATCGGAGTCCAGTGTCAGTGGTGCAGAAATTGGAGTTGGTTTAGATGGTGAAGAGTTCATATCAAATTTATTTAAAAGATCTCTAACATATTTTTCCTGATTAATAAAAATGCCAACTTTGTTTTGTTTAATCTGGAGTCCAAGAAAATACGTTAATTCACCCATCAAACTCATTTCATATTCTGTTGACATTATTTTCGAAAATTTCTTGCACATGTTTTCATCAGTAGACCTAAAAATAATATCATCAACATAAATTTGTACCATTAACAGATTACCTTTTTCATGAAGAATAAATAAGGTATTGTCAATTGCACCTCTTTTGAAACCATTTTTCAATAAATGTTTAGTCAGAGTGTCATACCAGGCACGTGGGGCTTGTCTGAGGCCATAAAGCGCTTTGTCCAGACGATATACCCAATGTGGATGCTTTTCATCAACGAAACCTGGTGGTTGTCTGACATAAACTTCTTCTTCAAGCTTTCCATTCAATAAAGCACTCTTTACATCCATCTGGTAGACCTTGAACTGATGATAAGCAGCGAATGCTAAGAATATTCTGATCGCTTCAAGTCTAGCCACTGGAGCAAACGATTCATCAAAATCGACATCTGACTAGCAGTAGCCTTGTGCTACCAGTCTGGCCTTGTTTCTGATTACGTGGCCATCTTCATCTACCTTGTTCCTGAAGACCCATCTTGTTCCAATTGGTTCTTTCTATCCAACTGGGAAAGGAACCAGATACCAGACCTTGTTCCTTTCAAACTGGTGAGCTCTTCTTGCATAGCAGTCACCCAGCTTGGATCTTCCATAGCCTCGTCAATCTTCTTTGGTTCCATCAATGATAGAAAACTAACATATAAGCTTTGATTACTGGAGGCTCTTCTGGTCTGAACTCCTCTACTGGAGTCACCTATGATCTGATCAATAGGATGAGCTTTTGTCCATCTGGAGTACTGACCAGGATTGTTACTGACAACAATATCAGTGCAAGAATTCAGTTGAGTCTCCTCTGGAGTTGCTTCAGGAGGAGGATCTTGTCAGACTACTTCAGCATCTTCATCTGAGTCATTTAAATCACGATTTGCATCATGAAATTCTTCATTTGAAGGCATTTCTTGAAGTACTGGTTCAGTTTGGAATTCTTCATAAGAAGACATTTCTGGTATATTCTCAACTGACACTGATACTGGGGGAGTAGTACGAACATCTGATCCAATACTAATTTCAGAGGGTAGTTTGAAAATAATAGAAGGATAGAATGGAGTACCACTGGAGCGTTTCTTTTTCTGAACAGGTTCCAAATCAGGATGACTGGAAACTGTGTCTTCTGAATCTTCTTTATTGTAGTTGATAGGATCAGATTCACAGAAGACAATTGGAGTTACTGTGGGAGTGTCAAGGGCTGGCTTCTTGTTGATTGCAGCATTTGATTCATCAAATGTGACATGAATTGACTCATGGACCTTCTCCAGTCTCTTGTTGTAGACTCTGAAGGCCTTGCGAATGGCTGAATAACCTAAGAAATACCCTTCATCAGCTTTGGCATCAAATTTGCCTAACTAACTGGAGTCGTTCAGGATGTAAACTGGACATCCAAAAACGTGAAAATAACCAATATTTGGTTTTCTATTTCTTAAGACTTCATAGGCTATCTTTTTGTGTCGCTTCACATACACTGACCGGTTCTGGGTATGGCAAGCAGTAGCAATTGCTTCAGCCCAGAAACTGGTAGACAGACCAGATTCAGCAAGCATACTCCTAGCAGCTTCTATCAGCGTTCGATTCTTCCTTTCCACCACTCCATTCTTTTCTGGAGAGCGGGCTGATGAGAAATTCTGGGAGATGCCAGTGTCAGTACAGAATGACTCCAGAGTTGCATTCTGGAATTCTGTTCCATTGTCACTTCTTAACTGACACACCCAGAGTTACATTCTGGAATTTTGTTCCATTGTCACTTCTTAACTGACACACCTTTCGACTGTACTTGAGCTCAATTTGCTTGATAAGACTGATGATTTCAGCAGCATCTTCACTTTTAGATCTGAGAAAGATAACCCAACAATATCTGGAAAATTCATCTACTATTACCAGGGTGTATCTTTTACCAGCACGAGTCTGAACATTCACTGGACCAAAGAGATCCATATGAAGCATATGAAGAGGTTCAGATATGCTGAAATTCTGTCTGGTCTTGAAACTGGTACGTTTCTGCTTACCCATCTCACATCCTGGACATGGCCTTTCCTTTTTGAAGGAAACTGAAGGTATCCCATCTGCAAGTTGTTTTCTGGACAACTTATTAATATTCTTGAAATTTAAATTGGATAACCTTTTGTGCCATAACCAGTTTGTGTCTTCATCAGCTTGAGTATAGAAACACTGCTCTGAAGGAGAGCTTTCCATATCCATCACGTACACATTCCCTTTTCTGGGAGCAATCAACACTACCTTCCAGTCCTTGTTGAATACGATACCCTGAGCAATATTGAATAAAACTTGATAGCCATCATCACACAGTTGGCTTACACTGATCAGGTTATATTTCAAACCATTCACAAATGCAACACGTCTGAACTTGACTTGTCCATTGTTTAGAACACCGTATCCCTCAGTCTTTCCACAACCATCATTTCCAAAAGTAATGGAGGGTCCTTCAGAAATGGTGAACTCCTCCAGCAGGGTCTTACATCCGGTCATCGTCCTGCCAGCTGCACTGTCAAGATACCAGATATATTTCTTTCGATTGCCCTGCACATCCACCAGATATTATCAGTTAGATTTGGGAACCCATCGACTGATGGGTTCACTGGACCCTCCCTTATAGGTCCCTGGGGCAATCTGGTTTAGTTCACTTTCTTCAACAGTGGTCTTAGTTGAAAAGACCACTGGGGTTGATAGTTTTGAAACCTTTTTCTTTTTCTCAACCGGAGAAATAGATTTAACTTTCTTTGCAAAAGGTTTTGTATTTTGTCTAGGGCCAGATGAAGTACCCTCAATAAAGTTTAATCTTGCATTAAAACTTTGAAATTGACGAGTCAGTATTTGAATCTGGCTCTCTAACCTTGACAAAACATTTTCATCAGATGATACCTTAGCCTTTCCAGTTCTAGGCTTAGGTAGGGGATTGGTCTGAGGCAAAGGTTTCGTCTGATTGACCTTTTGAACTGGAGCACTCATCTGGAATGCTCCAGTCTTAACCTTTGGGGATTGAACTGGGAAAATATTGGCCTTGGGAGTTACAGGCTCATCATAAACAGTGGTGGGCCTGAACCCCTCTGGTAATCGATCGATTACTGGTATTAATGATGCTACATGAGTATTTCCATCTAAATATGCACTTTTTTGAGCAGGAAATTGATTTACTCCAGCATCATATGGCTTTCTGGTTCCTAGCCATGATTTAATCACCAGTTTTTCTTTCTCTAAAATGACTTCAAGATCTTGTTTTTCTTGAATCAATTGTTCAGTTACCAGAACCTGGGCTTGAAATGCCAGTTCAATGTCTTGAAGTTCTTTCAATTTTGATTTTAAAACAGTTATTTCAGAAAAATCTGTTTCTAGACCATTTACACAGTCAGATCTAACAGTTTCAACAAATATTAAATCAGAATTAAGAGCTTCAGCAATGTCCAGTTTTAATTCTTGGTTAGTTGCAGTATCATCATTACTAACCTTTTTAATAACAATGTCCACCCATCGTCCAGATGTGACATCTTCCTTCACCAGGTGCTCTTCGTCTGCCAGAGCCATGTAACAACAATCTCTTTTCTTCTTCTTCATCAGCATATGATTCATCAGAAGGAACCCACTTCTCTTCAGTTGTTGCGATCATGCACTTATTATTATTTTCCATTTGTTGTGCCATGAGAGCAATCTGGGCCTTAAGCTTTTTATATTTCAATTTATAGCTATCATCAGGCTTATTATTTGAAGAAAATGGACCAGGCTTGGATACAAACTGGCTGGACCTGCAATCTTTCATGAAATGACCCTTTTTGCCACACTTAAAGCATGTCAAATTGGTCTTATCAGTTAAAGAAATGGATGCAAATTGTCCAGATGGCCTATTTGCTCTTGCTTTGAAACGGTTAAACGTTTTAGCAATCATTGCAACAAGGTCATCATCATCAGTTTCATCACAACAGTCTGGAGAGACTTGACTGGATTCTCCAGAATCCATGAGTTCAGACACCATCTTCTTCATAGAAAATACATTATCAGAAGATATCAGTGTTGTACTTTGTGGTTCAGTATGACTAACCACATTAGGACTACTGGAGGCATGGTTATAAGCATCTTGTTCTGCCACCACTCTCCGAGCTTGATTTTCTTCAGTGTACCTGAAAGCTCCATAAAGAGTTGAGAGTGTGTGTGTGTGCAGAGTTTTACCTTGTCGTAAGACCAGGATCATATGAGACCATTTGGTGGGCAGAATATCACAAAATTTCTCCAGAAGTATATCCTTGTCCTTCTCAACCCCAAGACCTCTCAACTAGTTTATGATACTCATAAATCTGGTGTAAGTACCAGTGAGAGACTCATTAGGCTGAGCAAAAAATGACTCATACCTCTTGTTTAAGGAGACCTTTCTGGTGACAATGGTGTCATCTCCTCCTTCATGCTGGTTTAAAAGTTCATCCCACATGGTTTTAGCACTAGGAAAAAGAACTAGTGTGGAAATAGGGTTTCTGGAACGGCCCCGAGGATCATGTTTTTGAGAAGGGTGTCTAGATTCACCAATCTCCTCTCCTCTTCAGACCAATGTTCCTCCCTCTTTTCCCTTCCTCTTCTAGATCCAGAAGGATCAAGAAGGGATTGAGAGGTGATGTGGGGACATAAGGTCCTTCATTTAAGATTTTCATCATATTCCTCTCAATACCAGTGATATGTAATATCATCCTAGCCTTCCACGTACCAAACTCATCACTGTTCCCACTGAATTTAGGAATAGGATTATTTGAATAGTGCACATGCACGTGTGGAGAAGCAAGAGTAGGAGGAGGAGGTGGTGGATTAGTGTTATTAACAATAGGTGGTTCATTATTTTGATCATTAATATTAACATTAGGATCGGGACCAAAATTAAAACTTCCTTGTGTATTTTCAGGGGTGGACATCAAAGAAGCAGATCTAGGCAATGTTTAGCCTTCTGCTCTGATACCAAATGTGAGGTCCCAAATACGATGGTTAACCCGAAAGTGTATAATACAACAAGTCTAATAATCACTAGAATAGACTAGTATTACTTAAATATAAATGCAAGTATATAAATAAAGTAATACACGACTTAAAGCAATAAACAAGTAAAGTGAAACATTATGTATTTTTCAAGGTGTATTTTATTTATGATGTTAAATAAAATACAAGGTTGTGCGGAATCAAGATAATACAAATAAGTATGTATCCTAACAACCTATGAATTACAAATGATCTATATTTGTCAAATAACTCTTTTGGATCGAGATACTTAAAGTTGTGAAGTATCCCTGTTTAAGATCGAGAGTATTTAGACAAATTCACTCTAATGCTAAATGTATGCTTTAAAGTAATTTCTCAAAGAAATGACTTTGTATTTATAGGCAACAAAATTCACCAGTGAATTTGTGCCGTACAAATATGGTTGCATGCATTTAATGAACCGACAAGAACATTAAATGCATTGGTTAAGGTACAAGGATAAAGTATGACTTTATTCTTTTAACCAACCACCTTTACACACGTATAAACTTTGGTAAAGAACAAGTGGAA
This sequence comes from Erigeron breviscapus, assembly GCA_034093135.1. NCBI lineage: Eukaryota > Viridiplantae > Streptophyta > Magnoliopsida > Asterales > Asteraceae > Erigeron > Erigeron breviscapus. Next base: position 160,104,647 of record CM067168.1, read on the forward strand.
TGTCCTTTGGAAAGTGTGTAAAGGCAAAAGTCAATTACTCGATATCAGTGTTCAGACTTGTAAGGTCTAGAACACTGACAATCCTCCAGTGTACAGATCTGGTAAGACTTCCAGTGGACTCCGCCATTTGTCAGTCTTCTTTATTCTGACTTCAGTCTTTGACTTCAGTAGAATAGATCTAGACTAGGGTGAAGTCCAGTGAGCTAATCTGGAGAATACTCCAGATTTCCTATACAAGTATTTGCTCACTGGTCTTCCATTATTTCTGGACAAATCTTCAGAGGGACTCCAGATTCCAAGTCTGGAGTAGGTCCAGTAGAACACGTTTCTGGACAGATATTCAGTAAGGCTCCAGTAGTCGAGTCTGGAGCGAGTTCAGTAAATCTGGACCTAACACACATTGCATCATCAGTTGAACCAAATATAATGTCATCAACATAAATTTGTACCAATAAAATATTACCTCTTTCTTTCAAGATAAATAAGGTATTATCTATTGCACCTCTTTGAAAGCCATTTTTAAGAAGATTTTTAGTTAAAGTATCATACCAGGCTCTTGGGGCTTGTCTAAGACCATACAAAGCTTTGTTCAGTCTATAGACCCAGTGAGGATGCTTCTCATTGATGAAGCCTGGAGTCTGCTTAACATACACAACTTCTTCTAATGTTCCATTAAGGAACGCACTTTTGACATCCATCTGGAAGACTTTAAACTGCAGATGGGCTGCATAAGCCAGAAATATTCTGATGGCTTCAAGTCTTGCAACTGGAGCAAAAGTTTCATCAAAGTCAACGCCTTTTGCTTGACAATAACCCTGGGCAACTAATCTGGCCTTGTTTCTTACAACATGGCCATCTTCATCCATCTTGTTTCGGTAGACCCATCTTGTACCAATGGGTTCTTTCTTTAACCCTGGTGGACAAGGAACTAGCTCCCACACATTATTCCTTTCAAACTGGACGAGCTCTTCTTGCATAGCTTCCACCCAGCTTGGGTCTGCCATAGCCTCGTCAATCTTCTTCGGTTCAATTAGTGATAAGAAGGTGACGTTTAAGCATTGTTCACTGGTGGCTCTTCTAGTCTGAACCCCACTATTTGGATCTCCCACAATCTGTTCAATTGGATGGGCTCGAGTCCATCTAGTGTATTGACTAGGCTGGTGTACAACAATATCAGTGCAAGTCACCTGGCGATCTTCTTCAGTTGCAGCAGCATCTGGAGAAGGATCAGCCCAAACTACTTCTACATCCTCATCAGAGTCAATGAGGTCACGATTTGCATCATGAAATTCTTCATTCAAAGGCATTTCTTGAAGAACTGGAGAAGTTAGGTTTGAACTGGTGCTGATATTGGAGTAACACGTACATCAGATCCAATCACCAATTTCTGTGGTAAGTTGAAATTGATGGAGGGATAGAATGAAGTGTCACTGGTGGTGCTCTTCTTCTTAACTGGTTCCAATTGATTGTAACTGGAAACATCTTTCGGTGAAACAACTGACTGATGAACTTGGTCAGTTTCACCAAAATTTATTGGAACGACTGGAGAAATATCAAGGCTTGGTCTCTTGTTTATTGCTTCAGTTGATTCGTCGAATGTGACATGAATTGTCTCATGAACCTTTTGGAGTCTATAATTATAAACTCTAAAGGCCTTTCGAATATCTGAATAGCCTAAAAATACACCTTCATCAGCTTTTACATCAAACTTTCCAAGCTGACTGGAATCGTTTAAAATATAAACTGGACAACCAAATACATGAAAATATCCAATATTTGGCTTACGATTCCTGAGTACTTCATAGGCAGTCTTCTTATGTCTCTTGATGTAGACTGACCGGTTTTGGATGTGACAAGCAGTTGCAACTGCTTCAGCCCAGAAACTGGTGGGAAGACCTGATTCAGATAGCATACTTCTGGCTGCTTCTATCAGTGTGCGATTCTTTCTTTCCATAACTCCATTCTGCTCTGGAGAGTGTGCTGATGAGAAGTTTTGAGTGATGCCAGTGTCGTTGCAAAATGTTTCAAGTACCTTATTTTGAAATTTAGTACCATTATCACTTCGCAACTGACAGACTTTTCGAGTATACTTGAGTTCAATTCTTTTGATGAGAGAGATGATTTCAGCAGGTGCATCACTTTTGGATCTGAGGAATACCACCCAACAGTATCTGGTGAATTCATCGACCACAACTAGAGTGTATTTCTTCCCATCTCTAGTTTGAACATTTACTGGACCAAAGAGATCCATATGTAGCATGTGAAGAGGTTCAGTGATGCTAAAGTTTTGCCTGGTTTTGAAACTGGCCCTTTTCTGCTTGCCCATCTCACACCCTGGACATGGCTTTTCTTTATTCAAAGATGTGAGTCCCTTAAGTTCGATGGTTAACCAGGAAAGGGTAAAATACAACAAGTCTAATAATCACTAGAATGGACTAGTATTACTTGTAAATAAATGCAAGAATATATAAACAAAGTAATACAAGACTTAAAGCAATAAACAAGTAAAGTGGAACATTATGTATTTTTCAATTGTGTATTTTATTTATGATGTTAAATAAAATACAAGGTTGTGCGGAATCAAGATAATACAAATAAGTATGTATCCTAACAATCTATGAATTACAAATGATCTATATTTGTCAAATAACTCTTTTGGATAGAGATACTTAAAGTTGTGAAGTATCCCTGTTTAAGATCGAGAGTATTTGGACAAATTCACTTAAATGCAAAATGTATGCTTAAAAGTATTTATGTCAAGGAAATGACTTTGTATTTATAGGCAACACAATTCACCAGTGAATTTTGTGCCGTACAAATATGGTTGCATACATTTAATGATCCGACAAGAACATTAAATGTATTGGATAAGGAATAAGGATAAAGTCACATCAAATGACTTTGTATCCTTTTATCCAACCACCTTTACATACGTATACTTTGGTAAAGAACAAGTGGATTGTTCTTTGGAAAGTGTGTAAAGGGAAAAGTCAATCCTTGATATTAGTGTTCAGACTTGTAGGGTCTAGAACACTAACAATCCTCCAGTGTACAGATCTGGTAAGACTTTCCAGTGGACTCCGCCATTTGTCAGTCTTCTTTCTTCAGACTTCAGTCTTTGACTTCAGTCAGAATGTCTTCAGTAGAGTTGATCTGGACTGGGGGTGAAGTCCAGTGAGCTCATCTGGAGAATACTCCAGATTTCCTATACAAGTATTTTGCTCACTGGTCTTCCATTATTTCTGGACAAATCTTCAGAGGGACTCCAGATTCCAAGTCTGGAGTAGGTCCAGTAGAACACGTTTCCGGACAGATCTTCAGTAAGGCTCTAGTAGTCGAGTCTGGAGCGAGTCTAGTAAATCTGGACTAAATCTGGACCTAACAAATTCCACCTATTTGTTTAGAAATAATGCAAGTGTTTTCAAGCTGAATCTATACATTTTGTATGCTTGAAAAACACAAGTTTTGATTAGTCTAAAAAATCTAAGTTACTGGAAAACACTCTATAGATCATGAGTGTTTTCAGTTTCATCATTTAAGTTCTAACTTAGACTAAATCTGATCATTACTTATATGAATCAAAAATTGCAACTATTATTACATACATCAACTGATAAATAGTATACAAGTTTCATAAAACAATAAATTTACAACAAGTAAATGATAAGAGTCAGGCCCTTCTTTTTGATGTCTGTCCTGGAGCATCTTCAGTAGCCTTTCTCTTTGGTGATGGAGAAGATGGTATTGATTCTGGCGTTCTTATGCCCATTGCAACTTCCATCTGTTGCTTTCTTCTCCATACCTTTTCAATTCTTTTCAGAAATGCTTTAACATCAGTCGACACATTTGTCTTCCCCTGAACGTTAAAGCGATTTCTTTCAGTTCACTCCATCCAAATGCTTAGACTGAAGTACTTTTCCTTTCATCAGTAAAGTTACCCTCCCTGGTCAACTTTACTTCAAACTTAGACATGCCTTCATGATCTTCAGCCAATTTGATTTCAGCACCAGTGATCCTTCTGGCATCAGCCTGAAATTCAACATCTCATTGTATTTTTCTTTCAGCTTGGCTTGCTGAATCAATGATTCAGTTTCCTTGGACACTCTCCTTTGCTCTACAGCAGATTGGAGTTCTTGACGATTGATTTTTCGAGAAGTGTCCAGGGGAATGAAATTACTTACATCAGCATCTTTGATTGCTTTGATTTGTCTGGCAGTCAATTTTGGTAAGCCAGTAAGTCGCTTCCTGTACTCTATCTCCAGAGCACCAGCGTTCTTTCTGATCTTTTTCTGGAGGCTTACCAGTTCATCCTTTCTTTGTCTGATGAGTTCTGGTACACTCACGCCATAAATTATAGAATCATATACTTGTTCTTCTTCAGCGTAGAAAGAGCGTACATGAACATCATCCAATAAACTCAAACATTGATGAACTCTGGGGTCATCCTTCATCTTTTTATATACTTCAATATTAATGCCTAACCTGCCAGCATTGTAAGAATCCAGAGTACCCATATTTGCCATCTCCCTTTGATGGGCCAGCAGTTCATCTTTTTGATTTCTTTTGAAAATCTCTATCATGATGCATTCTTGTTCAAGCTTCTTGGATGTTTCATCATCAGCATCTTCAACAGTTTGCTCTTCCTCTCCAGATTCCATTTGTTGTTTTCCCTTAACTGACTTCAAAGTTGATGGAATATCTGGGAAGGACTCAAACTGGGGCTCACTGGCTTCAGTACCAGTAGCTCCTTCAGTTAGCCCGGCTTCAGTGCCATATGCTCTTTGTCTTTCAGTTAGCCCGGCTTCAGTGCCATATGCTCTTTGTCTTTCAGTTAGCCCGGCTTCAGTGCCATATGCTCTTTGTGACAATTGCTTCAGTGTTTGGTCACCAGATGACTTTTCCCCCTTGGAATGATCACCAGTCCTTGACTTGAGATCATTCCATAATTCTTCAAGCATAAGTCTGTCCAGTGCACCAAATGTTGTACCTGCTACTGGAGTTGTTTCAGTCACAACTTTCTTAAGTACCTGCACTTCCTTCTGAACATTTGCAACAGCTTTAGGCAAGTGTTTTGGCAACTTCTCATCCAGTAACTTGTCTACTTGGGGTAACACCCCATCATGAATGCTACGAAGAACAGTCCCAGAAACTTCTTCACATAATTCTTTCAACATATTGTTTCTGAACTTCCTTGTACATTCATCACTTATAGTACTAACAACTGCACCCTGGTCTAGTGTGGGTCTACTCTCCAGAGAACTGACCCTGAAAACCAAATTCTGAACATCTTCTTTTAGACCTGCCAGTTCACCAGTGACTGCAGTCTGAACAGAACTAACCAGCCTAGTCTCTAATCCCTGGACTGCCATTTTAATCTTTTCAGTGTTGTTGTTTGTGGCCAGTACCAGTTCATCAAGCTTCTCATAAACCAGCTTCTCATTCCCAGCAAAGACATTCATCTCAGATTCCAGGTTATTTGATAATAATGATTTGAAGTCTGAAATAACCTGAGATGAAGTCTGGAGTGATCTCTCCAGGTCCGCCACCTTACTTAAAAGGCCTTGGACCTCGGCAGAAGATGAAGTGGAGAGACCACTGGGAGGTTCAAGAGTTGAAGGTAATCTGGTCATTAGAGGAACTTGTGCCCAGTCCTCTTCAGTTGCAGCTTCAGATGTTGCAACTGGTGACTCCGGCGCACGAGGTAGAGGTTGAGATTGTGAAGGTTGAGTGGTTGCTGGAGTGAAGTATTGAGTGTGTTCTGGAATTGAAGGTGGTGGTGGTGGTGGCATGTTTGATTGTGGTGGTGGCATTTCTGGTAGACTTTCTTCTTCTTGGACATCTTCACCCAGAAAATTCAAGTTTGCATCAAAACCTTCAGACATTGGGGAATCTACGTCATCCCATTCTGGAGCCATCCCAACTGTCTGTTCACCAGTCTCTACATTCACTTGTTCACCAGCCTCTACATTCAAGTCAATTGGAGCCTCTTGCTCACCAGAAATACGTTCATCAGTCTGAACATCTTCTTCAACTTCCTCAACAACCTGCTCTACAATCTGGGCAACATTTTCAATTTGTTCATCAGTTACCTGCCCAACAACCTCTTCAGATTCAAAAATTGGTGACCCATCCAGATTCATAACATCACCAGGATGTCTTTCTGGATTCACCTGGAGTCCAGCTCTCATCAGACGCCTATTAGTTCTAGGTCGTCTAGAAGGTTCAACAACTTCTGTACCTTGACCTTCTGGAGCAACTTGTCTAATGGGTTGTACAGCTTCAATGATCTGTACATCATCACCAGATGGTCCTTCAACAGCTTGACCTCTATCTGGACCCATTTCAGTTTCTTCCCTTTGGAAGGAAAGCATGGACTGAGGAATATCTACCTCGTCCAGTGGAGATCTGAGATTGACCAAATCTCTCATATACTCACTCACAGAAAAGTGAGTAGTATCAAAATCATACTGGTCGCCAAGAGCATTCTTAAACATAAGAGAAAGGAAACGAATATAAGGAACAAATGGTTTTATTCCTTTCACTCTTAGGCGCTCAACCAGGTCATCAAAAAGGATCTGGGCAAAGTTCACTCTAAGCCCAAACCATAAGGAGTAGGCAATCTGGAGGTGGGTTTGATTTCTCTGGTCTAACCCTCCAGAACTGCCTCCCAGACACTCAACAATATGGGTGAAGAAATATCTCCATGAGTCTGACAGCTTGCTCATGTAGATAGTCCCTTTCCTGGATAGCTGGCCATGCTCATCCATAATATCCGTGTGCCCCATCAGTCTGCACACTTCCCTTGTATTTATACCAGTGGGAAGTTCAATAGGCAACTCATTCCGTTCAAAATAGTTCAACTGGAGAACAGACCTGAGAAGACTAGCTGTGAAACCAAGGGATCTGGTACCTCCCTTGAGAGTATAATTGATCGATGAAGTTTCATTGTCATATTAAGCAGTGTACCAGAATTCACATAGGTACTCGTGGTACATCCTTCCTGGATTAATGTTAACGCACCATATAATGGGAAAGAGAGAAAGAATGAGTTTAATCTCCCAATAATCGATTGGGCATCATGAACACTGGACAGAGAGAGTCTGGCCATCCAGTTATTCATATTGATTCTTATGGCACTTGCCTCAAGAGAGATATGAGGTGCCCTGTCAACATTTTCCGAAGGAGCATATTCAGCGGCAAGGAGATTTTTGAGCGATTTTGATTGTCTAGGTGCCATTAATAAAGAATAGATGAAGATGAAATTGAATATATATATATAGGTTATGATGAAGATTTGATGAAAGAATGAATGAAAATGGAGTAAATAAGAGAGATAAATATGATTGGGAATTGAATGAAGAAGTAAATGAAGGAATTTGAGAGATTTGGGAGTAAATATGTTCAAAGTAAATGCAATTGAAATTGAAAGTGGGTATATATAGGAGAGACAATGACCAAGTATTTAGAAAATATTATGACATATTTCAGTGCATCTGGAGGTTGACTGGACACTCCAGTATCACTGGTGGATTAGTCCAGTGAACATGTACTGATGGTACACTGGAGGGACACTCCAGTAAAGTACCAGTGAAAACCATTTTTGAAAGACTGGTAACCTCAAATTTGCACGTCAACTAATTCAGACAAATGAGAGGGACACATTTACAAGGAGACATAAGTCACCTCAAACACGCACTTCAATCTGTCCAGTTACTAGTGAGAGGGACACATTTACAAAGCACTAGTAATATTTTCTGAAGAGTTTGTCCAGTGAGAAAATAAATTAATAAATTCCCCTTGAACTTAAAACATTTTTTAAGAAAAAATATCTTTCAAGTCTTTCCTGGAATGTTCCAGAAATCTAATAATGCAAAGATAGTACACAAAGGCGTTCAATATCTGAGCAGTTACCAGATTTAAGGGTTTAACATTCCCAACTCACCAACAAGATATTCAAAAGTTTTGACATCCAGAGGTTTGGTAAAAATGTCAGCGAGTTGTTTGTCAGTGGGAATAAAATGGAGTTCAATGTTGTTTTTCATAATATGATCACGAATAAAGTGATACCTGAGATCAATGTGCTTCGTTCTGGAGTGCATGACTGGATTGTTTGAGATAGCAATGGCACTGGTATTATCACAAAAGATTGGGGTCTTTGAATATTTAATACCATAATCAAGCAACTGGTTCTTCATCCAGAGTATCTGAGCACAACAACTGGCTGCAGACACGTATTCAGCTTCAGCAGTGGACAATGAAACTGAAGTTTGCTTCTTACTGGTCCAGCTGACCAGTTTGCCACCTAGGAAATGACATCCACCAGTTATGGATTTCCTATCTATCTTACAACCTGCATGATCTGAATCTGAATAACCCATTAGATCCATGCCTGAGCCTTTGGGATACCAAAGACCTAAACTGGGGACACCCTTAAGGTATTTCAGTATGCGCTTTACAGCAAGCATATGAGATTCCTTTGGATTAGACTGATATCTGGCACATAAACATGTTGAAAACATAATATCTGGTCTACTGGCAGTTAAATACATCAGTGAACCAACCATGCCTCTATAGACAGTGGTGTTCACTGGTTTTCCATCTGGATCGGAGTCCAGTGTCAGTGGTGCAGAAATTGGAGTTGGTTTAGATGGTGAAGAGTTCATATCAAATTTCTTTAAAAGATCTCTAACATATTTTTCCTGATTATTAAAGATGCCATCTTTGTTTTGTTTAATCTGGAGTCCAAGAAAATATGTTAATTCACCCATTAAACTCATCTCATATTAAGTTGACATTATTTTCGAAAATTTCTTGCACATGTTTTCATCAGTAGACCCAAAAATAATATCATCAACATAAATTTGTACCATTAACAGATTACCTTTTTCATGAAGAATAAATAAGGTATTGTCAATTGCACCTCGTTTGAAACCTTTTTTCAACAAATGTTTAGTCAGAGTGTCATACCAGGCACGTGGGGCTTGTCTGAGGCCATAAAGCGCTTTGTCCAGACGATATACCCAATGTGGATGCTTTTCATCAACGAAACCTGGTGGTTGTCTGACATAAACTTCTTCTTCAAGCTTTCCATTCAAGAAAGCACTCTTTACATCCATCTGGTAGACCTTGAACTGATGATAAGCAGTGAATGCTAAGAATATTCTGATCGCTTCAAGTCTAGCCACTGGAGCAAATGATTCATCAAAGTCGACATCTGACTGGTAGTAGCCTTGTGCTACCAGTCTGGCCTTGTTTCTGATTACGTGGCCATCTTCATCTACTTTGTTTCTGAACACCCATCTTGTTCCAATTGGTTCTTTCTTTCCAACTGGGAAAGGAACCAGATACCAGACCTTGTTCCTTTCAAACTGGTGAATCTCTTCTTGCATAGCAGTCACCCAGCTTGGATCTTCCATAGCCTCGTCAATCTTCTTTGGTTCCATCAAAGATAGAAAACTAACGTATAAGCATTGATTACTGGAGGCTCTTCTGGTCTGAACTCCTCTACTGGAGTCACCTATGATCTGATCAATAGGATGAGATTTTGTCCATCTAGAGTACTGACCAGGATTGTTACTGACAACAATATCAGTGCAAGAATTCAGTTGAGTCTCCTCTGGAGTTGCTTCTGGAAGAGGATCTTGCCAGACTACTTCAGTATCTTCATCTGAGTCATTTAAATCACGATTTGCATCATGAAATTCTTCATTTGAAGGCATTTCCTGAAGTAATGGTTCAGTTTGGAATTCTTCATAAGAAGACATTTCTGGTCTATTCTCAACTGACACTGATACTGGGGGAGTAGTACGAACATCTGATCCAATATTAATTTCAGAGGGTAGTTTGAAAATAATAGAAGGATAGAATGGAGTACTACTGGAGAGTTTCTTTTTCTGAACAGGTTTCAGATCAGGATGACTGGAAACTGTGTCTTTTGAATCTTCATTTTTGTCGTTTATAGGATCAGATTCACAAAAGACAATTGGAGTTACTGGGGGAGAGTCAAGGGCTGGCTTCTTGTTGATTGCAGCATTTGATTCATCAAATGTTACATGAATTGACTCATGGACCTTCTCCAGTCTCTTGTTGTAGACTCTGAAGGCCTTGCGAATGGCTGAATAGCCTAAGAAATACCCTTCATCAGCTTTGGCATCAAATTTGCCTAACTGACTGGAGTCGTTCAGGATGTAAACTGGACATCCAAAAACGTTAAAATAACCAATATTTGGTTTTCTATTTCTTAAGACTTCATAGGCTGTCTTTTTGTGTCTTTTGATGTACACTGATCGATTCTGGGTGTGGCAAGCAGTTGCAATTGCTTCCGCCCAGAAACTCGTAGACAGACCAGATTCAGCAAGCATACTCCTGGCAGCTTCTATCAGCGTTCGATTCTTCCTTTCCACCACTCCATTTTGTTCTGGAGAGCGGGCTGATGAGAAATTCTGGGAGATGCCAGTGTCAGTACAGAATGACTCCAGAGTTGCATTCTGGAATTCTGTTCCATTGTCAATTCTTAACTGACACACTTTTCGACTGTACTTGAGCTCAATTTGCTTGATAAGACTGATGATTTCAGCAGCAGCTTCACTTTTAGACCTCAGAAAGATCACCCAACAATATCTGGAGAATTCATCTACGATCACCAGGGTGTATCTTTTACCAGCACGAGTCTGAACATTCACTGGACCAAAGAGGTCCATATGAAGCATATGAAGGGGTTCAGATATGCTGAAATTCTGTCTGGTCTTGAAACTGGTACGTTTTTGCTTACCCATCTCACATCCTGGACATGGCCTTTCCTTTTTGAAGGAAACTGAAGGTATCCCATCTGCAAGTTGTTTTCTGGACAACTTATTAATATTCTTGAAATTTAAATGGGATAACCTTTTGTGCCATAACCAGTTTGTGTCTTCATCAGCTTGAGTATAGAAACACTGCTCTGAAGGAGAGCTTTCCATATCCATCACGTACACATTCCCTTTTCTGGGAGCAATCAACACTACCTTCCAGTCCTTGTTGAATACGATACCCTGAGCAATATTGAATAGAACTTGATAGCCATCATCACACAGTTGACTTACACTGATCAGGTTGTATTTCAAACCATTCACAAATGCAACACGTCTGAACTTGACTTGTCCATTGTTCAGAACACCGTATCCCTCAGTCTTACCACAACCATCATTTCCAAAAGTAATGGAGGGTCCATCAGAAATGGTGAACTCCTCCAGCAGGGTCTTACATCCAGTCATCGTCCTGCCAGCAGCACTGTCAAGATACTAGATATATTTCTTTCGATCGCCCTGCACATACACCAGATACTTATCAGTTAGATTTGGGAACCCATCGACTGATGGGTTCACTGGACCCTCCCTTATAGGTCCCTGGGGCAATCTGGTTTAGTTCACTTTCTTCAACAGTGGTCTTAGTTGAAAAGACCACTGGGGTTGATAGTTTTGAAACCTTTTTCTTTTTCTCAACTGGAGAAATAGATTTAACTTTCTTAGCAAAAGGTTTTGTATTTTGTCTAGGGCCAGATGAAGTACCCTCAATAAAGTTTAATCTTGCATTAAAACTTTGAGATTGACGAGTCAGAATTTGAATCTGGCTCTCTAACCTGGACAAAATATTTTCTTCAGATGACACCTTAGCCTTTCCAGTCCTAGGCTTAGGTAGGGGATTGGTCTGAGGCAAAGGTTTATTCCGATAAACCTCTTTAACTGGAGCAGTCATCTGGAATGCTCCAGTCTTGACCTCTGGGGATTGAACTGGGTAAATATTGGTCTTGGGAGTTACAGGCTCATCATAAACAGTGGTGGGCCTGAACCCCTCTGGTAATCGATCGATTACTGGTATTAATGATGCTACATGAGTATTTCCATCTAAGTATGCACGTTTTTGAGCAGGAAATTGATTTACTCCAGCATCATATGGCTTTTTGGTTTCTAGCTTTTTGGTTTCTCTAAAATGACTTCAAGATCTTGTTTTTCTTGAATCAATTGTTCAGTTACCAGAACCTGGGCTTGAAATGCCAGTTCAATGTCTTGAAGTTCTTTCAATTTTGATTTTAAAGTAGTTATTTCAGAAGAATATGTTTCTAGACCATTTACACAATCAGATCTAACAGTTTCTACAAATATCAAATCAGAATTAAGAGCTTCAGCTATGTCCAGTTTTAGTTCTTGGTCAGTTGCACAATCATAATCACTAACCTTCTTAATAACAATGTCTACCCATCGTCCAGATGTGACATCTTCCTTCACCAGGTGCTCATCGTCTGCCAGAGCCATGTAACAGCAATCTCTTTCTTCTTCTTTATCAACAGATGATTCATCAGAAGGAACCCACTTCTCTTCAGTTGTTGCAATCATGCACTTATTATTGTTTTCAATTTGTTGTGCCATGAGAGCAATCTGGGCCTTAAGCTTTTTATATTTCATTTTATAGCTATCATCAGGCTTATTATTTGAAGATAATGGACCAGGCTTGGATACAAACTGGCTGGACCTGCACTCTTTCATGAAATGACCCTTTTTGCCACACTTAAAGCATGTCAAATTGGTCTTATCAGTGGAAGAACTGGATGCAAATTGTCCAGATGGCCTATTTGCTCTTGCTTTGAAACGGTTAAACGTTTTAGCAATCATTGCAATGAGGTCATCATCATCAGTTTCATCACAACAGTCTGGAGAGATTTGACTGGTCTCTCCAGAATTCATGAGTTCAGACACCATCTTCTTCATAGAAAATACATTCTCAGAAGATATCAGTGCTGTACTATGTGGTTCAGTATGACTAACCACATTAGGACTACTGGAGGCATGGTTAAAAGCATCTTGTTCTGCCACCACTCTCTGAGCTTGATTTTTTTCAGTGTACCTGAAAGCTCCATATAGAGTTGAGAGAGTGTGTGTGTGCAGAGTTTTACCTTGTCGTAAGACCAGGATCATGTCAGACCATTTGGTGGGTAGAATATCACAAATTTCTCCAGAAGTATATCCTTATCCTTCTCAACCCCAAGACCTCTCAATTGGTTTATGATACTCATAAATCTGGTGTAAGTACCAGTGAGAGACTCGTTAGGCTAAACAAAAAATGACTCATACCTCTTGTTTAAGGAGACCTTTCTGGTGAGAATGGTGTCATCTCCTCCTTCATGTTGGTTTAAAAGTTCATCCCACATGGTTTTAGCACTAGGAAAAAGAACTAGTGTGGGAATTAGGGTTTCAGGAACGGCCCCGAGGATCATGTTTTTGAGAAGGGTGTCTAGATTCACCAATCTCCTCTCCTCTTCAGACCAATGTTCCTCCCTCTTTTCCCTTCCTCTTTTAGATCCAAAAGGATCAAGAAGGGGATTGAGAGGTGATGTTGGTACATAAGGACCTTCATTTAAAATTTTCATCATGTTCCTCTCAATACCAGTGACATGCAAAACCATCCTAGCCTTCCACGTACCAAATTCATCACTGTTCCCACTGAATTTAGGAACAGGATTATTTGAGTAGTGCACATGCACGTGTGGAGAAGCAGGAGTAGGAGGAGGAGGTGGATTAGTGTTATTAACAATAGGTGGTTCATTTTGATCATTAATATTAGCATTAGATCGGGACCAAGATTAAAACTTCCTTGTGTATTTTCTTGGTTAGCCATCAAAGAAACAGATCTAGGCAATGTTTAGCCTTCTGCTCTGATACCAAATGTGAGTCCCCTTAAGTTCGATGGTTAACCAGGAAAGTGTAAAATACAACAAGTCTAATAATCACTAGAATGGACTAGTATTACTTGTAAATAAATGCAAGAATATATAAACAAAGTAATACAAGACTTAAAGCAATAAACAAGTAAAGTGGAACATTATGTATTTTTCAATTGTGTATTTTATTTATGATGTTAAATAAAATACAAGGTTGTGCGGAATCAAGATAATACAAATAAGTATATATCCTAACAACCTATGAATTACAAATGATCTATATTTGTCAAATAACTCTTTTGGATCGAGATACTTAAAGTTGTGAAGTATCCCTGTTTAAGATCGAGAGTATTTGGATAAATTCACTTAAATGCAAAATGTATGCTTAAAAGTATTTATGTCAAGGAAATGACTTTGTATTTATAGGCAACAAAATTCACCAGTGAATTTTGTGCCGTACAAATATGGTTGCATACATTTAATGATCCGACAAGAACATTAAATGTATTGGATAAGGAATAGAGGATAAAGTCACATCAAATGACTGTGTATCCTTTTATCCAACCACCTTTACACACATATACTTTGGTAAGGAACAAGTGGATTGTTCTTTGGAAAGTGTGTAAAGGGAAAAGTCAATCCTTGATATCAGTGTTCAGACTTGTAGGGTCTAGAACACTAACAATCCTCCAGTGTACAGATCTGGTAAGACTTTCCAGTGGACTCCGCCATTTGTCAGTCTTCTTTCTTCAGACTTCAGTCTTTGACTTCAGTCAGAATGTCTTCAGTAGAGTTGATCTGGACTGGGGGTGAAGTTCAGTGAGATCATCTGGAGAATACTCCAGATTTCCTATACAAGTATTTTGCTCACTGGTCTTCCATTATTTCTGGACAAATCTTCAGAGGGACTCCAGATTCCAAGTCTGGAGTAGGTCCAGTAGAACACGTTTCTGGACAGATCTTCAGTAAGGCTCCAGTAGTCGAGTCTGGAGCGAGTCCAGTAAATCTGGACTAAATCTGGACCTACCAAAAGAAATCTGAGGTATAGAAGCATTGCTCTTTTGAAGCTGGTTCCATATCCATGATGTACACATTACCTTTTCTTGGTGCAACCATCACCACTTTCCAATCCTTGTTAAATATGGTGCCTTGAGTAATATCGAACAAAACTCTGTAGCCATCATCACAAAGTTGGTTGACACTGATCAGGTTGTATTTCAAACCATTCACAAATGCAACTCTTTTGAATTCGACCTATCCATTATTGAGCACACCATATCCTTCAGTCTTTCCACTTTGATCATTACCAAACGTCACTGCCGGTCCATCTTGGACAGTGAACTCTTCAAGCAGGGGCTTACATCCGGTCATAGTCCGGCCAGTTGCGCTGTCCAGATACCAGATATTCTTCTTTCGATCGCCCTGCACACCCACAAAAATCATCAGTTATTTTTGTGAACCCATCTTTTCTTGATGGGTTCACTGGACTTCTCAACAGAAGTCACAGTTGATTGTTGTGGTGATAAATTGAAGACTACATCTGGATCTTTTTCACCAGATCCAAGTGCAGGAGTAAAAACGATTGGTATTTGATACCTGCTCCCCTTTTTCTTATCAGATTTAGTTCCAGATGGAACATTCTTTTGTTTTGGTTTTGAAGGGGGTTTAATATTTTGTTTTACAACTGGAGGTGTTGAACCTCCTTCCTAATTTTTAATCTGGGCAGTACAACTCTGAACCTGTGAGACAAAAGTTGGAGTTGACTTTCCAGTTTAAACAAAATATTGTTTTCATCAGGCTGCTGAACCTTGGACCTTGGTTCAGCAGGAGTTATAGTCTTTTGGGTCTTGGGCTTCTTAGACTTCTGAGGTAAAGGCTTGTTACCAGTGGCCATTTTAACTGGGAGCACTAGCCTGTTTGGCTCCAGGTTTAACCTCAGTGGGGGTGGTCTCAAAGGGTTCAGTTTTGACTGTCTCAGGTTGATCATATGGAGTTTCAACCCTGAGAGCTGGAGGCAATGCATGAAGATCTGGTATGAGAGCTGCCATTTCCAGATCTCCATATTTCCATGCATTTTTCTGGGCATCAATTGTTCTAGAAAATGCATCGTAATTCTTTCCAGATGCTTTTACCCATGACTTGATAATCATTTGTTCTTTTTCAAGATCAGAAATTAATTTTTGATTATCAATTCTAAAGCCTCAATTTTTAAAACTGACTCCTTGAGAGCCAACTGGACACTTTCTAAATCATTCAGTTGTGGTTTAACATTGTTTAGTTCAATTAAGATAGTGTCCAGATATCTTTCACTATCTGCTCTAACAGTTTCCACAAAAGCCAAATCACCACTTAATGATTCAGCAAGGTCCAGTTTCAGTTCTGGGTCAACTTGGTTATCATAATCACATACCTTTTTCAAAATGATGTCCACCCATCTTCCAGTGATGACATCTTCTTTCACCATGTGCTGCTGTTGATCTTCCAAGGCCATGAAACACATGTCCCTTTCCTCTTCTTCATCAGCTGATGAGTCATCAGAGTACTCCCATTTTCCCTCATTTTGTGCCATCAAGCACTGATCCTTTTCTTTTTCCATGGACAGGAGGGCAATCTGGGCCTTAAGCTTCTTATATTTAGCATTGTAGCTATCATCAGGCCGATTGAAATTTGGGACAGACGGACTAGTTTGGTTGTTCATCTGACTAGATCTGCATTCCTTCATAAAATGACCTTTCTTACCGCATTTATAGCAGGTAAGATTGGTTTTATCCAGAGAGCTGGAGCTGGAAGCATTGTTTGGGCCATTAAATCTTTTGGATTTATGCTTAAACCTATTAAAGGTTTTAGCGATCATGGCTACCAGATCATCATCGTCAGTTTCATCACAACCATCACTGATTTCAGTGGTCAGGCCAGAGTTCAAGAAACTGTTTAACATCTCCTTCATTGAGTGTGACTGGACACTCTCTGCAGACATTAAAGCAGCACAAGGTCGCTCAGTTACACTAGCAACCTTGGGACTCTGGGCATGGTTCATGGCATCCTGCTCAGCCACCAGTCTTGCAGCATTATTGTCTTCAGTGAATCTGAAGGCTCCATAGAGCGATGCAAGAGTATGGCTGTGCAGGGTTTTACCTTGTCTTAAAACAAGAACCATATTTTCCCATTTGGAAGGAAGAATATCACAAAACTTCTCAATAAGAATATCCGTATCCTTCTCTACACCCAAGCCTCTCAACTGATTAATGAGGCTAGAAAACCTG
>CM067168.1:160126602-160128209 GCA_034093135.1 Erigeron breviscapus
CTTGGAGACTAGGTTGGTGAATTCTGTCCAGACTGCAGTGAAAGCTGAACTTGTTCAACCACTGACAGGTCTGACAGATGAGGTTCAAAGGTTAATAACCAGGATAAGTAATTTGGAGAGTAGGCCAACACTTGATCAGAATGCGTTGTTAGCACTATCAGTGATGAGTGTGCTAAGAAGTTCAGACTTGGTATGTTGAAAGAAATATCTGAAGAAATTTCTGGGTCTGTTCTTAGAACAATTCAAGATGGGTTGTTGCCACAGGTGGTAAACATGATTAATACTGAAATGCCAAAGCACTTGCCTCAGGAACTTGAAATTGTTAAGAAGGAAGTGATGGCTCTCAGGAAAACTGTAAATGTAACAACTCCAGTGGCTGGTAGAACTTTTGGTGAGACAGACAGATATATGCTTGAACAATTATGGAATGCCCACAAGTCTCAAACTGGTGGACATTCCAAGGGGGAAAAGTCGTCTGTTCCCACTGAGTCTGTTCAAGATTTGGTAAGGAAAAAGAAAGAAGTGGTTGCCAGTGCTATTGAAAAAGGCCTTTGCTACTGAAAGCATCGTGCAACAAGAACAAGTGACTGGTACTGATGCCAGTGCACAAGAAGCACAGAAGGCACTTGGTACTGAAGCCATTGTGCAGGTTGAAGAGGCTACTGGTACTGATGCCAGTGAGCCCCAGTTTGAATCTTTCCCAGATATCCCAACAACTCTAAAGTCTGTAAAAGGAAAGGAACATATGGTATCTGGAGAAGAAACTGAAACTGCTGGAAGTCATCAGAAATTCCTACTACTGATGAAGATACCTCGAAGAGACTGGAGCAAGAATGCATATTGATAGAAATATTCAAGAAAAATCAAAAGGATGAATTGCTGGCCCACAAAAGGGAGATGGCAACTATGGGGACCCTTGATTCTTACAATGCTGGAAGGTTAGGCATACATATTGATGTGTATAAAAGAATGAAGGAAGACCCCAGAATTCATCAATGTCTGGATGCATTAGATGATGTCTACATTCGCTCCAGGTACTCTGAAGACGAACAAACTTATGATGCTGTAACTTATGGTGTCAGTGTAACTGAACTGATAAGACAAAGACGGAGGAACTGGTGAACCTCCAGAAAAAGATAAGGAAGAATGCTGGTGCTCTGGAGATAGAGTACAGAAAGAAGTTGAAAGGTTTACCCAAACTGACTGCCAAACAGTTAAAAGAAATCAAAGATGCTGATCTAAGCACTTTCATTCCTTTGGATACTTCACAAAGAATCAATCGTGAAGCATTCCAGTCTGCCATAGAACAGCAGAAAGTGTCCAAGGAAACTGAATATATGATCCAGATGGCTAGGCAGAAAGCTAAGTATGAAGAAATGTTGAATTTCAGGGCTGATGCCAGAAGGATTATTGGTGCAGAGATTAAACTTGCTGAAAATCATGAAGGTATGTCCAGGTTTGAAATAAAGTTGACCAGGGAAGGTAACTTTACTGATGAAAGAAAGAGTGTTTCAGTCCAAGCGTTTGGATGGAGTGAACTGAAGGAGATTGCCTTAACATTCAGGGGCAAGACAGATTTGTCGACTGATGTTAAAGCATTTTTGACA
>CM067168.1:160129209-160141100 GCA_034093135.1 Erigeron breviscapus
TGAATTAGCCTCATCCCAGACAAATGTTTCACCAACTGTTTCATCACCAGCCTCTACATTTAAATCTATCTGAGCATCTTGCTCACCAGTCTCCTGCTCAACATTTTGTAATCTTTCTACCTGCTCAACATTTTCTTCTTGTTCAAAAATAGGAGACCCATCAATATTCATAATATCACCAGGATGGCTTGATTCTGCTCTTTCTAGATTAACCTGAACTCCAGCCCGCATAAGACGTCTATTTGATCTTGGCCGTCTAGGAGGGTCAACATCTTCTGGTTGTTGACCTTCAGGAGCCACCTGGGTTACTGGTTGCACATTTTCAACATCAATGACTCCAGTGGGTCTTACAACAATTTGACCCCTACCTGGAGCTTCTTCTTGCTCGTCAGGTGCATCATTTCCCAAATTATTCAACATATTTACAGGAATTTCAACCTCACCAGCTCTTGATTTTAGGGAACTCAACTCCCTCAAATATTCACACATAGAGAAATGATTTGTCTCATAATCATACTCAGCACCCAGAGCTCTAAGAAAAAACAAGTGATAGAAAACGAATATATGGAATGTGTGGTTTTCTACCTTTCACCTTTAGGCGGTCCACCAGATCATCAAAGAAGATCTGAGCGAAATCAACCCTGTACCCAAACCACAAACAGTAGGCAATCTGGAGTTGCATTTGGTTGATCTGGTCCAATCCTCCAGAACTGCCACCTAAACACTCAACAAGGTGAGTGAAAAAGTATCTCCATGAGTCAGTCAGCTTGCTCATGTAGATTGTACCTTTCCTTAATAACTGGCCATGTTCATCCAATATTTCAGTGTGCCCCATCAATCTGCACACATCCCTGAAATTGATACCAGTAGGGAGAGGAATTGCCATCTCATTTTCAGCCAAATAATTCAATTGAAGAACATCTCTGAGAGAATCGACAGTGAGAGTGAAAGACCTGGTGCCTTGTTGCAATGTGTAGTTGATGGTTTTAGTGTTTTCAACATACACAGCAGAATACCAGAATTCACACAAATAATCATGATACATTTTACCAGGATTACGTGTGAGAGAACCATAGAGTGGACAACTAAGGAAAAAAGCATTCAGTCGTCCGATTAGAGAGGTGGGAGCATGAGTGGTGCTAGTGAGTCTAGCCAACCAATTGTTCATGTTTATCCTTATGGCCTTTGCCTCTAAGGAGATATGGGGTGCCTTAACAACATTGGCAACCGGAGCATATTCGGCGGAGAGCAGATTTTTGGGTGAGTTTGATTGTCTTGGTGCCATTTTGTTTGATAGATTGATGAAGATGGAATTGAAGAGTTAGGGTTTATGAAGATTTGATGAAATAAATATGAGTGAAATTGATGATTGGAAATTGAATGAAGAATTAAATGAAGGAATTTGAAGGATTTGGGAGTAAATATGTTCGAAGTAAATGCAAATGAAAGTGAAAGTGGGTATTATATAGGAGAGAGAATGTGGAACTCAACCGGTTAATTTTGAAATTATCAAATATAATTTTGATCGGGTTTTGAGATCCGCATTAATTACATCACATCACACATAAATGTGTGACGGTTTACAGCCCACAAACAGTACCAACTTGCACTTTTTGTCTTCCCAAGGTAAAAATACCATCATTTCTTTGAAAAAATGACATGCCACGTAGGATAATTAGATAAATATCAAGATAAATATCTTTTTCAAAAGATTTTGCATACGTGGCACGCACAATGACCAAGTATTAAAATATTATGACTCAATTCAGTGCATCTGGAGGTTGACTGGACACTCCAGTATCACTGGTGGATTATCCAGTGAAGCATGTACTGATGGTACACTGGAGGGACACTCCAGTAAAGTACCAGTGAAAACCATTTGAAAGAGACTGGTAACCTCAAACATGCACGTCAACTAATACAGACAAATGAGAGGGGCACATTTACAAGGAGACAAAAGTCACCTCAAACATGCACTTCAACCTATCTAATTACCAGTGAGAGGGACACATTTACAAGGTACCAGTAATATTTTCTGGAACATTTGTCCAGTGAGAAAATAAATTAATAAATTCCCCCTGACTTAAAACATTTTTAAGAACAAAAATATATCTTTCAAAGTCTTTCCCCTGGAATGTTGATCCAGAAATCTATTAATGCAAAGATAGTACACTAAGGCGTTCGATATCTAAACAGTCATAGATTTATAAATCTTTAAATCAAGGATCCCTGATAGTACACAATGGCGTTCAATACCAAGGTTCCAGATTTAAGGGTTTAACATTCCCAATTCACCAACAAGATATTCAAAAGTTTTTACATCCAGTGGTTTAGTAAAAATGTCAGCGAGTTGTTTGTCAGTGGGAATAAAATGGAGTTCAATGTTGCCTTTCACAATATTATCATGAATGAAGTGATACCTGAGATCAATGTGCTTCGTCTTTGAGTGCATGACTGGATTGTTTGAGATAGCAATGGCACTGGTATTATCACAAAAGATTGGGGTCTTTGAACTTAATACCATAATCAAGCAACTGGTTCTTCATCCAGAGTATCTGAGCACAACAACTGGCTGCAGACACGTATTCAGCTTCAGCAGTGGACAATGAAACTGAATTTTGCTTTTTACTGGTCCAGCTGACCAGTTTGCCACCAAGGAAATGACATCCACCAGTAGTGGATTTCCTGTCTATCTTACAACCTGCATGATCTGAATCTGAATAACCCATTAGATCCATGCCTGAGCCTTTGGGATACCAAAGACCCAAACTGGGGACACCTTTAAGGTACTTCAGTATGCGCTTTACAGCAAGCATATGAGAGTCTTTTGGATTAGACTGATATCTGGCACATAAACATGTTGAAAACATAATATCTGGTCTACTGGCAGTTAAGTACATCAGTGAACCAACCATGCCTCGATAGACAGTGGTGTTCACTGGTTTACCATCTGGATCAGAGTCCAGAGTTAATGGTGCAGAAATTGGAGTGGGTTTAGATGGTGAAGAGTTCATGTCATATTTCTTTAAAAGATCTCTAACATATTTTTCCTGATTAATAAAAATACCATCTTTGGTCTGTTTAATCTGGAGTCCAAGAAAATACGTTAATTCACCCATCAAACTCATTTCATATTCAGTTGACATTATTTTCGAAAATTTCTTGCACATTTTATCATCAGTAGACCCAAAAATAATATCATCAACATAAATTTGTACCATCAGAAGATTACCTTTTTCATGAAGAATAAATAAGGTATTGTCAATTGCACCTTTTGAAACCATTTTTCAATAAATGTTTAGTCAGAGTATCATCCCAGGCACGTGGGGCTTGTCTGAGGCCATAAAGCGCTTTGTCCAGACGATATACCCAATGTGGATGCTTTTCATCAACAAAACCTGGTGGTTGTCTGACATAAACTTCTTCTTCAAGTTTTCCATTCAAAAATGCACTTTTCACGTCCATCTGGTAGACCTTGAACTGATGATGAGCAGCGAATGCTAAAAATATTCTGATTGCTTCAAGTCTAGCCACTGGAGCAAATGATTCATCAAAATCGACATCTGACTGGCAGTAGCCTTGTGCTACCAGTCTGGCCTTGTTTCTGATTACGTGGCCATCTTCATCTACCTTGTTCCTGAAGACCCATCTGGTTCCAATTGGTTCTTTCTTTCCAACTGGGAAAGGGACCAGGTACCAAACCTTGTTCCTTTCAAACTGGTGAAGCTCTTCTTGCATAGCTATCACCCAGCTTGAATCTTCCATAGCCTCGTCAATCTTCTTTGGTTCTATCAATGATAAGAAACTGACATATAAGCATTGATTACTAGAGGCTCTTCTGGTCAGAACTCCTCGACTGGAGTCACCTATGATCTGATCGATAGGATGAGCTTTTGTCCATCTGGAGTATTGACCAGGATTGTTACTGACAACAATATCAGTGCAAGAGTTCAGTTGAGTCTCCTCTGGTGTTGCTTCTGGAGGAGGATCTTGCCAGACTACTTCAGCATCTTCATCTGAGTCATTCAAATCACGATTTGCATCATGAAATTCTTCCATTGAAGGCATTTCTTGAAGTACTGGTTCAGTTTCAACTGGGACTGATACTGGGAGCGTAGTACGGACATCTGATCCAATAATAATTTCAGAGGGTAGTTTGAAAATAATTGAAGGATAGAATGGAGTACCACTGGAGAGTTTCTTTTTTTGAACAGGTTCCAGATCAGTATGACTGGAAACTTCTTCTGGAGAATCTTCTTTATTGTAGTTGATAGGATCAGATTCACAGAAGACAATCGGAGTTACTGGGGAGTATCAAGGGCTGGCTTCTTATTGATTGCAGCATTTGATTCATCAAATGTGACATGAATTGACTCATGGACCTTCTCCAGTCTCTTGTTATAGACTCTGAAGGCCTTACGAATGGCTGAATATCCTAAGAAATACCCTTCATCAGCTTTGGCATCAAATTTGCCTAACTGACTGGAGTCGTTCAGGATGTAAACAGGACATCCAAAAACGTGAAAATAACCAATATTTGGTTTTCTATTTCTTAAGACTTCATAGGCTGTCTTTTTGTGTCTTTTGATGTACACAGATCGGTTCTGGGTGTGGCAAGCAGTAGCAATTGCTTCCGCCCAGAAACTGGTAGACATACCAGATTCAGCAAGCATACTCCTGGCAGCTTCTATCAGCGTTCGATTTTTCCTTTCCACCACTCCATTCTGTTCTGGAGAGCGGGCTGATGAGAAATTCTGGAGATGCCAGTGTCAGTACAGAATGACTCCAGAGTTGCATTCTGGAATTCTGTTCCATTGTCACTTCTTAACTGACACACCTTTCGACTGTACTTGGGCTCAATTTGCTTGATAAGACTGATGATTTCAGCAGCAGCTTCACTTTTAGACCTGAGAAAGATCACCCAACAATATCTGGAGAATTCATCTACGATCACCAGGGTGTATCTTTTACCAGCACGAGTCTGAAATTCACTGGACCAAAGAGGTCCATATGAAGCATATGAAGAGGTTCAGATATGCTGAAATTCTACTTGGTCTTGAAACTGGTACGTTTCTGCTTACCCATCTCACATCCTGGACATGACCTTTCCTTTTTGAAGGAAACTGAAGGTATCCCATCTGCCAGTTGTTTTCTAGACAACTTATTAATATTTTTGAAATTTAAATGGGATAACCTTTTGTGCCATAACCAGTTTGTGTCTTCATCAGCTTGAGTATAGAAACACTGCTCTGAAGGAGAGCTTTCCATATCCATCACGTACACATTCCCTCTTCTGGGAGCAATCAATACTACCTTCCAGTCCTTGTTGAATACAATGCCCTGAGCAATATTGAATAGAACTTGATAGCCATCATCACACAGTTGACTGACACTGATCAGGTTATATTTCAAACCATTCACAAATGCAACGTCTGAATTTGACTTGTCCATTGTTCAGAACACCATATCCCTCAGTTTTTCCACAACCATCATTTCCAAAAGTAATGGAGGGTCCATCAGAAATGATGAATTCCTCCAGCAGGGTCTTACATCCGGTCATCGTCCTGCCAGCTGCACTGTCAAGATACCAGATATATTTCTTTCGATCGCCCTGCACATCCACCAGACATATCAATTAGATTTTGGAACCCATCGACTGATGGGTTCACTGGACCCTCCCTTATAGGTCCCTGGGGTATCTGGTTGAGTTCACTTTCTTCAACAGTAGTCTTAGTTGAAAAGACCACTGGGGTTGATAGTTTTGAAACCTTTTTCTTTTTCTCAACTGGAGAAATATATTTTTCTTTCTTGGAAAAAGGTTTAGTATTTTGTCTAGGGCCAGATGAAGTACCCTCAATAAAGTTTAATCTTGCATTAAAACTTTGAAATTGACGAGTCAGTAGTTGAAACTGGCTCTCTAACCTTGACAAAACATTTTCATCAGATGAAACCTGAGCCTTTCCAGTTGTAGGCTTAGGTAGGGGATTGGTCTGAGGCAAAGGTTTATTCCGATAAACCTTTTTAACTGGAGCAGTCATCTGGAATGCTCCAGTCTTAACCTCTGGGGATTGAACTGGGAAATATTGGCCTTGGGAGTTACAGGCTCATCATAAATAGTAACGGGCCTGAATCCCTCTGGTAAACGATCGATTACTGGTATTAATGATGCAACATGAGTATTTCCATCTAAATATGCACATTTTTGTGTGGGAAATTGATTTACTCCAGCATCATATGGCTTTCTGGTTTCAAGCCATGATTTAATCACCAGTTTTTCTTTCTCTAAAATGACATCAAGATCTTGTTTTTCTTGAATCAATTGTTCAGTTACCAGAACCTGGGCTTGAAATGCCAGTTCAATGTCTTGAAGTTCTTAATTTTGATTTTATAACAGTTATTTCAGAAAAATCTGTTTCTAGACCATTTACACAGTCAGATCTAACAGTTTCAAAAAATATTAAATCAGAATTAAGAGCTTCAGCGATGTCCAGTTTTAATTCTTGGTCAGTTGCAGTATCATAATCACTAACCTTCTTGATAACAATGTCCACCCATCGTCCAGATGTGACATCTTCCTTCACCAGGTGCTCTTCGTCTGCCAGAGCCATGTAACAGCAATCTCTTTCTTCTTCTTCATCAGCAGATGAATCATCAGAAGGAACCACTTCTCTTCAGTTGTTGCAATCATGCACTTATTATTATTTTCCATTTGTTGTGCCATGAGAGCAATCTGAGCCTTAAGCTTTTTGTATTTAGATTTATATCTATCATCAGGCTTATTATTTGAAGTAAATGGACCAGGCTTAGATGAAAACTGACTGGACTTGCAATCTTTCATGAAATGACCTTTTCTGCCACACTTAAAGCATGTCAGATTGGTCTTATCAGTGAAGAACTGGATGCAAATTGTCCAGATGGCCTATTTGCTCTTGCTTTGAAACGGTTGAATGTTTTAGCAATCATAGCAACCAGGTCATCATTCAGATTCATCACAGTCTGGAGAGATTTGACTGGCTTCTCCAGAATCCATGAGTTCAGACACCATCTTCTTCATAGAAAATACATTCTCAGAAGATATCAGTGTTGTACCTTGTGGTTCAGTATGACTAACCACAGTAGGAGTACTGGAGGCATGGTTATAAGCATCTTGTTCTGCCACCACTCTCTGAGCTTGATTTTCTTCAGTGTACCTGAAAGCTCCATATAAAGTTGAGAGAGTGTGTGTGCGCAGAGTTTTACCTTGTCGTAAGACCAGGATCATGTGAGACCATTTGGTGGGAAGAATATCACAAAATTTCTCCAGAAGTATATCCTTGTCTTTTTCAACCCCAAGACCTCTCAACTGGTTTATGATACTCATAAATATGGTGTAAGTACCAGTGAGAGACTCATTAGGCTGAGCAAAAAATGACTCATACCTCTTGTTTAAGGAGACTTTTCTGGTGACAATGGTGTCATTTCCTCCTTCAAACTGGTTCATTAGTTCATCCCACATGGTTTTAGCACTGGGAAAAAGAACTAATGTGGGAATTAGGGTTTCTAGGAACAGCCCCGAGGATCATGTTTTTGAGAAGGGTATCTAGATTTACCAATCTCCTCTCCTCTTCAGACCAATGTTCCTCCCTCTTTTCCTGACCTCTTCTAGAACCAGTTGGATCAAGAAGAGCATTGAGAGGTGATGTGGGGACATAAGGTCCTTCATTTAAGATTTTCATCATGTTTCTCTAAATACCAGTGATATGTAATATCATCCTAGCCTTCCACGTACCAAATTCATCGCTATTCCCACTGAATTTAGGAACAGGATTATTTGAGTAGTGCACATGCACATGTGGAGAAGCAGGAGTAGGAGGAGGAGGTGGTGGATTAGTGTTATTAACAATAGGTGGTTCATTATTTTGATCATTAACATTAACATTAGGATCCGGACCAAAATTAAAACTTCCTTGTGTATTTTCAGGGGTGGCCATCAAAGAAGCAGATCTAGGCAATGTTTAGCCTTCTGCTCTGATACCAATTGTGAGTCCCAAACTCTTGATGGTTAACCCAGAATGTAAAATACAACAAGTCTAATAAGCACTAGATTGGACTAGTATTACTTGAATATAAATGCAAGTATAAAAACAAAGTAATACAAGACTAGAAGCAATAAAATAAAGGTGGAACACAATGTAATATTTTCAAGTGTATTTTATTTATGATGTTAAATAAATACAAGGTTGTGCGGAATCAAGATAATACAAATATGTAAGTATCCTAACAACCTATGAATTACAAATGATCTATATTAGCCAAATAACTCTTTTAGATCGAGATACTTAAAGTTGTGAAGTATCCCTGTTAGATCGAGAGTATTTAGACAAATTCACCTTTAATGCTAAAAGTAATTTTTAACAAGGAAATGACTTTGTATTTATAGGCAAACAAATTCACCAGTGAATTTGTGCCGTACAAATATGGTTGCATGCATTTAATGAAACGACAAGGTCATTAAATGCATTGGTTAAGGTACAAGGATAAAGTCACATCAATATGACTTTATTCTTTTAACCAACCACCTTTACACACGTATAAACTTTGGTAAAGAACAAGTGAATTGTTCTTTGGAAAGTGTGTAAAGGCAAAAGTCAATCCTCGATATCAGTGTTCAGACTTGTAAGGTCTAGAACACTGACAATCCTCCAGTGTGCAGATCTGGTAAGACTTCCAGTGGACTCCGCCATTTGTCAGTCTTCTTTATTCTAACTTCAGTCTTTGACTTCAGTGAGAATGTCTTCAGTAGAATAGATCTGGACTGGGGTGAAGTCCAGTGAGCTAATCTGGAGGATGTCTCCAGATTTCCTATACAAGTATTTCCTCACTGGTCTTCCATTATTTCTGAACAAATCTTCAGAGGGACTCCAGATTCCAAGTCTGGAGTAGGTCCAGTAGAACGTTTCTGGACAGATCTTCAGTAAGGCTCCAGGAGTCGAGTCTGGAGCGAGTCCAGTAAATCTGGACCTAACAAAACTAGAATTTGAAGTTAAAGCTCAAAAGCAAATAAACTCCATTTTGATTAAAGAAGCTAAAACTGCAGAAGAAAAGTTTTTAAAGGTTAAACAGATTACTGAAACATGGTGTATAAGTTCAAAAAGAGTTGCTAAGTGTGTTAATGAACAAATACCTCATCAGATCCAAGCCATTTTTGATGGTGATTATGATAGGGCCATAGCCATTGCTGAAGTATGTGCTATGGAGCCTTGTTATCAGCCTCCTTCACCACCCAAAGTCCAAACCAAAGGAAAAATCTAAACCAATTAAGTTGGTTCAGAAATCTGGTATTGGGTTTAAAGATCCTGAAACTATTGGTCAGACCATTGCTGAAGCTGTGTCTGAAGCTGATCAGGTTGTTGAGTTAAAACCTGAAGAAAGTCTTGACTTGTCCAAACTGACCATCACCCAATCTGAGTGTCAGATTCAAAGACTAAAACAAACAAGAATAGTTTAAAGAGAAATAAAAGAAAGGATAGAGATCACAGTGTTCCTAAAGAGAAAATTAAGCTTTTAAAGAGTAAGAAGTCTGGTTCTCTAGGAAATGAGTCACAAGCAAAATCTGAGTCTGTTTCAGGTAACACCAAGTCTGACTCTGACAAGTTGATTTTAAAATATGTTGAGTCCAAAACTGACAAGGTGTCAATAAAGGCAAATTTTCTTAAAAATGTGTCTGATCCAAAAATTGTTGATCAAAGAAAATTGAGAGCTGAATGTAAGAAAGCTGGAATAGGCAAAGGTTTTGTTCAGAAGGAAACTCTAAATGTTGCTAGAAAAGAACTTTGAATCTGGTAAAGGATAGACCAAGCAACAATGGGTTTCAAAATGTAATAAGAGTCTTTATTTAGTTACCCAATCTGAGTCAGACCAAAAGGTCAGCTCTGGTGAACCCATCTTTGGATGGGTTCCCAAAAAGAACTAATCTCTTATCATAATTGCAGGGCAGTCATGACGATAATACCTGGCACTTGGACAGGGATGTTCCAAGCATATGACCGGATGTAAGTCCCTGCTATGTAGCTTTAGGATTCGCGCTGGTCCTAATGTTACTTTTGGAGATGATTCTCAAGGAAAGACTGAAGGATTTGGTATACTTTCAAATGGTCCCCTTACTTTCAGAAGGGTCTCATATGTAAATGGTTTGAAGCACAATCTGATCAGTGTGAGTCAGTTGTGTGATGCTGGTTATGAAGTGAGATTCAGGTCTGATAAGGGTATTGTTCTTGATTTAGAAGCAATGTGGTTCTTATTGCAAAGAGGATGAGTCTTTGTATTCTTTTGACATGAGAAATCCAACTGTCACAAGAGAAGTCTGTTTCATGTCAAAGTCTCAAGATGAGCTGAATTGGTTGTTGTTAGGTCCAGATTTACTGGACTCGCTCCAGACTCGACTACTGGAGCCTTACTGAAGATCTGTCCAGAAATAATATTTACTGGACCTACTCCAGACTTGGAAACTGGAGTCCCTCTGTAGATTTGTTCAGAAATAATGGAAGACCAGTGAGAAAATACTTGTATAGAAATCTGGATCCCAGATTAGCTCACTGGACTTCACCCCAGTCCAGATCTATTCTACTGAAGACATTCTCACTGAAGTCAAAGACTGAAGTTAGAATAAGAAGACTGACAAATGGCGGAGTCCACTGGAAGTCTTACCAGATCTACGACTAGAGGATTGTCAGTGTTCTAGACCTTACAAGTCTGAACACTGATATCGAGGAATTGACTTTTTGCCTTTACACACTTTCCAAAGAACATTCCACTTGTTCTTTACTAAAGTATTACGTGTGTAAAGGTGGTTGGTTAAAAGAATAAAGTCATATTGATGTGACTTTATCCTTGTACCTTAACCAATGCATTTAATGATCTTGTCGGTTCATTAAATGCATGCAACCATATTTGTACGGCAAATTCACTGGTGAATTTGTTTGCCTATAAATACAAAGTCATTTCTTCCTTAAAATTACTTTTAGCATTAAAGGTGAATTTGTCTAAATACTCTCGATCTTAAACAGGGATACTTTGCACAATATAGATCATTTGTAATTCATAGGTTGTTAGGATACTTACATATTTGTATTATCTTGATTCCGCACAACCTTGTATTTTATTTAACATCATAAATAAAATACACTTGAAAATATTACATTGTGTTCCACCTTTATTTTATTGCTTTTAAGTCTTGTATTACTTTGTTTATAT
Source organism: Erigeron breviscapus (assembly GCA_034093135.1). Lineage (NCBI taxonomy): Eukaryota > Viridiplantae > Streptophyta > Magnoliopsida > Asterales > Asteraceae > Erigeron > Erigeron breviscapus. The sequence goes on from CM067168.1 coordinate 160,140,442, forward strand.
CTTGCATTTATATTCAAGTAATACTAGTCCAATCTAGTGCTTATTAGACTTGTTGTATTTTACATTCTGGGTTAACCATCAAGAGAGTTTGGGACTCACAATTGGTATCAGAGCAGAAGGCTAAACATTGCCTAGATCTGCTTCTTTGATGGCCACCCCTGAAAATACACAAGGAAATTTTAATTTTGGTCCTGATCTTAATGTTAATATTAATGATCAAAATAATGAACCACCTATTGTTAATAACACTAATCCACCACCTCCTCCTCCTACTCCTGCTTCTCCACATGTGCATGTGCACTACTCAAATAATCCTGTTCCTAAATTCAGTGGGAATAGTGATGAATTTGGTACGTGGAAGGCTAGGATGATATTGCATATCACTGGTATTGAGAGAAACATGATGAAAATCTTAAATGAAGGACCTTATGTCCCCTCATCACCTCTCAATGTTCTTCTTGATCCAACTGGTTCTAGAAGAGGTCGGGAAAAGAGGGAGGAACATTGGTCTGAAGAGGAGAGGAGATTGGTAAATCTAGATACCCTTCTCAAAAACATGATCCTCGGGGCTGTTCCTGAAACCCTAATTCCTACACTAGTTCTTTTTCCCAGTGCTAAAACCATGTGGGAAACCAGTTGAGAGTGGACTTTGAAGATAT
>CM067168.1:160142100-160186758 GCA_034093135.1 Erigeron breviscapus
CTAAAGTCAAGACACATTTCCGAAGTATTTGACTAATTCTAGTTAGTGACCCATTTACCATTTCAATGTCAAGCACATAGTTTAGAGCACATGGATGCACATCAATCAAAGGAACAAAGTTAGAAGACACGAGGCTATAATCGGCCCCGGAATCAAATAGGACGGTTGCATAGAGACCATTAAGGAGAAAAGTACCTGCTACTACATTGGGGTCATTGCGAGCTTCATTTACATTGGCCGCAAAGGCTCGGTCGCGTGGTTGCACTTGGTGGCCTTGTTGTCCCCGGTTTTGATTAGGCCCGACCATTTGTAGTTGATTGGGATGAACGACTACTTGAACTTGTTGTCGCACCCATCGAGGACAATTATTTCGATAGTGGTCACGGCTACCACATTCAAAACATTCGCCTCTTCTTTGGTTACCTTGAGGAGGGACGGCCCGAATAGGAGCCGCATTCATTGGGCCGGCTCTTGGAGCTCTACAATTCTTGGATGCGTGCCCAACTTGGTTGCAATTTTCTGTTTTACTTGGAATTTTCTGTTTTAACACTTATTTTCATAAAATGTTTAGTCATTCTTGGTTGAGTTGAATTATTTGGATATTGGTGATTTTTATACAGAGACATATATGTGTCCTATATTTATGTGAATTTTTGCTAAATTTTTAGACATTGTTTACTACCTCTAAAAATTACCAAACCAAAACTGGGCAGAACAAGAGCTGCTGTGCGACTCAAAATATTTTATAAAAGATTTCTATGATGAACATTTAAGAAAAATCTCCCAATTTTATTTTAAGTTAGGGATACTTTGAACTCAGTTCACACCAAGTTTAAACTTCTGAAACCTATTAGTTAAGCAATTAAAAATCGTCAAACTTGACTCAACATTAAGACAAAAATGCATTTTTGACCACTTTTGGTATAAAAATCATATCTTTGGTTTGGTTTAATATTTTTGAGTGATTCCAGTTGGAGGTTAAACTTAACTCTTTTATCTACAACTTTTATTTTGAAAGTTTTGCTTGAAACGGCCCTCACATGTTCAGTTTATCCGTCCAAAGACAGAAGAATGAATTCTGTCAGAAGGTATTTGGGTCCAAACAACTCACCAATGACCATTATTGCTTTATTAACACTTGAGTTCATCATTTACAAGATTAATACTTTATTTTTATATCTCTCAACAACAAATTTCCAGATTATTATACTTCTTTTAACATATTTTTCACTTAATACAAGTCCATCCATCTCATAATCCAACAACAAGATTCAACTTTCTTAGATCTAACATGCATTCATTCAAATCAACACTTTTCAATACCAATCTTTATAGATCTAACTTTCAACAACATAAAAACATCTTTTTAATGAAAAATCTCAGAAATATATTCTTCAAAATATACAAAAACATATAGATCTATGAAAAGGAAAATCACTTTAAAAGCTACTAATCTATAACAACACTTTTGGGTCTTAAACTTGTTGAATCATTGAATCTTCCTCATAGATTTCGACATGCATATGCATGAGGAGAAAGATCCTATCAACTTGCCTTCATCAAGTGTATATTACAAAGAAAACAAGAAGAAAACATAAACTTTTGATAAGATCTCTGAAAAATAAGCAAGAACAAGATATATCTAGTAAAGAGATGAAGATTTATACCCTTGAAGAACTTGGTTTTGATGATGATTTTGGGCAGATTTTTCGTGACCTTTATCGCTCCAAACAACCCTTATTTCAAGCTTAAAATAACCCTTAAATGTATCTTGAATTAACCCTTGCTTAATCCTTAACAAACCTTTATTATTATAGTTGATTTACTTAAGATTTAACCCTTTATTTGAGTGGTGAATGAACCGAAATTAGAGAAGAGGGAGGAGGAGAAGAATGCAGAAAATTTTGAGAGAAAAATGAGAGAGAAAAGGTAGGAGATTGAGAGAAAAGAGTGTAAGAGTGTGAGAAGGTTTTGTGAGAAAAGATGGTATATGTCTTGGATGTGTAAAAAAAACATGTGACTAGTTGATACTCCATTGGTCAAGTGAATGTGTGTGTTGTTGGGTGTGTGTGAAGGGGGAGACGGCCAAAGTAGGCAAATGGAGGGGGTTTTGGGTTTGAATTTTGTATTTTTAAGTGTAGGTGTGTATGTATGTGTTGTACATAAAAATATGGATGCATGCTTATTATTATTAACTAGTTATTTGTGATTTAAGCAATTTGTGTTAGTATGTATATATATATGGGTCGTACATATATGTATGTGTGTATATATTTTTGGTGTTTTAATTTGTTACAAGGCTCATTGGTTGTAATCTTGTATTTATTTTAAGCATATATATATATACTTATCATTAATTAAACACTTTTACGTACATATTAATTTATAAATTCATTCTTGAGATAGAAATTTTATTTCCATGACCACATATACTTTAATTGGCTTGGTGATTGAATTGTTGGACATTTTGCAAGATTTATTGACTTTGTCACAAGTTGTGAGTCTTACATTATTATCTATATACCTTGAGTTCTTGAAATGAAGTTTTTGGTTTATTGACATTTCATCAAGTTCAATTAGAACTAGTTTATAGATTGGGATTGTCTTGAATGATTATTGTTATTGTTTATGGCATTTCTAAGATAGCTAATCATTTATGGTATTTCATTGAACTAGAGGGCAATTATCACTATGCCTTAGATGTCTAGAAGGTCAATTCTCTTAATAAATCTCTAGGGATAGATACCTAGATAAATATAAGTGAGTTGTCCAAGTCGGAAATTGAGGGTTGTTACATGTGGTAAGTTAAACTCATTCCATAATTATCATTTTATGTCTATTTACATGTTTCTAGTTGATTTCAAGTAAATTCGGGTCACAAATCGAGTCAAAATGTGATTTAGGGTTTGTCTAGGGTTTTAATGAAATAAAACCTATTTTTGATCTTGGATTTGAATGTTTGAAGTGGATTTATGATGTGGGTTGAGTTTAATTATGTTTATATATGTGTATTTATGTCCAAAAACATTTGGGAAAGGTCATTTGGTCGAATGGTAAGTCAAATGGGGGTTTGAGTGAGCTTGAAACCGTTTTGGATCTTGATGGGTTGTGCAGCAGCAGCAGATCGCGCCGCAACTGGTAAGCCTCGCGCCGCGATTCTTGGGTGTCAAGAAAGGATTTCAAGCAGGGATCTTTATCGCGCCGCGACCTCAGTTCTTCGCGCCGCGATGTTCTTGTGCAGTTCGCGCCGCGATTAGATGACATCACGTCGCGAGTTGGGGAGATTTCTTGATGAAATTTCAAACACTTATAACTTTTAATCCGTAAATCCAATCGAGTCATATGACCTACAGTTGGAACCGTATGAGAATCTACTTTCTTGTAGTAACATTCATTTGAAATGAATCTTTCTCCATTTCTAAAAATGTCGAGTAAAAGTGTCTAGTTCTTACTCGGGAAAGTTGTTAAAGCGTTTGTGGGTGTGTGACTCGACTTAATCTTACTAAACCAACTTGTTTAGGGTTATAGAGTTGAATTTGATGATATTATGATATACATTGATAGGTGGTGGACACGTAGCGGTTGTTGAGCGTTTATAACCTTTTATTAAGTCGTTACTGTTGCACGGAAACCAAGGTGAGTTCCGTAACTCCCTACTCGTTAGAGATTCGGGATGGAAAGTGTACTTTTTTGTGAATACTTGATTGATTGTTTGTTTGAATGATTGATGGAATTATTGACACGTTTGATTGATTACGTATATGATTGTGATATATATTGTTATAATTAGGATAGTAGTGCATACAAGGAGGTCGATTATGCCTTCAAAGGGTTTTAGTGTGGTGGGAAGGTTGCGGGTGACCCTATATATAAGCATCTAGGACTCGTTGAAAGTAGAATCCTCCTAAGTGTATGTACATATTGTTTGGTTGGTCTGATAGTTGATGATTAATGGACTTGTGATTGAGACAAACACGCATACGTATTGATATGGATACATGTGAGACAAACATGGACCTCCAAGTGTATAGATGTATCACTTGAGTTGTATTTGTGAGACGGACATGGACTCCGGGTATATAAACATAAATACACCGATGATTTTGAGATGCCACATTATTCATTGGGATGACATGTGAGTATCGTTGCATTGATGACTTGATGGTCACACTTATGATATACAATTATGACATTGACATGCAGATGGCACATATCTTGATATTGACATCACTTGTGCTTATTTATTACACGTATCATTTTATGGCGTGTAATCTTGATGTGTTTGATAGTGTGACACTTAAAGGCTACTTGTAAGTTATGATTTGCCTTTACTTATACATATTGTGATTTTCGGCGATGGTTCCTTGTGAACCATTACTACGAACTCACCAACCTCGTGTTGACTTGTTTAGTACACTTTTCAGGTAACCAGGTTAATCCAGGGCGTGAAGTATGATTGATTGCTTGCTTTTGAACCCGGGCAATGGACTTACATGGATCAATGATTCATTCGCCTACTTTTGCATTATGCTTAGGATCGATAGCCATCTTTTGATGATTATTTTGTAAACTTTGATGGTTACTTGCTCTTTATGCATTTTGTTCTTGAAGTATCATATTTATGGATTCACCGAATCCTTTCCTTGCATTTAGTTCATGTTCTACAATAATTCCACCTTGTGCTATATGATTTACGTAATATTTCGAGCCCTATCTCGGGGTGTTATATTCTAACTACTGCCCTTTAGGCTGTTTTTAATAAATAATTACCTTCTAAATATATTTAACATAAATGCAAATTCCCCCTAAATTAATGATGAGTCCGTTCTTTTTGTTATTGTCAAACTCAACATGCATCATATATATCTAAACACGTCATATGAATATATATATATATATATATAGATTAATATATATATATATATATATATATATATAAAAGAAGTGAACAATAAAAGACAAGCATGAAGAGTACTTATGAATAATTAATCATATAGATATATACACAAACAAGCAAAGCTAACAATTACAGATGATATATTTCATAATGAATCATTACTGTAAGTGAAAAATGAAAGGGAAGAATTTTCAGGATCTGTATGGATACATACGAATATAAAGATAACAAAAAAGAAACTAAGGGTGGAAGTGGGTTTTAATTTTGATTAATAAAAGGTACATAAAAGTTTTGATTTTTGAGAGAAATTAAGAACGAAATATTAAAGAAGAATTACCTTATTTTGACTTTCTTTGAGAAAATAAAAAAAATGGACTTGTCATTTAATTTGCGACGATTTGCATTTATGTTAGATTATATTTAGAAAGTAATTAATGGTTAAAAACAGCCTAAAGAGCTGTAGTTAGAAAAACCCATTTTTTTTGTTATATCTATATTCGTACGTATCCAAACGGCATCCTGAAAAGTCTTCCCTTTCATTTTTTTACTTACAGTAATGTTTCATTATGATATATATCATCTGTAATTGTTAGCTTTGCTTGTTTGTATATATATGTATATGATTAATTATTCGTAAGTACTCTTCATGCTTGTCTTCTATTGTTCGCTTCTTATATATATATATATATATATATATATATATATAGGGGTTGGGTATTGTAAAACAAGTATTAAAGTAAAACAAATAAGACAAGATCTTGACCCTTAGATCATGGTTAAATTGATGCACGAAGATTCACAAAGCAATTGATGTACGATGATTTTCATGATGCACGGTGATTATCACTGAAGAAAACCTATTGTTTTATTTGTTTTACTTTAATACTTGTTTTATTTTACCTAAAACCTATATATATATATATATATATTATTATATATATAATATATAATATATAATATATATTATAGTATATATATATATATATATATATATATTCATATGACGTGTTTAGATATATATGATGCATGTTGAGTTTGACAATAACAAAAAGAACGGACTCATCATTAATTTAGGGGGAATTTGCATTTATGTTAAATATATTTAGAAGGTAATTAATTAATAAAAACACCCTAAAGGGCAGTAGTTAGAAAAACCCAAAACATAACCCAAAACATAAGGGTTTTTCTAACTACAACCCTTTTGGCTATTTTTAACCAGTAGTTATTAAAACCTAAAACGTAAGGGTTTTTTCATTCCCCCCAATACATGGGAATTCTCTTGTCAATCGAAACACTTAAAGTTGTGAAATGTTCATTTTTGCGATTGAGAGAATATTGCACAAGTTCACCAAGAATATGCGAAGTCTGAATTATGCAAAGTTTTTATTATTGGTTATGCAAAGACCTATATTTATAGGCAAAGGTTGACATTGCAATGTTAATCTTGCCGTACAAATATGGTTGAGAACATTTAAGGAAGGGCATTTAATTCCCTGAAAATGTTTGATAAAGTAAGACATAAAATCACTTTATCCAACCTACTTTACACACTTTGTACTTTAATCACATACAAAGGGTATTGTCCGGATAATAACATATAAAGATATATGTATATATATATATATATATACATATATATATATATATTATATATATATATATATTCATATGACGTGTTTAGATATATATGATGCATGCTGAGTTTGACAACAACAAAGAGAACGGACTCATCATTAATTTAGGGGGAATTTGCATTTATGTTAAATATATTTAGAAGGTAATTAATTAATAAAAACACCCTAAAGGGCAGTAGTTAGAAAAACCCAAAACATAAGGGTTTTTCTAACTACAACCCTTTTGGCTATTTTTAACCAGTAGTTATTAAAACCTAAAACGTAAGGGTTTTTTCATTCCCCCCAATACATGGGAATTCTCTTGTCAATCGAAACACTTAAAGTTGTGAAATGTTCATTTTTGCGATTGAGAGAATATTGCACAAGTTCACCAAGAATATGCGAAGTCTGAATTATGCAAAGTTTTTATTATTGGTTATGCAAAGACCTATATTTATAGGCAAAGGTTGACATTGCAATGTTAATCTTGCCGTACAAATATGGTTGAGAACATTTAAGGAAGGGCATTTAATTCCCTGAAAATGTTTGATAAAGTAAGACATAAAATCACTTTATCCAACCTACTTTACACACTTTGTACTTTAATCACATACAAAGGGTATTGTCCGGATAATAACATATAAAGTAAAAAGGTCTTTCTCGTAATAAGTGTAAAGCAATGTAAGTACTTTACACTAGAGAATGCTCCAGTCTTCGATCTGGGTAAAACACTCACTGGGCATCGCTACTATGAATGTTTTCTTCCTTTTACTTGTTGTCTTCGACTTCAACTGGAATGTCTTCAGTTCTGGTGAGATCTCAACCGAAGTGAAACTCCAGCCGCATTAACTGTACACTGGCCACTGGACTTGGGTTAGATCTTTCATGATATTTCCACTTGAACACATTTGATTCTAAATTGACATTTTGTTCTTGATAACTCTTTTTTTAATGACTAGTTAAGTAACGATGTTACAAAAAAAATCATACCATACAAGGGTAAGCACTGAGCATCTGTCAAAAAGTAAGTAATCACCCAATAGTGTCTTTTATGATTTTTAGGTTTTAATACCTCGACGGTGTATGAAGGAGGTTAAAACTGTAGACAAAGTTACCCTTACCATGACGGTGTTAAGAACTGTTTCAGGTTTTATCAAAGATAAAAAAGACTCTCCAATCTTGCAAGACATGAATATAAAACCTTTAACTTTTGTGTTTAAGGTAATGATATTAACCACTTAATTAACTGGTTTTTCATTATCGTTAAAATAATAATGTTGACAACTGAAAGACGGTAGAGTAAGAACATAAGGTATGGAAGATAAACCCCGACCCCGACTGATTACGTGGCAGTCGGCGCCGAACATGTTTCCATTCCCCTCAATTCTGCGCCGAGCATTTCATCAAGTTTATCTTTTACATTTTTGCCATGGCTTGCTTTTGGTCATATCATATCTTTTCTTCAAACTTTCCAAGTTGATAGCACAAAAGGTTCAAAAGATGATATGTTAGTAAAATAAAATTCACATGTGTTGATTGCTAGTAATTAGTTAAATAAGAAAAAAATTCTTCTAACCGCATCGTACTCGAGCTGTTGCTTTTGAATGTACTTCAAAAATTATTCCGGTAGAAATCAACATGTTTATGTGATGATGATAATAAGTAAAAAAAAGGGAAGTGATATTCGTACCATAAAAATTGATTTATTTATCGCAATGTACAATTATTATAACATACTGTACAAGTCAGTAAAACAGATTTGTGGTAAAAACATCAGTTGTTGTGGTATGAATGTCAGTTCCCGTAAAAAAAAAGGTCCAACTATTTATGTGTTTAATTAATTTGGAGTGGTGGGTGAATGGTTTATAAGAGTAGGGATGACGGTGATGTGGTCAGACATTCTTATAAATACTTATTTATATTTTAAAATTTTTTCAAATGTGGTGAGGGTGCCTTAGCAATGTTATACCCATCTACACATGGGAGAGCAAACTCTTTAGGGCATTGCCAAGATTCGAACCCGGCGTGGACGCATTAAAGTTGAGGGTATTAGCCATTTATCCGCTCTGGCTTTAAAAAAAAAAATGTTATGGTAACTTCAATTTGTTTCTTACAAAACAAAAACAAATATAAAAGGGTTTTGTGTTTACTCTTAAAACTTAAAAATAAAGATAAATGAAACTAAAAAATATAAAGGGGTTATGATTTATGAATGGACAACAACAAATATGTAGAAAAATCTATATTATAATTAACCCAAACGTTTTAAGTTTTTCTAACTACAACCCTTTAGGCTGTTTTTAACCATTAATTACTTTCTAAATACTTTCTAAATATAATCTAACATAAATGCAAATCGTTGCAAATTAAATGACAAGTCCATTCTTTTTCTTTTCTCAAACAAAGTCAAATTAAGGTAATTCTTATTTAATATTTCGTTCTTAATTTCTATCAAAAATCAAAACTTGTCTATACTTTTTATTAATCAAAATTAAAACTCACTTCCACCATCAATTTCTTTTTTGTTATCTCTATATTCGTTCGTATCCATACGACATCCTGAAAAGTCTTCCCTTTCATTTTTACTTACAGTAATGTTTCATTATGATATATATCATCTGTAATTGTTAGTTTTGCTTGTTTGTATATATATGTATATGATTAATTATTCGTAAGTACTCTTCATGCTTGTCTTCTATTGTTCGCTTCTTATATATATAATATATATATATTCATATGACGTGTTTAGATATATATGATGCATGTTAAGTTTGACAATAACAAAAAGAACGGACTCATCATTAATTTAGGGGGAATTTTCATTTATGTTATACTCTCTCTGTCCCATTAGAAGTGTCTTGTTTTGAATATTCAAAGTCTTGATTCATCAACTTTGACCTTAATTATCTTTATTTGTGTTATATAATAATTGATGGAAGTTATATGAACTGATTGAGTTTTAGATATATTTTCATTGAGTATAAATTTTAATCTCATATATATAACACAAAATAATATATTTAAGGTCAAAGTTAAAGAATAAGGACTTTGAAAATTCAAAATGTGACACTTCTAGTGGGACGGAGGGAGTATATATTAAGAAGGTAATTAACTATTAAAAACAGCCTAAAGGGCTGTAGTTAGAAAAACCCAAAAGAAATTGATGGTGGAAATGGGTTTTAATTTTGATTAATAAAAAGTATAGAAAAGTTTTGATTTTTGAGAGAAATTAAGAACGAAATATTAAAGACGAATTACCTTATTTTGACTTTGATTGAGAAAAAAAAAAGAATGGACTTGTCATTTAATTTGCGACGATTTGCATTTATGTTAGATTATATTTAGAAAGTAATTAATGGTTAAAAACAGCCTAAAGAGCTGTAGTTAGAAAAACCCAAAACGTTTGGGTTTTTCAAACTACAACCCTTTAGGCTGTTTTTAACCATTAATTACTTTCTAAATATAATCTAACATAAATGCAAATCGTTGCAAATTAAATGACAAGTCCATTCTTTTTCTTTTCTCAAACAAAGTCAAATTAAGGTAATTCTTATTTAATATTTCGTTCTTAATTTCTATCAAAAATCAAAACTTGTCTATACTTTTTATTAATCAAAATTAAAACTCACTTCCACCATCAATTTCTTTTTTGTTATCTCTATATTCGTTCGTATCCATACGACATCCTGAAAAGTCTTCCCTTTCATTTTTACTTACAGTAATGTTTCATTATGATATATATCATCTGTAATTGTTAGTTTTGCTTGTTTGTATATATATGTATATGATTAATTATTCGTAAGTACTCTTCATGCTTGTCTTCTATTGTTCGCTTCTTATATATATATATATATATATTCATATGACGTGTTTAGATATATATGATGCATGTTGAGTTTGACAATAACAAAAAGAACGGACTCATCATTAATTTAGGGGGAATTTTCATTTATGTTATACTCTCTCTGTCCCATTAGAAGTGTCTTGTTTTGAATATTCAAAGTCTTGATTCATCAACTTTGACCTTAATTATCTTTATTTGTGTTATATAATAATTGATGGAAGTTATATGAACTGATTGAGTTTTAGATATATTTTCATTGAGTATAAATTTTAATCTCATATATATAACACAAAATAATATATTTAAGGTCAAAGTTAAAGAATAAGGACTTTGAAAATTCAAAATGTGACACTTCTAGTGGGACGGAGGGAGTATATATTAAGAAGGTAATTAACTATTAAAAACAGCCTAAAGGGCTGTAGTTAGAAAAACCCAAAAGAAATTGATGGTGGAAATGGGTTTTAATTTTGATTAATAAAAAGTATAGAAAAGTTTTGATTTTTGAGAGAAATTAAGAACGAAATATTAAAGACGAATTACCTTATTTTGACTTTGATTGAGAAAAAAAAAAGAATGGACTTGTCATTTAATTTGCGACGATTTGCATTTATGTTAGATTATATTTAGAAAGTAATTAATGGTTAAAAACAGCCTAAAGAGCTGTAGTTAGAAAAACCCAAAACGTTTGGGTTTTTCAAACTACAACCCTTTAGGCTGTTCTTAATAATTAATTACCTTCTAAATATATTTAACATAAATGCAAATTCCCCTAATTAATGATGAGTCCGTTCTTTTTGTTATTGTCAAACTCAACATGCATCATATATATCTAAACACGTCATATGAATAATGTTTATAATATATATAAATTGTATTTATATATTATTATATATATATATATATATATGGGTTGTGATCATTTGAAAACTAAAATTTTCGTGAAAACTAGAAAACTAGCCAAAACACACTGTGATCTGAATTTAACACAATGTGTTTTTAATTGAAAACACATTGTGTTAAGTTCATATCACAGTGTGTTTGAACAATTTTCTGATTTTCACGCGCTATCAAAAACATAATGTGATTTAAAACTTAACACAATGTGTTTTTAGATTACACAATTAAAACACATTGTGTTAGATTCAGATCACAGTGTGTTTTGGCCAGTTTTCTAGTTTTCACAAAAAATTTAGTTTTCAAATGAATATTTCACATACACACACACACACACACATATATATATATATATATATATATATATATATATTATATATATATAATATATATATATATAGACTTTCCTTATTTTGAGAACCATTTTTTTTGCAAGAACCATGAGAACTCTCAAATTTTGTATTGGATCACATGTGTAACACACGTCGTTAAAAATACGGATTTCCAAAAACTTTTCACCTAACGGTGTTAAAGAATGCGGAATAACGTTTAAAAAGTCCAAACCATAAAATCCACTTTGGTTTGTTCATAAAATAGGAGGTGTTACTCGTCACATCATCAAAATAGTATATATGGAAATCCTACGGTTGCCCAACATAAAACAACCGTATACAAGTCATATCAAAACATAATAGTTATAACGAAATAAAATGTCTAAAAGGAGCAGCAACTATGGGTAACTAAAAGCATCTTCACGTATTCTACCCATGCCTCGCTCTTTATTCATCATCACACTTCTAGCTTGCTAAACCTGAGGGGACAACACATTTCAAGAAACAAGTGTTAGCTAACGAATTAGCTAAGTAAGATAACACTAAGTTAAATAAACGTTTGTCCAATTAAAACTTGGTAAAGCAGGTTTTCATATTAAAGACACATTTCGCATATCATCACAACATATCATAGCATCAACATCTTTCATGGTAGGATTAATCATCCTAAATGTGCCTAATCATCATTTCATCATCACATATCATCACATTAGGTGTGACGTAAGTCACCCATATCATATAAGGTGTAAGTTTGTGTGTATGCGGTCATAAGACCTAACGGGAACCTCACACCCGACTAGATGGATGAGCCATACGGCGGTCCATCAAGTGTCGTTAAGGAATGGCAAGCCACTCCAGGAGTAGTCCGTATGTTCAAGACATTGGTGGGTAATCACTCCACCCGGAGATACTCAAACCACGTAATTACGTTGCAAGGAGCCACCCAAGCAACAACATATACGCACCCACCCGGCTAAGGTGAATACGGGTTAAGCTTAACACTTCATCATATATACGAGCTCGATTTCATCACATATAGTTTAGGTAACAAAGTTACCCAAACATAACACATAAGCATCTTTTACGTTTGGGCCCTTAAACGTGCACGTGACATGGCAACTTATAAAGTCTAGTGAACTAGATGACCAAGCCACACATACATGCACATCATAATCAACATATACTTTCATCACATTTCATTACATTGCATATCATTTCATAACATAACTTTGCATTGCATATAAAGGGAATGCATTTCAGGTCTCATAAGTCAAATACGTATTCCATATAACCTCCCATACAACCCGAATACCCTTAAGTATACAAGATGAGATTAGAGAAGTTATATTCTGAAAACCATGCTTTTGTTGAATCCCTCAGCGTGTCAAAGTAGTGTATCTTACCTCGAAGTAGCACGCAAATAAGGATAGCTAAGTTACCGAACAAAGCAACAACTCTCGTCTACCTATGATTAGTAAACGGCCATTAATACGCTAGTCAATAAGACCATAATCTGGAATTTCATAACTAAGAACACACTCAAGGTTTCAGGAGTAAGCTATGCGTCAAAACGAGGTTACGGTTCAAAACAATATCATTTGCTGAAAACAGATGAGTTGCGCCGCAACATAGGGTTGCGCCGCAGCTCAAGCCTCCAGTTGCACCGCAACACTTTATGTTGCGCCGCAACTTATTCCTCTGGAATTGAGTTGCGCCGCAACTAGGAGTTGCGCCGCAACCCGTTGCGATTCTGCACAACATCGAACGATTATACCCCAAACCAACACCAAACGATTCCAAATCAAATATCAGATCTTAATACATCAAAATACTTCCTTTTCAAACCATTATAATGCAAATAACTCCTTTATTAAACCACACATGATTTGCATTATCAAAACAAACGTTATTTCGACATCAATTGACCCTCCAATGGTCTAGATCTGATTTCTAATGACTCATATGATCAAAAAGACATAATATCAACATCAATATACCTCTATTACCTGAAGATCACAATAGGAATGAGAAAAGCTAGATTAAACACTTCCGAAACGCACTTTTGATAGCCTTTTTGCTCAAGAATTGATTAGGGATCAAAGGGGGTGGTTAAGGCTTGAGAGGAAGTTAATAAATCTAATAATGACACTCAAATGACTCCTCATATGACCCTAAACCCGTTTTTGAGTTTCACCATATGTCAAATTTGGTCCCTAGGCTTCCATATAGCTCATTACTAGTCAAAAACTCCTCTAAGGACCATATACTACCTAAATACTTTGTTAATCACTCCTAATAGGCATATAATTACCTCATAAACATATTTTCGTATCATGCATTAAGACTTTCAAGTCTCACATATATAACACATAAACCACATATAAGCATTAAATCTAGCAATAGACATAACGAACACATAATTTTGACTTAACGACTTTAGTCAAACGTTAATAAAAGTTTGGGATGTTACAAATACCTCCCCCTTAAGAGGATTCCGTCCCCGGAATCTCATCAGCAAGAAACAACTCGGGATACTTCTCTTTCATTATCGCTTCGGTTTCCCATGTAAGGCTTTCACCATGATTATGTCTCCATTTGACCAAGACTAGATCAATCATCTTTCGGCGTAACTTCTTTTGTTTCCTTCCAAGAATAGCTATCGGTTCCTCTACCAATCTTTTCGTCAGATCCACACTCACATCTTCAATAGGTATGACACTAGATTCCTCTGCCAAGCACTTCCTCAAATATGAGACATGAAATGTGTTATGGATTCCATCCAATTCCGGAGGTAATTCTAGTTGATAAGCCACATCCTTAATACATTTTAACACTTTAAACGGTCCAATGAATCTTGGACTCAACTTTCCTTTCTTACCAAACCGAATCACTCCTTTCCATGGAGAAACTTTCAGCATCACTAAGTCACCAACTTCAAACACAACCGGTCTCATTTTCTTATCGGTATAGGTTTTCCGTCTTTCTCTAGCTACACGAAGTGCTTCCTTTGCAATACTCACTTTCTCGGATGTGATTTCTACAATTTCAGGACCTGTAATTTGCTTTTCACCTGGCTTCATCCAACAACTTGGAGTCCTACACTTTCTACCATAAAGCATTTCAAAAGGTGGCATTCCAATACTTGAATGGTAGCTGTTGTTATATGAAAACTCTATCAACTTCAAGTGATCATCCCAAGCTCCACTATACTCTAAGACACAAGTCCTTAACATGTCTTCCAATGTTTGAATGGTTTTTTTACTTTGGCCGTCGGTTTGAGGATGATAAGTCGTGCTCAAATTCACTCTAGTACCTAACTCTCGTTGGAGACCTTTCCAAAAGCTAGATACAAATCTCGTGTCTCGATCCGAAACTATAGACAATGGAACTCCATGCTTCGAGACAACTTCATCTATATACATCTTAGCCATCTTAGTCAAAGATGCATCTTAAAGAGTTGCTAAGAATTGAGCACTCTTAGTCAACCTATCAACAATTACCCATACCATGTCATTTCCTTTCGGTGTTCTAGGTAACTTAGTAACAAAATCCATAGTGATGTGATCCCATTTCCATTCTGGAATCTCTAACTGTTGCAACATTCCATATGGCTTTCGATGGTCCATTTTCACACGAGCACAAGTCAAGCATCTTTCAACAAAATGTGCTACTTCACCTTTGATATCCGGCCACCAATAAATAGGCTTCAAATCTGCATACATTTTAGTGACACCAGGATGAACCGAATATCTACTTCTATGGGCTTCTTCAAGGATCAATTCACGATTACCTGCCAAGCAATGGTACCCATATTCAACCCTTGTAAGTTTTAAACCCACGACTATTTGTCTCCATCACAAGACGTTTCTTCTTCCCGATGCTCTCCTTATCAATGTTAACTTTCATTAAAGCCCTCACTTGAGCTTCCCTAATACGATTGAGTAGTCCAGACTTAGCTTGCACAACCATGCTCATCAACTGACAAGAAAAATTCTGCCCTCTTCTACTTAAGGCGTCTGCCACCACATTGGCTTTACCTGGATGGTACTTAATCTCACAATCATAATCTTTTAATAATTCCATCCACCTTCTCTGCCTCACATTCATTTCCTTTTGATTGAACATGTAAGCTTTTATGGTCGGTATTGTTGGAGCACATTAAGTGCACAAATTGTTGTCCGATGCAATAATTCTAAAAGGCTGAGAAATTCGTACATATATGCCTTACGAACTTTAAGTTCGTAAGAACTAATAAGTTCGTAAGGCCCAGCCCATTTTGTACGAATTTGACAGCCCAGCCCATTTGTACCTATAAATATAGGACTTAGGTTTCAGATTTCAGTGATGATTTAATAGCTATGTAATTCGTCCATGGCCGGCTGAAGGATCGCGCAAACCTTCAGTCGTAAGTCCACCATATTCATTATTGTTAGTCGTCTTGTTGATTGTGATTCGTAGTCTTCAAGATGTAATCATACGAATTCGTTTTGTATTGTAATCATATGAATAATGATAATGTTTATTATTTCTCCCATTGTAATTGTTTTCTTATCGAAGGTTGAGATCGTTTGTTTGGTTGTTATTCTCCCAAAAACCTACCAAAACCCTTTCTGTCGTTAAGTTCGTTTACCTTACGAACTTAGCAAAACGAAGTCAGAAACGAATTTAACTTAAATTCGTTCTAAGTTCATCAAACGAAGATAGAAAACGAATTTATCTTCATTTTCGTTTTGAATCTTCAACAAACGATTTTAGTCTTCGAACTTAAACTATCTTCGTTCAGACCTTGTTCTTACGAATTTAACCTATTTTCGTTCTATTTCTTATCTTCGTTTGAACAATAATTTTCTCTTATGGCTTCCTCATCTTCAACCAACAATGTTGTTGCCCAATACCTCAATTCTCTCGTTTATCATGATCATCTTGTAGGACGTACTAATTCTCCACCAAAGTTAGTTTCATTGGCTGACTTCTGGGCGTGGAGAGGTCGATTTGAAGATTTTATTCAACGAGAAGACTTAAACATGTGGCTCATGATCACTGAAGGTTATGAGTGGCCTACTCTTACTGTGAATGGAATTACTTCTACATACAAGGTGGGAGAATTAACAGGTGAAGAAAAGGCTAACTATGCCATTGAAGTAAAGACTCTTTCCACTCTTCGTATGTGCATTCCTCAGAGTTGGTGCACTTGTTTCCTAAACAGGAATACAAGACTTCAAAGCAATTGTTCGATGCTATTGAAGCTCATTGTGAAGGTGATCGCTATTGAAGCTCATTGTGAAGGTGATCCTCTATTGAAGCAAAACAGAATTAAAATGCTTAAGAAACAATTTGACTGCTTCAATGCTACAAAGAATGAACAAGTTGAGGATCTTATTCTGAGATATCAACATCTTCTTGCTGAATTAGCTTACTTTGATCTTAAATACACTCCTACTGAGATAGTGGATAAATTCTTGGATGGTTTGCCGAAAGCTTATAAAGAATTTCGTCATGGATTGCAAGAAAGAGCTGATTATGCATCTCTTCGAATAGATGGAGTAATATCCACACTAAGAAACAGAGAAATGAAGGATAAGGCAAAGGATCTTCAAGACAACTTCACACAAGATCCATCTCTCTATCATGCCACTATGAAAAATCCAACAGCTGATGTTAATGCTTTCTTTTCTGGAGTTGGTAATACTGGTGAGACAGACAATTGTGGTCCATTAATGGATGGAGATGATTCTTCCGGATTCATGGCTTCTGATGCTGGTAACAGGGGTAAAAGGGCTAATGAAGGTGCAAAGACTGGAAATATGAAGTTCGGAAACATTACATCTTCTTCTGCTGGTTACAAGTCCATGCCTATGAATATGAAATCAGCTGAGGGTAGGATGAATGTATTTGCTGCCATGTGTGCTGCACATGAAGCTTTTGTTGCAGGAAGAATCACAGATCCAGCACTTATTGATGAAGATTACGACCAGATAGATCCAGATGATGTTGAAGAAATGGATCTGAAATGGCAATTGGCAATGATCACCAGGAGAGTGCAAAAGTTTATGAATAGAACAGGCAGACAGCTTACTGGAGGTACTCAAGGTTTTGACAAGTCAAAGGTGAAGTGCTATAACTGCGAAGGTTTTGGACATTTTGCCAGAGAGTGTCAACGGCCTAAGAGAGAGGCCAATGTTACCCCTACACGTCAAGATAGAGGTGGTAATCGTCCGCTCAATCAAAATTCAACTAGAGCTCTTTTGTTGACTGATGATCCTACTGCGAATGTCAACGGCAATGACAAGGCTATAGTAGCTGTTCAGTCTGATGGTTCTTATGTTTGGAATCTTCCACATGATGAGACCAATAACGCTTATTTGGCTGAAATTCTTGATGATATGGCTCAAATAGTTGATTCTCCTGATGACTTCTTGGATACCACAGTTTACCACAGTGAAGAGCAATTGTATGAGAATACTAAAAGTTCGAAATTGGAATCTGTTGCTGCTGGTATATATGATACTGATTCCGAATCTGACAATGAGTTAGAAGATGTCAAGAATCTTGATGAAGTGAAAGCTACTGAAGAGGTGAAAGCTGCTGATGTTAAAGATGATTTTGCTACTGAAAAGGATGAAAAGACAATTGGAGAGTAGATGCAAGAGTTTGAGATTCCGGCTGGCATGACTGTGGATGACTTTGTTGCTTACATGGCAGATTGCAAAGAGGCAGACCAACAGGTATCTTATTCTCTACATACTATTGTTCATGTTTGCAAAATTGTTAATCGAATGTTTGATGAAATTGAACAAAAGAATGAACAAATTAAGAAATTAGAATCTGCTGTCAATGCTGCTCATGATGAAAGAGATAAGTTAATTAAAAAGGGTCTAACTGTTAATGATAAGGAAAAATTCTTCAAGGAAAAGATTAGATCTTTAGAGTCTGACATTAGAGCTATGAAAGATAAAGTCAATCAGTCTGTGGCCGTAGAAAGAGTAGGTAGTGAAGCTTACTCCTTGTTAGCTAGAAAGTGTGCTACCATTGAAAAGGAACTTGCTGATGCTAGGATAGAAATCTTGGAATTAAATGCTAAATCTGATTCTGCTAGACATGCTGAGCTTTTAGTGCATATGACAAAGTTTGAGGATTCTTCCTCTAAGAGTCTTGACACTGCTAAGATATCTTATAAAGATGTTCCTCCTCCTTTCAATAATAACTATACTTCTGTTGAACCTAATATTCCTGAAATCCTGCTTCAACCTAGTGTTGTAGATGGTAAGGAAGTTTCTTCTCAACCTAACAAGGAAGAGAAATTGAAAGGTGTTGTCCTAAATCCGTCTACTCCTTATGGTCAGAAAGACAGTATTGTACACTTTACACTTCATAAGAGTAATAGAGTCTATACTGAGTTAGAATTTCCATTAGAATCTATTGACCCTAAGAGGATTGATAAAGTCTGGGATGTAGCTATTGAGGATATGAAGAAATTAAGTCAGCAGCGTCTCACTCCGTTACCTAAGCAGTCTAGGATTAGAAAATCGGAAGACAAATTAGCCATTAATGAGGAAGCAACTAAGGCTTTAAAGCACATCTTAATGCCTGCACTTAAGAAATCTCCAAGTAAAGGTAAACATGAGAAAGATGGTGCTAGAAGGTCAGTGGACATTAATGCTAACAATGAATCTGTAGGTACCGATAAAAAGGTAGATACAAACAAAAAGTTCAAGGTCCTTTCCTGCTTTGCTTGTCATGAAAAGGGTCATGTTTATAGTGTATGTCCAAATAGACCTCGAAGATCAGGTTCTCCTTCAAAGGTTTCCACCTCGGAAGGAAAAAGGGGGTTGGGTAATGATAAACAGGTTAATGAGGCTAAAGTTCAATCTTCTCCAAAACCGTTTACTATACCTCAACGACGTGAATCTCCACTGAAAGGTTCATCAGGAAATGTTCATGAGATTTCAAATCGTTTTCAAACACCTCCACGACCTGCTCATTCTGCCCCTAGAAATCAAAATTCATATTATGACCAAATTCATTCAAGTGTTCGACCTTCTTATGGTCCTCATTCTCCTAGACCTTCTCCGACGAGAGGTCAGAAGTCTCCTCCAGTGAGAAGACGAAACGAGAATCATGTCTCACCCACGGCTTCGAGCAAT
Source organism: Erigeron breviscapus (assembly GCA_034093135.1). Taxonomy (NCBI): domain Eukaryota; kingdom Viridiplantae; phylum Streptophyta; class Magnoliopsida; order Asterales; family Asteraceae; genus Erigeron; species Erigeron breviscapus. Next base: position 160,161,825 of record CM067168.1, read on the forward strand.
GGATATTGGACTGAACTGATTCTCAGGGATGAGAAGGGTCGACCCAAACCTAAGAAGGTTTGGGTCCCCAATGAAAACTAATTTTTCTCATTTTATGTGCAGGGAGTTCCTAGGACACCAATTCATTTATGGTACCTTGACAGTGGATGCTCCAGGCACATGACAGGGGACAGGAAACTCTTGTCCAATTATACTGGTATAAATGGGTCGTATGTTAGTTTTGCTGGATCCAAGGGCGGCAACATCACCGGTCAAGGAGATGTCGTCAATGGACAACTTACTCTAGAAAGAGTAAACTATGTGGAACAACTTACTCATAATCTAATGAGTGTCTCCCAGATCTGTGACAAGGGCAACAATGTTCATTTCACAGAAAAGGAGGCATTCATCTTGAAGCCGGGTTTCGTTATTCCTGCAGAATGGATAATGCTCAAAGCTCCTAGGAAGAGAGACATCTATGGCTTAGTTTTAGGTGTTGATAATCCAACGGAGCCTCTCTGTTTGTTGAGCAAGGCAAATGAGTCTGAATCTCTCCTCTGGCATCGTAGAATGGGACATATCAACTTTCGGAAGATGAATGAACTTGTTAGTCTTGGATTAGTTGAAGGTGTTCCAGTTAAGAAGTTTGGGATGGAAGATAAATGTGTACCGTGTTTGAAAGGAAAGCAACACAAGAATCCTCATAAACCAAAGGTGCACAACACTATATCCAAACCATTCGAACTACTTCATATGGATCTCTTTGGTCCTGTGAACGTAAGAAGCATTGGAGGGATGTCCTACTGTTTGGTGATCACTGATGATTACTCAAGGTACTCATGGGTATTTTTCTTGAAGACAAAGGACGAGACCGCAAACCGGTTTATGGATTTTGTTAGACAAGTTGAGAATGTCCATGAAGTTAAAGTTAAGAGAATCAGGAGTGACAATGGCACTGAGTTCAAGAATAATACTATTACTGTTTTCTGCTTGACCAAGGGTATTCAACATCAATTCAGTGCACCGCATGAGCCACAGCAGAATGGAGTAGCTGAAAGGAAAAACAGGACATTGATAGAAACAGCTAGGACGATGCTTGCTGATTCAGGGCTTCCTGTTACTTTCTGGGGGGAGGCAGTGAATACAGCTTGTCACATTTTGAATCGGGTTTTAACAGTTAAAAGGTTTAAGAAAACTTGTTATGAACTTTTGCACAACACAAAGCCCAATTTGCAAAATGTTGAGCCGTTTGGTGTTCCTTGTACTTTTCTTAAAGTTCTTCCTCAGGGAAAATTTGATCCTAAATCTGAGGAGGGTTTCTTTTTAGGTTATATACCTAGTACACCAATTCGGCGTGTGTACAATCAGAAAACTGGCAAAGTTAATTTTGGTACAAATGTGGTAATTGTCAGTCATAAACCTGCTGTACACATTGGTCCTGCTAATGACTTCGATTATGATGGTGTCTTCACCTCTTTTCGTGGTCCTGTTTCTTTTACAGGTGTTCCGATTGTGGAGGATGTAGTTACTCTTCATGATCCACTTGAAGGTGGGCCGGTTCCTGTTTCTTCTCCTGTTTCCTCACCATTCATTAAGCCTACTTCTAAATCTGGAGAATCAAGTGGAACCAAAGAAGCAGATTCTACCTTAGAGACTGCTACTAAAGATCCTACTGATCCTTTACATATACCTCTACCTGATACTCCCTTCTATGATACTGATGACACGGAAGGTGAAAATCAGGAGGAGCCTAAAACTCCAGAGCAACATGTGCAGACTAACTTGGGAAATGATCTTACAGTCGATATGGTTCCTCAAACAAGAGTCAACAAGGATCATCCAGTAGAGCAAATCATTGGTGATGCTTCTGTCTCTGTTCGCACGAGAAATCAGAATAGAAAAAATTTTCAAGTATGTTTGCTGAAATTAAGGATACTGGGGCAATTACTTGGTACTTGTACTTTTCTTAAAGTTCTTCCTCAGGGAAAATTTGATCCTAAATCTGAGGAGGGTTTCTTTTTAGGTTATATACCTAGTACACCAATTCGGCGTGTGTACAATCAGAAAACTGGCAAAGTTAATTTTGGTACAAATGTGGTAATTGTCAGTCATAAACCTGCTGTACACATTGGTCCTGCTAATGACTTCGATTATGATGGTGTCTTCACCTCTTTTCGTGGTCCTGTTTCTTTTACAGGTGTTCCGATTGTGGAGGATGTAGTTACTCTTCATGATCCACTTGAAGGTGGGCCGGTTCCTGTTTCTTCTCCTGTTTCCTCACCATTCATTAAGCCTACTTCTAAATCTGGAGAATCAAGTGGAACCAAAGAAGCAGATTCTACCTTAGAGACTGCTACTAAAGATCCTACTGATCCTTTACATATACCTCTACCTGATACTCCCTTCTATGATACTGATGACACGGAAGGTGAAAATCAGGAGTGACAATGGCACTGAGTTCAAGAATAATACTATTACTGTTTTCTGCTTGACCAAGGGTATTCAACATCAATTCAGTGCACCGCATGAGCCACAGCAGAATGGAGTAGCTGAAAGGAAAAACAGGACATTGATAGAAACAGCTAGGACGATGCTTGCTGATTCAGGGCTTCCTGTTACTTTCTGGGGGGAGGCAGTGAATACAGCTTGTCACATTTTGAATCGGGTTTTAACAGTTAAAAGGTTTAAGAAAACTTGTTATGAACTTTTGCACAACACAAAGCCCAATTTGCAAAATGTTGAGCCGTTTGGTGTTCCTTGTACTTTTCTTAAAGTTCTTCCTCAGGGAAAATTTGATCCTAAATCTGAGGAGGGTTTCTTTTTAGGTTATATACCTAGTACACCAATTCGGCGTGTGTACAATCAGAAAACTGGCAAAGTTAATTTTGGTACAAATGTGGTAATTGTCAGTCATAAACCTGCTGTACACATTGGTCCTGCTAATGACTTCGATTATGATGGTGTCTTCACCTCTTTTCGTGGTCCTGTTTCTTTTACAGGTGTTCCGATTGTGGAGGATGTAGTTACTCTTCATGATCCACTTGAAGGTGGGCCGGTTCCTGTTTCTTCTCCTGTTTCCTCACCATTCATTAAGCCTACTTCTAAATCTGGAGAATCAAGTGGAACCAAAGAAGCAGATTCTACCTTAGAGACTGCTACTAAAGATCCTACTGATCCTTTACATATACCTCTACCTGATACTCCCTTCTATGATACTGATGACACGGAAGGTGAAAATCAGGAGGAGCCTAAAACTCCAGAGCAACATGTGCAGACTAACTTGGGAAATGATCTTACAGTCGATACGGTTCCTCAAACAAGAGTCAACAAGGATCATCCAGTAGAGCAAATCATTGGTGATGCTTCTGTCTCTGTTCGCACGAGAAATCAGAATAGAAAAAAATTTCAAGTATGTTTGCTGAAATTAAGGATACTGGGGCAATTACTTGGTACTTGTACTTTTGCTTCATCTCTCAGGTTGAGCCTAAAACTCCAGAGCAACATGTGCAGACTAACTTGGGAAATGATCTTACAGTCGATACGGTTCCTCAAACAAGAGTCAACAAGGATCATCCAGTAGAGCAAATCATTGGTGATGCTTCTGTCTCTGTTCGCACGAGAAATCAGAATAGAAAAAAATTTCAAGTATGTTTGCTGAAATTAAGGATACTGGGGCAATTACTTGGTACTTGTACTTTTGCTTCATCTCTCAGGTTGAGCCTAAAAATGTTGGAATGGCTCTTAAAGATCCGTCATGGGTTGAGGCGATGCAAGAAGAATTGGCTCAGTTTAGGAAGCTTGATGTATGGAAGTTAGTTGACTTACCTCAGGGTGAATCTCCTTTATCAACGCGATGGGTTTTTCGTTGTAAAAAGGATGACAAAGGTGTAGTCATTCGCAATAAGGCTCGGTTGGTGGTTAGAGGATTTGAGCAACAAGAAGGCTTCGATTACGATGAGACATTTGCTCCAGTAGCTAGACTTGAAGCTATTCGATTATTTCTGGCATTTGCTAGTTATAAAGGTATAAAGGTGTATCAACTTGACGTAAAGAGTGCTTTTTTGTATGGGGAAATAAGAGAAGAAGTGTATGTAGATCAACCTCCGGGGTTTGAGGATCCAGACTTCCCTAATAGAGTATATCGTCTTGATAAGGCTCTATATGGTTTACATCAGGCTCCTCGATCATGGTATGAAAAACTGTCTACTCATCTGCATGAAAATGGTTTTACTAGAGGTTCTATTGACAGCACGTTGTTTATCAAATGGAAAGGGAAGGACTACTTGCTTGTACAGGTTTACGTCGATGATATTATCTTTGGTTCATCTGATGAGAATATGTGCAAGGAATTTGAGCATAGCATGAAGGCTAAGTTCGAAATGAGTGCTATGGGGGAATTAACTTTCTTCCTTGGACTACAGGTGGATCAACTGAAGGATGGGTTCTTTATTCATCAGACCAAGTATGTTCAAGATCTTCTTACTAGGTTTCGAATGACTGATGCTAAAGATGCAATTACTCCCATTCAGACTAATCATGGGCTGTGTCCTGATAAAACTAATGATCCAGACGTCGATGCAACTCAATATCGGGCTATCATTGGTTCTTTGATGTATCTGACGGCTTCACGTCCAGACATTACCTTTGCTGTTTGTATGTGTGCTAGATATCAGGCTAATCCGAAAGAGTCACATTTGAAAGCTGCGAAAAGGATTCTTCGTTATGTGAAGGCCAAGCCTCGTCTAGGGCTTTGGTATCCCATGCATGGTTCCTTTGAATTCAAAGCTTATACTGATTCGGATTATGGTGGCTGCAGTTCGGATAGGAAATCAATGTCAGGTGGATGTCAGCTTTTAGGGGGGAGAATTATATCGTGGCAGTGCAAGAAGCAGACATCTGTTGCACAGTCTACCTGTGAAGCAGAGTACATAGCTGCTGGTCAATGCTGTTCTCAGGTACTTTGGATACAGCAACAATTGCGCGACTATGGTATGGATATCTCTGACTCTCCTATTTGTATCGATAATAAGTCTGCCATAGATATTACTAAGAATCCGAAAAACTTTAAAGTCACCAAGCACATAGATATAAAGCATCACTTTTTACGTGACTGTTTTGAGAAAAAGCTTATTCATTTAGAAAAGGTTATTACTGATGATAACCTTGCTGATCTATACACTAAAGCTTTTGATAGACCTCGTCATGAGTTGTTATATCAACTCAATGGTATGAAGAATGCCGAGTAGTTTCTCTCAAAGAACTTAAATTTTCTTTTCGCGTCTTAGTAGTTTAAGTCGTACATAGATAGAGTCAAAAATACAAAAAGAGTTGTCTTAGTATAAGTCTGTATATAGATAGTGTCATAAAAAAAAAAAAAAAAGTAAGGTTACTGCACTACATGTTTAGACGTGACGATACTTTAGCTTTTATACCTAAAGCTTTTGATAGACCTCGTCATGAGTTGTTATATCAACTCAATGGTATGAAGAATGCCGAGTAGTTTCTCTCAAAGAACTTAAATTTTCTTTTCGCGTCTTAGTAGTTTAAGTCGTACATAGATAGAGTCAAAAATACAAAAAGAGTTGTCTTAGTATAAGTCTGTATATAGATAGTGTCATAAAAAAAAAAAGTAAGGTTACTGCACTACATGTTTAGACGTGACGATACTTTAGCTTTTAAGCCTACCTAATTGTACTTTAAAATGCTCAGTTCAGTGATACCATTATATGATGTATCGATAGGCACAAAGTACCAAGGTTTCCTTTTAATCTGAACTTAAATGTATACAATGTTCTTATGGGAAACGTATTCAGATATATGGCTGAGAATGCTTGTTCTTAAAATAGACAAGTCCTTTAAATCTTATGAAAGATCTTGCATTATAATTATGTATATTTGGTCTTTATAAAGAAGGTCTCGGATACATATATGTGTATGTATTGCTTTTTCGGATGTATATTTGTGACAAGATATACAAATATCAAATAAATATGTTGAAAATATGAAGCTAATGTGGCCTTTGAGATTCGAACAAGTAAGTCCTTGGGGTATCTTTGTATACCTAGCCTACCTAAAGCTTCCAACTTGGGATAGGTTGTCAGAAAGTTCGCTACACGGGTCTCATAGAAAGTCACGGGTTTTCATAAGTGCTTTAAAAATTAATGTCACAAATATGCAAGTACTTGGCATTATGCAATGTTAAGTATATTTCCGTACGTGAGTCAAGTTAAGTCGCTTTGCGCGTGAGGAATCACCGACCTGTCACCGCTGACTTGATTCTTAAAGACTTTCTCACTTTACTCACCAAATGTCTTAATCTTAGTGCTTGTTTCGATTGTGAGAGTGTATCTGAATATGGGGCACATAATTTCGCAAACTAAAATTGTGGCATGAGTAACTTACTAGGTTACATGGAAGTACCGAGTGTTTAAGAGGACAAACATATTGGTAATCGTTTTTGGATCACTGTTCATAACTAATAATAAGAGAATTATTTCTCGCTAGTAGGCTTATGTAAATGCTAATCTGATCTGATCAGCAGTACACAAGTAACATGTGAATAATGAATAAATTGTGTTTAGATTAGTTTCTTGTTCTGTAATTTTTATTCTAATTTATTTTTCATTTTATTGAGTCAAAATAGTATTTTCATAAGTTCTTATTGCACGAGAGATTCTACTTAAATTCTGTTGAGTATATATTTTGCTGAATTCATTCATTTGAATTCTTGATGAGGTTATGTGATTTGTACAAAAGAAGATTTTCTGATATGGACATTAAATTGTTTAAGTTTAGAAAATGATCTTTTAAGTTTTCTGTGAAAAGTCAAAGTTATTTGAAATCTCACAAGTTTAAGTTGTTACAAGTTACGAATTTAATTAATAACTTGGTGACATTTTAGGGTTTGACAATGGAATGACCTCCCTTGATCTTTTGTTAGAATCTTGAGTTTTTCGTAATTTTTAATCCTAATGTTGTGTGTTTTAGCTTGAATTTTCTGCATTATTATGCCTTTGCTCTTGATGCGTTAATGAGTTTTTGGTAAGTGTGCAGTGTTCAGGTTAAGAAGATAAAGTTGGAGTGATGATCTTTGTTGCAATACAGTGTTATTCATACTGATGATGTCGTGGAGACAAGATTTTTGGTGTGAAGTGACAATGTTGTGATGCAGATATGAGCACTTGAAGGAAGAATACATGAACTTGTCTTTGGAGTATTTATTTACTTTACAATTCATGTATTTAGTGAAAATAATCAGTGTTGATACTTGTTTCTTTTGATTTTCGTACCTTGTTTTATGACATGATTTCGGAAACTTTACAAAGTTCTTCATTGGATTTTTGGACTATTCATTGTTTGTTTGTTTTGTAGACGGCTTCTCATATGGGACTTAAGTGTTTCACGATGGTTTGCCGTCAAGCATCTCAATGATTAGAGAAATGTTCTCCGTATCATGGTCATGATTGGTAATGTTGTTAATATGTCAATTGATTATTTTCAGGTTTGTTGATGTTTGGTTTAAGACCTTGGGGTTTTGCTTTTATTCAAGATTATAATGTTTGTAAAATACTTACATTATGATGATGATTTTAGATGGTGGTACTTCTTGGTACAAGGCATGAACAAGTTGCTTTTAACGAGTTGTTGCTATGTACAGGATTAGGTCAAAGGGGTCGCATCGTGGAAAGTTTCGTGATGACGAATCTTGAAAAATTTTCTAAGTACAAAATTGTTCTTACGAAGATAGTGTTAACTTCGTTTGGAATTGTTCTTCAGAAAATTGAACTTATTTTCGTCACATCTAATTTCGTTTTATTTGGTTTTAACGAAGATAACCTCTATCTTCGTTCCAGTTGATTTTATGAAGGTTAACTTCGTTTGGAATTGTTCTTCAGAAAATTGAACTTATTTTCGTCACATCTAATTTCGTTTTATTTGGTTTTAACGAAGATAACCTCTATCTTCGTTCCAGTTGATTTTATGAAGGTTAACTTCGTTCTAACATATTTTCAACCGACCTTCTCACCGACCCGTTTTGACCCATTTTAAACCATCTATCTATATATACTCTTAATTCGTTTTCTCTTTTTCATTGCCAGAATTATTAAAGAAAAACGAATTTAAGCTGCATAAACCCCTATATCTTCATCAATCAAATTACTTGATTTCACTTGATTCTCTGCTTGTTGTTTCGATTTTTGTTGAAATAAGTGATTCAGGTATACTATCTAGCATCGTCATTCACAAATCCCCAATTCTTGATTCTTGTTTTTGCCCAATTTTTACATGAACTCAATCAGTTTTATATATATTTTAGGTTCTAGGGTTTAATTTCGTTTTTGATTTTAATCCATTGGATCTTTAATTCGTCTGTAAAATCGAAGTGGGTTATGCTTCATTTAATTGATACAAATGTTTTGTAACTAATTTCGGGCACAACAAGTGTTAATCAATTTTATTAAAATCGAATATTTGATTTTGGAACCAACTGCTGTTCAGAATGTCCACGAAGTTAGCTTTCGTTTATTGTCTACGAACTTAGGTTCTCAAACAGAGCTTACGAACTTAGACTCTCCTTTCAACTAACGAATTTAGGAGTTCTTGTGACAAACGAACTTAGTTATGCTTCAAAGCTATCTTCGTTTGTTGTTACCCAACGAACTTAATGTCTATTTTCGTTTTTTGTTACCTAACGAACTTAAAGTCTATCTTCGTACAATCTTAACTAACGAACTTAAAGAGTAATTTCGTACATTCCTATCTAACGAACTTAAAGTCTATCTTCGTACATCTATACTAACGAACTTAAAGTCTATCTTCGTTCATTCCTATCTAACGAACTTAAAGTCTATCTTCGTCATCTTACTAACGAACTTAAAGTCTATCTTCGTCATCTATCTAACGAACTTAAAGTCTATCTTCGTCATTCCTATCTAACGAACTTAAAGTCTATCTTCGTACATCTTAACTAACGAACTTAAAGTCTATCTTCGTACATCTTACTAACGAACTTAAAGTCTATCTTCGTCATTCCTATCTAACGAACTTAAAGTCTATTTCGTTTTTTGTTACCTAACGAACTTAAAGTCTATCTTCGTACAATCTTAACTAACGAACTTAAAGAGTAATTTCGTACAGTCTCAACTTATGAAATTATTGATTAAGTTCATCTAAGCCTGCAATTCATTTCTTGTGCTAATTCTATAATTGTTTTTAAATTATGATTTGTTTTGCAGAAATGGCTCTTGCTCCACGTCAGAAGTGAAGAAGCACAATCTTGCCTTTAATCTTGATCCAGATCAGCATAATTGTGAACGTTATCATGAGATGTTTGATTTTATTGCTCGTTCTAGGCTTTCTTTTGCATTCTGTGATTCACCTAGACTGATTAGGCAGTATATTGATGCCTTCTGGAGGACTGCTCATCAGGTCATCGTTAATGGTCGTAGTTTTGTTCGGGCAACTGTCGAAGGAATCACTTTTGATTTTAATGCTGCGATGCTTCGTGAAATTCTGCATTTGGGTGAAGAATCAGACGAAGCAGTAGAATTAGCTTATGATTTTGACCTTATTCGTAGATGTTTTCAAAGAATGGGATATGTTGGTCAAATAAAGCTTCCTTTTGACAAAAGTGGATTTCAAGGACGTTGGAGATATCTTGCTTACGCTTTGTTGGTAAGTCTGAGCAATCGTAAGGCTGGATTTGATCAGCTTTCTGCTCATATTTCTTCGCAGATGGTTGCCTTGGTCTATAATCGACCTTATCCTTTTTCGGCATACTTCTATCACGAGTTTATTGGTCAAATTAATGCCAAAGCGAAAAATAGGTTTCTCTTATATCCTCGCTTTGTTATGGCAATCGTTAGACATTTTTGTCCAAACTTGGTATTTGATCAAGGTCCTCGCTATGCACCACATGCTTGGCCTTTACGTCTATTTGCTGATCTAGAAGCCAACACTCGAAATGTGGCTGGTCTTAATGATCCACCACTTTTTGGTCACTTGATTAATCCAAACTATCGATCCCGTTTTGAGGATGATATGTTAGTGGATGATGATGACGATTCTGATCATGAGGACGAAGAGAGTTCTGATAATGGTTCTGATGGTGATTCTGATTCTGATGACTCTGGTCATGGGAATGATGGTGGTGATGATTCTGCTGATTCTAGATTCTAGTAATTCTGATTCTGATTCTGATTCTGATTCTGATTCTGATTCTGATTCTGATTCTGATTCTGATTCTGATTCTGATTCTGATTCTGATTCTGATTCTGATTCTGATTCTGATTCTGATTCTGATTCTGATTCTGATTCTGATTCTGATTCTGATTCTGATTCTGATTCTGATTCTGATTCTGATTCTGATTCTGATTCTGATTCTGATTCTGATTCTGATTCTGATTCTGATTCTGATTCTGATTCTGATTCTGATTCTGATTCTGATTCTGATTCTGATTCTGATTCTGATTCTGATTCTGATTCTGATTCTGATTCTGATTCTGATTCTGATTCTGATTCTGATTCTGATACAGATTCAAAGGCAAACAGCCTTGGAATCTGATTCTGATTCTGATTCTGATTCTGATTCAACTTATGATTTTGATAAAGATTGATAAAGTGTATATTAGGTTGCATGTAATAAGTTTACGACATGTGAATGTAATCTATCTTATTTCAATGCAATTATATTTCATCTTTATTATTATTATCATGATTATTCATTTTATTCTGGTGTTCATTTTGTGTAATCTTAATAGATGATACAGATGATGCAGAATTATTCTTTGATGGTGATGAACTTGAGGAGGGTGAGTTTGTTCCTGAACCGGATATAAACATATTCAAGAAGCCTTATGGGTTTGATGATGTTTGGGACTCAACTTCTGAAGATCCATCTTTAGAAGAAAGAAAAGAGTTAGAGATTAAGAGGAAAGAAGTTAAGGAAAGAATGCTTCAAGCTTCAATTAGTAGCTCAGCTAAAGTTTTAAACTTTGTGGTATATGCTAAGATTGATGATGCATTGATTCCTTTCCACTGGGAAATTAACTTGACAAGACCATTTAATCCAAACGATTATCCAGTTCCTCTCAAAGAAGATGATCCACTACAAGAGATTGATCGACTTGTGCCTGGACAAAGAATTAATGAATATATAGTCACATGGGATACTATGAAACCCATCATGTATTGGACTCACATCTCAGATAAAGATGCTGTAAAATATAAGACAATAATCTGGAGTTGGTTCTATGATGAAGAACTGAAGTTGTTCGTTCTTAAAAGACCAGAAGGTTGTCAGTATCTAGCATGGCGTGAGAGACATTTCAGAAGTTTGTGTGAAGAAGACTTACATGAACTCGGAAATAACAGGATTATCAATCCAAGTGGTTATGGTCTTGCTAATGTGGTTGGTAAGAATCTTTATGAAGATTTCAAGTTGAGATCGAATATGAAAGACTCTGAGAAACCAAAGTTTCATATTGAACCAAGACGAAAGAAGAAGGTGGTTAAGCCAGATAAAAGCGTTGAGTATATTCAACGTGATATCAAGTGTATGATCAAGGTCCTCGCTATGCACCACATGCTTGGCCTTTACGTCTATTTGCTGATCTAGAAGCCAACACTCGAAATGTGGCTGGTCTTAATGATCCACCACTTTTTGGTCACTTGATTAATCCAAACTATCGATCCCGTTTTGAGGATGATATGTTGATGGTGATGAACTTGAGGAGGGTGAGTTTGTTCCTGAACCGGATATAAACATATTCAAGAAGCCTTATGGGTTTGATGATGTTTGGGACTCAACTTCTGAAGATCCATCTTTAGAAGAAAGAAAAGAGTTAGAGATTAAGAGGAAAGAAGTTAAGGAAAGAATGCTTCAAGCTTCAATTAGTAGCTCAGCTAAAGTTTTAAACTTTGTGGTATATGCTAAGATTGATGATGCATTGATTCCTTTCCACTGGGAAATTAACTTGACAAGACCATTTAATCCAAACGATTATCCAGTTCCTCTCAAAGAAGATGATCCACTACAAGAGATTGATCGACTTGTGCCTGGACAAAGAATTAATGAATATATAGTCACATGGGATACTATGAAACCCATCATGTATTGGACTCACATCTCAGATAAAGATGCTGTAAAATATAAGACAATAATCTGGAGTTGGTTCTATGATGAAGAACTGAAGTTGTTCGTTCTTAAAAGACCAGAAGGTTGTCAGTATCTAGCATGGCGTGAGAGACATTTCAGAAGTTTGTGTGAAGAAGACTTACATGAACTCGGAAATAACAGGATTATCAATCCAAGTGGTTATGGTCTTGCTGATGTGGTTGGTAAGAATCTTTATGAAGATTTCAAGTTGAGATCGAATATGAAAGACTCTGAGAAACCAAAGTTTCATATTGAACCAAGACGAAAGAAGAAGGTGGTTAAGCCAGATAAAAGCGTTGAGTATATTCAACGTGATATCAAGTGTATGATCAAAGTCCCTGCCAAGAAGTGGGCACAAGATGTCTTGGATAAGATGGATAATTGGGAGATTGATCGGAATTCTGGTGAAGCCAAGATGTATGCTGACTCGAAGAAGAAGATGTTGTTGAGAAGGATGTATGATCCAATGCAGTTGGTTAACTTCTCAAGAAATGATCAGAGAAAATTATACGATACTGAATGTTCTTTTTTACCATTTTGGAAGAATGAAGAAGATCGATATCGTAAGATTCTCCAAGTCTGTTTACACGAAAATATCCATGCAAATAGCAAACGATTGTTATTTGATGGATGATGAAGATTTTTTTTTGAAGACTGAAGAAATCGAAGATGCTGCTGTCAAGGGGGAGTTTGTTGATGCATGTTGATGTGACAACAGCAACTTAGATTTGATTAGTCTTTTAGATTAAGACATTATGTTATTTTATGTCTTATTTATATATGTGTAATTGATAGATTATGGACTTCATGTTTTAGTAATGATCGATTACATGTTTTGGTGTTATATATATGTTTATATATGATGTTTGTTATGTGTGTTATACAAGTACAAACATAATATATGTTAGATTTCTTGTACATGAAGTACTTGGAAAATAACTAGGCATAGATGCTGATGGAAGTTGTACTAATGAAGATGATCTTCGTTAGGAACAAACGAAGATAATCTTCGTTATATGGGCTGGGCTGCTAAGTTCGTAAGAACAAAGCCTAGCAGGCCCAATATCGATCAGAAACATATATAAATGAATGGAAACCCTAAATTGAGGTAATCCGTTCAACTCTCATACACCTAAGGCGACTAAGTTCGTTTCCAATATATTGAAAACGAAAATAGATCATATAAGGCTGGTTATATACATATAATTAGCAATATATTCGATAACTAATCAAACTAGTTATCTCGTGAGGATTCCGCACTCACGACATAACAATAGACGATCTCGAGAGCGATCTGCAGCTATCGAGGGATTCACAGGTATACAAGGTACACTTAGTGCCATAAAGGTAGTATCTCTACAACTTTAAAGCAACTACAACAGCAGCCAACTCTAGATCATGCGTTGGATAATTCTTTTCATGAGGTTTCAGTTGTCGTGAAGCATAGGCAATCACCTTGTCCCTCTGCATAAGGACACAACCTAATCCTGTAATAGAAGCATCACTGTACACTACTAAATCATCCGTACCTTCGGGTAATGCAAGAATAGGAGCTTCACATAACTTGATCTTTAACATTTGAAAAGCTTTCTCTTGTGCTTCAGCCCACACATATTTCACTCTTTTCTTGGTCAGTTCGGTCATTGGTTTGGCTATTCGAGAGAAATCTTGTATAAATCTTCTATAGTAGCCAGCTAGACCAAGAAAACTCTTCATCTCTGTAGGAGTCTTTGGTTGTTCCCACTTAGATACAGCTTCAATCTTGGCGGGATCGACTTTAATACCCTCCGAATAGATGACATGCCCGAGAAACTGAACTTCTCGAAGCCAAAACTCACATTTCAAAAACTTGGCATATAATTTCTTTTCCCTTAGGACTTCAAGGACAGCCCTGTTAGGTCCAGATTTACTGGACTCGCTCCAGACTCGACTACTGGAGCCTTACTGAAGATCTGTCCAAAAACGTGTTCTACTGGACCTACTCCAGACTTGGAATCTGGAGTCCCTCTGAAGATTTGTCCAGAAATAATGGAAGACCAGTGAGCAAATACTTGTATAGGAAATCTGGAGTATTCTCCAGATTAGCTCACTGGACTTCACCCCAGTCCAGATCTACTCTACTGAAGACATTCTCACTGAAGTCAAAGACTGAAGTCAGAATAATGAAGACTGACAAATGGCGGAGTCCACTGGAAGTCTTACCAGATCTGTACACTGGAGGATTGTCAGTGTTCTAAACCTTACAAGTCTGAACACTGATATCGAGTAATTGACTTTTTCCTTTACACACTTTCCAAAGAACAATCCACTTGTTCTTTCCCAAAGTTTATACGTGTGTAAAGGTGGTTGGTTAAAAGAATAAAGTCATATTGATGTGACTTTATCCTTATACCTTATCCAATGCATTTAATGTTCTTGTCGGATCATTAAATGCATGCAACCATATTTGTACGGCACAAAATTCGCTGGTGAATTTTGTTGCCTATAAATACTAAGTCATTTCCTTGAGAAAAATACTTTAAAGCATACATTTTGCATTAGAGTGAATTTGTCTAAATACTCTCGATCTTAAACAGGGATACTTCACAACTTTAAGTATCTCGATCCAAAAGAGTTATTTGACAAATATAGATCATTGTAATTCATAGGTTGTTAGGATACATACTTATTTGTATTATCTTGATTCCGCACAACCTTGTATTTTATTTAACATCATAAATAAAATACACCTTGAAAAATACATAATGTTTCACTTTACTTGTTTATTGCTTTAAGTCTTGTATTACTTTATTTATATACTTGCATTTATATTTAAGTAATACTAGTCCATTCTAGTGATTATTAGACTTGTTGTATTTTACACTTTCAGGGTTAACCATCGAATTTAAAGGGACTCACATTTGGTATCAGAGCAGAAGGCTAAACATTGCCTAGATCTGCTTCTTTGATGTCTACCCCTGAAAATACACAAGGAAGTTTTAATTTTGGTCCCGATTCTAATGTTAATGTTAATGATCAAAATAATGAACCACCTATTATTAATAACACTAATCCACCACCTCCTCCTTCCTACTCCTGCTTCTCCACACGTGCATGTGCACTATTCAAATAATCCTGTTCCTAAATTCAGTGGGAACAGTGATGAGTTTGGTACGTGGAAGGCTAGGATGATATTGCATATCACTGGTATTGAGAGGAACATGATGAAAATCTTAAATGAAGGTCCTTATGTCCTACATCACCTCTCAATCCCCTTCTTGATCCTTCTGGATCTAGAAGAGGAAGAGAAAAGAGGGAGGAACATTGGTCTGAAGAGGAGAGGAGATTGGTGAATCTAGACACCCTTCTCAAAAACATGATCCTCGGGGCCATTCCAGAAACCCTAATTCCCACACTAGTTCTTTTTCCTAGTGCTAAAATCATGTGGGATGAACTTCTTAACCAGCATGAAGGAGGAGATGACACCATTGTCACCAGAAAGGTCTCCTTAAACAAGAGGTATGAGTCATTTTTTGTTCAGCCTAATGAGTCTCTCACTGGTACTTACTCCAGATTTATGAGTATCATAAACCAGTTGAGAGGTCTCGGGGTTGAGAAGGACAAGGATATACTTCTGGAGAAATTTTGTGATATTCTGCCCACCAAATGGTCTCACATGATCCTGGTCTTACGACAAGGTAAAACTCTGCACACACACTCTCTCTCAACTCTTTATGGAGCTTTCAGGTACACTGAAGAAAATCAAGCTCAGAGAGTGGTGGCAGAACAAGATGCTTATAACCATGCCTCCAGTAGTCCTAATGTGGTTAGTCATACTGAACCACAAAGTACAGCACTGATATCTTCTGAGAATGTATTTTCTATGAAGAAGATGGTGTCTGAACTCATGGATTCTAGAGAGTCCAGTCAAATCTCTCCAGACTGTTGTGATGAAACTGATGATGATGACCTTATTGCAATGATTGCTAAAACGTTTAACCGTTTCAAAGCAAGAGCAAATAGGCCATCTGGACAATTTGCATCCAGTTCTTCAACTGATAAGACCAATTTGACATGCTTTAAGTGTGGCAAAAAGGATCATTTCATGAAAGATTGCAGGTCCAGCCAGTTTGTATCCAAGCCTGGTCCATTTTCTTCAAATAATAAGCCTGATGATAGCTATAAATTGAAATATAAAAAGCTTAAGGCCCAGATTGCTCTCATGGCACAACAAATTGAAAACAATAATAAGTGCATGATCGCAACAACTGAAGAGAAGTGGGTTCCTTCTGATGAATCATCTGTCGATGAAGAAGAAGAAAGAGATTGTTGTTACATGGCTCTGGCAGACGTAGAGCACCTGGTGAAGGAAGATGTCACATCTGGACGATGGGTGGACATTGTTATCAAAAAGGTTAGTGATTATGAGACTGCAACTGACCAAGATTTAAAACTGGACATAGCTGAAGCTCTTAATTCTGATTTGATATTTGTAGAAACTGTTAGATCTGATTGTGTAAACGGTCTAGAAACAGATTTTTCTGAAATAACTGTTTTAAAATCAAAATTAAAAGAACTTCAAGACATTGAACTGGCATTTCAAGCCCAGGTTCTGGTAACTGAACAATTGATTCAAGAAAACAAGATCTTGAAGTCATTTTAGAGAAAGAAAAACTGGTGATTAAATCATGGCTAGAAACCAGAAAGCCATATGATGCTGGAGTAAATCAATTTCCTGCTCAAAAACGTGCATATTTAGATGGAAATACTCATGTAGCATCATTAATACCAGTAATCGATCGATTACCAGAGGGGTTCAGGCCCACCACTGTTTATGATGAGCCTGTAACTCCCAAGGCCAATATTTTCCCAGTTCAATCCCCAGAGGTTAAGACTGGAACATTCCAGATGACTGCTCCAGTTAAAGAGGTTTATCGGAATAAACCTTTGCCTCAGACCAATCCCCTACCTAAGCCTAGAACTGGAAAGGCTAAGGTATCATCTGATGAAAAAGTTTTGTCCAGGTTAGAGAGCCAAATTCAAACACTGACTCGTCAATTTCAAAGTTTTAATGCAAGATTAAACTTTATTGAGGGTACTTCATCTGGCCCTAGACAAAATACAAAACCTTTTGCAAAGAAAGTTAAATCTATTTCTCCAGTTGAGAAAAAGAAAAAGGTTTCAAAACTATCAACCCCAGTGGTCTTTTCAACTAAGACCACTGTTGAAGAAAGTGAACTAAACCAGATTGCCCCATGGACCTATAAGGGAGGGTCCAGTGAACCCATCAGTCGATGGGTTCCCAAATCTAACTGATAATATCTGGTGGATGTGCAGGGCGATCGAAAGAAATATATCTGGTATCTTGACAGTGCTGCTGGCAGGACGATGACCGGATGTAGGACCCTGCTGGAGGAGTTCACCATTTCTGATGGACCCTCCATTACTTTTGGAAATGATGGTTGTGGAAAGACTGAGGGATACGGTGTTCTGAACAATGGACAAGTCAGTTCAGACGTGTTGCATTTGTGAATGGTTTGAAATATAACCTGATCAGTGTAAGCCAACTGTGTGATGATGGCTATCAAGTTTATTCAATATTGCTCATGGTATCGTATTCAACAAGGACTGGAAGGTAGTGTTGATTGCTCCCAGAAAAGGGAATGTGTACGTGATAGATATGGAAAGCTCTCCTTCAGAGCAGTGTTTCTATACTCAAGCTGATGAAGACACAACTGGTTATGGCACAAAAGGTTATCCCATTTAAATTTCAAGAATCTTAATAAGTTGTCCAGAAAACAACTTGCAGATGGGATACCTTCAGTTTCCTTCAAAAAGGAAAGGCCATGTCCAGGATGTGAGATGGGTAAGCAAAAACTTACCAGTTTCAAGACCAGACAGAATTTCAGCATATCTGAACCTCTTCATATGCTTCATATGGACCTCTTTGGTCCAGTAAATGTTCAGACTCGTGCTGGTAAAAGATACACCCTGGTGATTGTAGATGAATTCTCCAGATATTGTTGGGTTATCTTTCTCAGGTCTAAAAGTGAAGCTGCTGCTGAAATCATCAGTCTTATCAAGCAAATTGAGCTCAAGTACAGTCGAAAGGTGTGTCAGTTAAGAAGTGACAATGGAACTGAATTCCAGAATGCAACTCTGGAGTCATTCTGTACTGACACTGGCATCTCCCAGAATTTCTCATCAGCCCGCTCTCCAGAACAGAATGGAGTGGTGAAAGGAAGAATCGAACGCTGATAGAAGCTGCCAGGAGTATGCTTGCTGAATCTGGTCTGTCTACCAGTTTCTGGGCTGAAGCAATTGCTACTGCTTGCCACACCCAGAACCGGTCAGTGTATGTGAAGCGACACAAAAAGACAGCCTTTGAAGTCTTAAGAAATAGAAAACCAAATATTGGTTATTTTCACGTTTTTGGATGTCCAGTTTACATCCTGAACGACTCCAGTCAGTTAGGCAAATTTGATGCCAAAGCTGATGAAGGGTATTTCTTAGGCTTATTCAGCCATTCGCAAGGCCTTCAGAGTCTACAACAAGAGACTGGAGAAGGTCCATGAGTCAATTCATGTCACATTTGATGAATCAAATGCTGCAATCAATAAGAAGCCTGATCTGAATCTGATCCTATCAACTATAATAAAGAAGATTCAAAAGACACAGTTTCCAGTCATCCTGATCTGGAACCTGTTCAGAAAAAGAAACGCTCCAGTGGTACTCCATTCTATCCTTCTATTATTTTCAAACTACCCTCTGAAATTAATATTGGATCAGATGTTCGTACTACTCCCCCAGTATCAGTGTCAGTTGAGAATATACCAGAAATGTCTTCTTATGAAGAATTCCAAACTGAACCAGTACTTCAGAAAATGCCTTCAAATGAAGAATTTCATGATGCAAATCGTGATTTAAATGACTCAGATGAAGATACTGAAGTAGTCTGGCAAGATCCTCCTCCAGAAGCAACTCCAGAGGAGACTCAACTGAATTCTTGCACTGATATTGTTGTAAGTAACAATCCTGGTCAGTACTCCAGATGGACAAAAGCTCATCCTATTGATCAGATCATAGGTGACTCCAGTAGAGGAGTTCAGACCAGAAGAGGCTCCAGTAATCAATGCTTATATGTCAGTTTTCTATCATTGATGGAACCTAAGAAGATTGACGAGGCTATGGAAGATCCAAGCTGGGTGACTGCTATGCAAGAAGAGCTTCACCAGTTTGAAAGGAACAAGGTCTGGTATCTGGTTCCTTTCCCAGTTGGAAAGAAAGAACCAATTGGAACAAGATGGGTCTTCAGAAACAAGGTAGATGAAGATGGCCACGTAATCAGAAACAAGGCCAGACTGGTAGCACAAGGCTACTGCCAGTCAGATGTCGACTTTGATGAATCATTTGCTCCAGTGGCTAGACTTGAAGCGATTAGAATATTCTTAGCATTCGCTGCTTATCATCAGTTCAAGGTCTACCAGATGGATGTAAAGAGTGCTTTCTTGAATGGAAAGCTTGAAGAAGAAGTTTATGTCAGACAACCACCAGGTTTCGTTGATCAAAAGCATCCACATTGGGTATATCGTCTGGACAAAGCGCTTTATGGCCCCAGACAAGCCCCACGTGCCTGGTATGACACTCTGACTAAACATTTGTTGAAAAATGGTTTCAAAAGAGGTGCAATTGACATACCTTATTTATTCTTCATGAAAAAGGTAATCTGTTAATGGTACAAATTTATGTTGATGATATTATTTTTTGGGTCTACTGATGAAAACATGTGCAAGAAATTTTCGAAAATAATGTCAACTGAATATGAAATGAGTTTGATGGGTGAATTAACATATTTTCTTGGACTCCAGATTAAACAAAACAAAGATGGCATTTTTATTAATCAGGAAAATATGTTAGAGATCTTTTAAAGAAATATGATATGAACTCTTCACCATCTAAACCAACTCCAATTTCTGCACCACTGACACTGGACTCCGATCCAGATGGTAAACCAGTGAACACCACTGTCTACAGAGGCATGGTTGGTTCACTAATGTATTTAACTGCCAGTAGACCAGATATTATGTTTTCAACATGTTTATGTGCCAGATATCAGTCTAATCCAAAGGAATCTCATATGCTTGCTGTAAAGCGCATACTGAAGTACCTTAAAGGTGTCCCCAGTCTAGGTCTTTGGTACCCCAAAGGCTCAGGCATGGATCTAATGGGTTATTCAGATTCAGATCATGCAGGTTGTAAGATAGACAGGAATCCACTACTGGTGGATGTCATTTCCTTGGTGGCAAACTGGTCAGCTGGACCAGTAAGAAGCAAACTTCAGTTTCATTGTCCACTACTGAAGCTGAATACGTGTCTGCAGCCAGTTGTTGTGCTCAGATACTCTGGATGAAGAACCAGTTGCTTGATTATGGTATTAAGTACTCAAAGACCCCAATCTTTTGTGATAATACCAGTGCCATTGCTATCTCGAACAATCCAGTCATGCACTCCAAAACAAAGCACATTGATCTCAGGTATCACTTCATTCATGATCATATTATGAAAAACAACATTGAACTCCATTTTATTCCCACTGACAAACAACTCGCTGACATTTTTACTAAACCTCCTGGATGTCAAAACTTTTGAATATCTTGTTGGTGAGTTGGGAATGTTAAACCCTTAAATCTGGAACCTTGGTATTGAACGCCATTGTGTACTACTGAGGATCTTTGATTTAAAGATTTCTGGATCAACATTCCAGGGGGAAAGACTTGAAAGATATTTTTGTTCTTAAAATGTTTTAAGTTCAGGGGGAATTTATTAATTTATTTTCTCACTAGACAAATTCTTCAGAAAATATTACTGGTGCTTTGTAAATGTGTCCCTCTCACTGGTAATTGGACAGGTTGAAATGCGTGTTTGAGGTGACTTTTGTCTCCTTGTAAATGTGTCCCTCTTGTCTGTATTAGTTGACGTGCACGTTTGAGGTTACCAGTCTTTCAAAATGGTTTTCACTGGTACTTTACTGGAGTGTCCCTCCAGTGTACCATCAGTACATATTTCACTGGACTAATCCACCAGTGATACTGGAGTGTCCAGTCAACCTCCAGATGCACTGAAATAAGTCATAATATTTTTTAAATACTTTGTCATTGTGCGTGCCACGTATGCAAACTTTTTAAGGATATTTATAATCCTACGTGGCATATAAATTTTTCAACGTAATGATGGTATTTTTACCTTAGGAAAACAAAAAGTGCAACTTGTTACTGTTTGTGGTCTGTAAACCGTCACACATTTATGTGTGATGTGATGTAATTAATGCGGATCTCAGAACCCGATCAAAAATTTTATTTGATAATTTCAAATTAAACCGTTTGAGTTCCACATTCTCTCTCCTATATATACCCACTTTCAATTTCATTTGCATTTACTTCGAACATATTTACTCCCAAATCTTTCAAATTCCTTCATTTATTTCTTCATTCAATTTCCAATCATAATCATCTCTCATATTTACTCCATTTCCATTCAATTCTTCATCAAATCTTCATCAAAACCCTAAATATTTAATTTCATCTTCATCTATTCATCATTCAAATGGCACCAAGACTATCCAAATCTCTTAAAAATCTGCTCGCTGCTGAATATGCTCCAACTGAAAATGTTGAAAGGGCACCTCATATCACTCTTGAGGCAAATGCCTATAAGAATAAACATGAATAACTGGATGGCCAGACTTTCACTTTCCAGTGTTCATGATGCCCAATCTGTTATTGGGAGATTAAACACATTTTTTCTCTCATGTCCATTATATGGTGCTTTAACATTAAATCCAGGAAGGATGTACCACGATTACCTTTGTGAATTCTGGTATACTGCACAATATGATGATACAACTTCCTCAATCACTTACTCTCTGAAGCAAGGTACCAGACACTTGTCTGTTCTACAGTTGAATTATTTTGAACAAAATGAGTTGCCCATAGAACTTCCCTCTGGTATCAATACAAGGGAAGTGTGCAGACTGATGGGGCACACAGATATTGTGGATGAGCATGGCCAGCTATCCAGGAAAGGAACAGTATACATGAGCAAACTGACAGACTCATGGAGATACTTCTTCACGCACATCGTTGAATGCTTGGGAGGCAGTTCTGGAGGGTTAGACCAGATAAATCAAACTCATCTCCAGATTGCCTACTGCCTCTGGTTTGGACTAAGAGTGGATTTTGCTCAGATCCTATTTGATGATCTGGTAGAGCGTCTTAGAGTGAAAGGAAGAAAAGCTTTTGTTCCTTATATCCGTTTTCTTTCACTGATGTTTAAAAGAGCTCTGGAACCAGTACGATTATGAAACTACTCATTTTTCTGTGAGTGAGTATATGAGGGATCTGACCAACCTCAGATCTCCACTGAATGAGGTAGATATTCCTCAGTCCATGCTCTCCTTTCAAAGAGAAGAAGTTGAAATGGCTCCAGGTAGAGGTCAAGTTGGTGAAGGACCCTCTGGTGACCAAGATGTACAGATCATAGAAGCTGTACAACCAATTAGACAAGTGGCTCCTGAAGGTCAAGGACCAGAAAATGTTGAACCTTCCAGACGACCTAGATCAAACAGGCGTCTGATGAGAGCTGGAGTTCAGGTGAATCCGGAAAGACATCCTGGTGATGTAATGAATTTGGATGGGTCTCCGATTTTTGAACCTGAAGAGAATGTTGAGCAAGAGAATGTTGGGCAGGTGACTGATGAACAGATAGAAAATGTGGCTCATATTATTGAGCAGGTTGTTGAGCAGGTCGAACAAGATGTTCAGACTGATGAACAAGTATCTGGTGAGCAAGAGGCTCAAATCGATTTGAATGTTGAAGCAGTGAACTGGGTGCTCAGGCTGGTGAACAAATGTTGGTGAAATGTTTTGGGATTAGGCTGATTCTCCCATGTCAGAAGATCAAAATTTTGATGTAAATATGAACTTTCTGGGTGAAGATGTTGTACAAGAAGAAGAAAGTCTACCAGAAATGCCACCACCTCCACCAGAAACAAATATTCCTCCACCAGAATCAGAAATGCCACCACCTCCACCAGAATCAAACATGCCACCACCACCACCACCTTCAATTCCAAAAAATACTCATACTTCACTCCTGCACACTCAAACTTCACAATCACAACCTCCACCACTTAAAACTCCAGTCACCGTATCTGAACAAGCTGCAACTGAAGAGGACTGGGCACAAGTACCTCTATGACCAGATTGCCTTCCAATCTTGAACCTCCCAGTGGTCTCTCCACTTCATCTTCTGCCGAGGTCCAAGGCCTTCTTAGTAAGGTGGCGGACCTGGAGAGATCACTCCAGACTTCATCGCAGGTTATTTCAGACTTTAAATCTTTATTATCAAATAACCTTGCATCTGAGATGAATGTGTTTGCTGGAATGAGAAGCTTGTTTATGAGAAGCTTGATGAACTGGTACTGGCCACAAACAACAATACTGAAAATTTCAAAGTGCAGTCCAGGGATTGGAGACAAGGCTGGTGAACTCTGTTCAGACTGCAGTGAAAGGTGAACTTGTTCAACCACTGGCAGGTCTGAAAGAAGAGGTTCAGAAGTTGGTTACCAGGATAAGTTCTCTGGAGAGTAGGCCCACACTTGATCAGGCTGCTGTTGTTAGCACAATTAGTGATGAATGTACAAAGAAGTTCAGAATTAGTATGTTGAAAGAATTATCTGAAGAAATTTCTGAGACTGTTCTTCGAACTCTTCAAGATGGGCTGTTACCCCAAGTGGAGAGGTTAATGGAAGAAAAATTGCCAAAGCACTTGCCTAAAGAAGTTGAAACTGTTAAAAAGGAAGTGCAGGCACTTAAGAAAGTTGTGACTGATACAACTCCAGTGGCTGGAAGAACCTTTGGTGCACTGGACATACATATGCTAGAACAATTATGGAATGATCTCAAGTCCAGAACTGGTGATCATTCCAAGGGGGAAAAGTTGTCTGGTGACCAAGAAGGGTTGATAAGGAAGAAGAAGGATGTTGTTGCCAGTGCTGTTGAAAGGGCCTTTGCTACTGAAAGCATTGTGCAAGAAAAACAAATGACTGGTACTGATGCCAGTGCACGATTAGCAAGAAGAGCATTTGGCACTGAAGCCACTATGCTGACTGAAGAGGTTGCTGGTACTGAAGCCAATGAGCCCCAGTTTGAGTCTTTCCCAGATATACCAACTACTCTGAAGTCTGTTAAAGGAAAAGAACAAATGGTATCTGGAGAAGAAGAGCAAACTGCTGAAGAATCATCAGAGTATCCCACTGCTGATGATGAAACCTCTAAAAAGCTGGAACAAGAATGCATAATGATTGAAATCTTCAAGAGAAATCAAAGAGATGAACTGCTGGCCCATCAAAGGGAGATGGCAAGGATGGGGACTCTGGACTCTTACAATGCTGGCAGGTTAGGCATAATACGATGTTTACAAAAAGATGAAGGAAGACCCCAGAGTTCATCAATGTCTGAATGCATTGAATGATGTTCATGTACGCTCCTTTTACGCCGAAGAAGAACAGATCTATGATTCTATAATTTATGGCGTTAGTGTACCAGAACTCATCAGGCAGAGGAAGGAGGAACTGGTGAACCTCCAGAGGAAGATAAGGAAAAATGCTGCTGCTCTGGAGTTAGAGTACAGAAGGAAACTGACTGGCTTACCAAAACTGACTGCCAAACAGATCAAAGCTATTAAAGATGCTGATGTAAGCAGATTCATTCCCCTGGACACTTCTCTGAAAATCAATCGTCAACAACTAGTTTAGATTTC
>CM067168.1:160187758-160256774 GCA_034093135.1 Erigeron breviscapus
ATGGTGCTCTTACATTAAATCCAGGAAGGATGTACCACGATTACCTTTGTGAATTCTGGTACACTGCACAATATGATGATACAACTTCCTCAATCACTTACTCTCTGAAGCAAGGTACCAGACACTTGGGTTTCACTGTTCTACAGTTGAATTATTTTGAACAGAATGAGTTGCCCATAGAACTTCCCTCTGGTATCAATACAAGGGAAGTGTGCAGACTGATGGGGCACACAGATATTGTGGATGAGCATGGCCAGCTATCCAGGAAAGGAACAGTATACATGAGCAAACTGACAGACTCATGGAGATACTTCTTCACGCACATCGTTGAATGCTTAGGAGGCAGTTCTGGAGGGTTAGACCAGATAAATCAAACTCATCTCCAGATTGCCTACTGCCTCTGGTTTGGACTAAGAGTGGATTTTGCTCAGATCCTATTTGATGATCTGGTAGAGCGTCTTAGAGTGAAAGGAAGAAAAGCTTTTGTTCCTTATATCCGTTTTCTTTCACTGATGTTTAAAAGAGCTCTAGGAAACCAGTATGATTATGAAACTACTCACTTTTCTGTGAGTGAGTATATGAGATATCTGGCCAACCTCAGATCTCCACTGAATGAGGTAGATATTCCTCAATCCATGCTCTCCTTTCAAAGAGAAGAAGTTGAAATGGCTCTAGGTAGAGGTCAAGCTGGTGAAGGACCCTCTGGTGACCAAGATGTACAGATCATAGAAGCTGTACAACCAATTAGACAAGTGGCTCCTGAAGGTCAAGGACCAGAAAATGTTGAACCTTCCAGACGACCTAGATCAAACAGGCGTCTGATGAGAGCTGGAGTTCAGGTGAATCCGGAAAGACATCCTGGTGATGTAATGAATTTGGATGGGTCTCCGATTTTTGAACCTGAAGAGAATGTTGAGCAAGAGAATGTTGGGCAGGTGACTGATGAACAGATAGAAAATGTGGCTCAGATTATTGAGCAGGTCGAACAAGATGTTCAGACTGATGAACAAGCATCTGGTGAGCAAGAGGCTCAGATCGATTTGAATGTTGAAGCCAGTGAACTGGTTGGTGCTCAGGCTGGTGAAACAAATGTTGGTGAAATGTTTTGGGATGAGGCTGATTCTCCCATGTCAGAAGATCAAAATTTTGATGTTAATATGAACTTTCTGGGTGAAGATGTTGTACAAGAAGAAGAAAGTCTACCAGAAATGCCACCACCTCCACCAGAAACAAATATTCCTCCACCAGAATCAGAAATGCCACCACCTCCACCAGAATCAAACATGCCACCACCACCACCACCTTCAATTCCACAAAATACTCCTTACTTCAATCCATTCACAATTCAAACTTCACAATCTCAACCTCCACCACTTGTAACTCCAATCAACGTATCTGAACAAGCTGCAACTGAAGAGGACTGGGCACAAGTACCTCTTATGACCAGATTGACTTCCAATCTTGAACCTCCCAGTGGTCTCTCCACTTCATCTTCTGCCGAGGTCCAAGGCCTTCTTAGTAAGGTGGCGGACCTGGAGAGATCACTCCAGACTTCATCGCAGGTTATTTCAGACTTTAAATCCTTATTATCAAATAACCTTGCATCTGAGATGAATGTGTTTGCTGGGAATGAGAAGCTTGTTTATGAGAAGCTTGATGAACTGGTACTGGCCACAAACAACAATACTGAAAATTTCAAAGTGGCAGTCCAGGGATTGGAGACAAGGCTGGTGAACTCTGTTCAGACTGCAGTGACTGGTGAACTTGTTCAACCACTGGCAGGTCTGAAAGAAGAGGTTCAGAAGTTGGTTACCAGGATAAGTTCTCTGGAGAGCAGGTCCACACTTGATCAGGCTGCTGTTGTTAGCACAATTAGTGATGAATGTACAAAGAAGTTCAGAATTAGTATGTTGAAAGAATTATCTGAAGAAATTTCTGAGACTGTTCTTCGAACTCTTCAAGATGGGCTGTTACCCCAAGTAGAGAGGTTATGGAAGAAAAATTGCCAAAGCACTTGCCTAAAGAAGTTGAAACTGTTAAAAAGGAAGTGCAGACACTTAAGAAAGTTGTGACTGATACAACTCCAGTGGCTGGAAGAACCTTTGGTGCACTGGACAGACATGCTAGAACAATTATGGAATGATCTCAAGTCCAGAACTGGTGATCATTCCAAGGGGGAAAAGTTGTCTGGTGACCAAGAAGGTTTGATAAGGAAGAAGAAGGATGTTGTTGCCAGTGCTGTTGAAAGGGCCTTTGCTACTGAAAGCATTGTGCAAGAAAAACAAATGACTGGTACTGATGCCAGTGCACGATTAGCAAGAAGAGCATTTGGCACTGAAGCCACTATGCTGACTGAAGAGGTTGCTAGTACTGAAGCCAATGAGCCCCAGTTTGAGTCTTTCCCAGATATACCAACTACTCTGAAAGCTGTTAAAGGAAAAGAACAAAGGATATCTGGAGAAGAAGAGCAAACTGCTGAAGAATCATCAGAGTATCCTACTGCTGATGATGAAACTTCTAAAAAGCTTGAACAAGAATGCATAATGATTGAAATCTTCAAGAGAAACCAAAAAGATGAATTGCTGGCCCATCAAAGGGAGATGGCAAGTATGGGGACTCTGGACTCTTACAATGCTGGCAGGTTAGGCATAAATATCGATGTTTACAAAAAGATGAAGGAAGACCCCAGAGTTCATCAATGTCTGAATGCATTGAATGATGTTCATGTACGCTCCTTTTACGCCGAAGAAGAACAGATCTATGATTCTATAATTTATGGCGTTAGTGTACCAGAACTTATTAGGCAGAGGAAGGAGGAACTGGTGATGCTCCAGAGGAAGATAAGGAAAAATGCTGCTGCTCTGGAGTTAGAGTACAGAAGGAAACTGACTAGCTTACCAAAACTGACTGCCAAACAGATCAAAGCTATTAAAGATGCTGATGTAAGCAGATTCTTTCCCCTGGACACTTCTCTGAAAATTAATCGTCAACAACTCCAGTCTGCTGTTGAGCAAAAGAGAGTGTCAAAGGAAACTGAAGCATTGATCCAGACAGCCAATTTGTAAGACAAGTACAATGAAATGTTAAATTTCAGGGCTGATGCTAGAAGGATCACTGGTGCAGAGATCAAGCTTGCTGGTAATCATGAAGGTATGTCCAAGTTTGAAGTAAAGTTGACCAGGGAAGGTAACTTTACTGATGAAAGAAAGAGTACTTCAGTCCAAGCGTTTGGATGGAGTGAACTGAAGGAGATTGCTTTAACGTTCAGGGGAAAGACAAATGTGTCGACTGATGTTAAAGCTTTTCTAAAGAGGGTTGAGAAAGTATAAAGAAGAAAGCAACAGATGGAAGTTGCAACGGGCATGAAATCGCCAGAATCAATACCATCTTTTCCATCACCAAAGAGAAAGGCTTCTGAAGATGCTCCAGGACAGACATCGAAGAGAAGGGCCTGACTCTTATCATTTACTTGTTCTAATTTATTGTTTGATGAAAATTGTAAACTATTTATCAATTGATGTATGTAATAAATTAGTTGCAATTTTTTATTCATAAAAGTAAATGATCAGATTTAGTCTAAGTTAGAACTTAAAAGATGAAACTGAAAACACTCATGATATATAAAGTGTTTTCCAGTAACTTAGATTTTTTAGACTAAAATCAAAACTTGTGTTTTTCAAGCATACAAAATTGTATAGATTTAGGCTTGAAAACACTTGCATTATTTCTAAACAAATAGGGGGAATTTGTTAGGTCCAGATTTACTGGACTCGCTCCAGACTCGACTACTGGAGCCTTACTGAAGATCTGTCCAGAAACGTGTTCTACTGGACCTACTCCAGACTTGGAATCTGGAGTCCCTCTGAAGATTTGTCCAGAAATAATGGAAGACCAGTGAGCAAATACTTGTATAGGAAATCTGGAGTATTCTCCAGATTAGCTCACTGGACTTCACCCCAGTCCAGATCTACTCTACTGAAGACATTCTCACTGAAGTCAAAGACTGAAGTCAGAATAAAGAAGACTGACAAATGGCGGAGTCCACTAGATTCTTACCAGATCTGTACACTGGAGGATTGTCAGTGTTCTAGACCTTACAAGTCTGAACACTGATATCGAGTAATTGACTTTTGCCTTTACACACTTTCCAAAGAACAATCCACTTGTTCTTTCCCAAAGTTTATACGTGTGTAAAGGTGGTTGGTTAAAATAATAAAGTAAAATTGATGTGACTTTATCCTTATACCTTATCCAATGCATTTAATGTTCTTGTCGGATCATTAAATGCATGCAACCATATTTGTACGGCACAAAATTTACTGGTGAATTTTGTTGCCTATAAATACTAAGTCATTTCCTTGAGAAAAATACTTTAAAGCATACATTTTGCATTAGAGTGAATTTGTCTAAATACTCTCGATCTTAAACAGGGATACTTCACAACTTTAAGTATCTCGATCCAAAAGAGTTATTTGACAAATATAGATCACTTGTAATTCATAGGTTGTTAGGATACATACTTATTTGTATTATCTTGATTCCGCACAACCTTGTATTTTATTTAACATCATAAATAAAATACACCTTGAAAAATACATAATGTTCCACTTTACTTATTTATTGCTTTAAGTCTTGTATTACTTTATTTATATACTTGCATTTATATTTAAGTAATACTAGTCCATTCTAGTGATTATTAGACTTGTTGTATTTTACACTTTCAGGGTTAACCATCGAATTTAAAGGGACTCACAAGCCCTTAGGTGTTCACGGTGCTCAGCTTCAGACTTGGAGTAAATCAAGATATCATCAATGAATACAATAACAAAATGATCTAAGAATGGGCGACATACCCGATTCATTAAATCCATGAAAGCGGCAGGAGCATTTGTCAACCCAAAAGGCATGACAAGAAACTCATAGTGCCCATATCGAGTGCGAAAAGTTGTTTTGGCTACATCTTCCTTTTTGACCTTTAGTTGATGATAGCCGGAACGTAAGTCAATCTTGGAGAAGAATGAAGCACCATGAAGTTGATCAAAAAGATCATCTATCCGGGGAAGAGGATACTTGTTCTTGACCGTTCGCTTGTTTAGCTCACGGTAGACTATGCACATACGCATAGAACCATCTTTCTTTTTGACAAAGAGGACTGGAGCTCCCCAAGGCAAGGAACTTGGTTGAATGAAACCTTTGTCAAGTAGTTCCTGAAGTTGAGACATAAGTTCTTTCATTTCGGTAGGAGCCAAACGATACGGTGCTTTAGCAACAGGAGTAGCACCGGGTACAAGATCAATTTGGAAAGTGACCTCACGGTCAGGAGGAATACCGGGAAGATTATCCGGGAAAACATCAGGAAAATCAGAAACTATATCAACATTAGAAATGGGAGCCTTTCCCTTTCGTGCATCGATAACATAGGCAAGAAAATGACTCTTATTATGCCGAATACAATTTAAAGCCTTCATCAAACTAATGATTTTTATGCCTCCTCTTTTCTTATCTCCATGGACCAAAATAGTTTTACCATCAGGAGTCGAAATCCTTACAATCTTTTGAGAGCATACTATGGTGGCATCATTTTGAGCTAACCAATCCATTCCTATGACTATATCAAAACCAGCTAAAGTAGCAGCCAACAACTGGACTGGAAAAGAACGACTCTCAATCTCTATAGCACAATCATCATATCCTTCACGTATATCACTAATAGTACCATCAGCTATTTCAACCTCTATGGAACAATCAAGGGGGGTAGTGACTCTTTCAAGTTTAGGGGCAAACACAGTAGACACAAAAGACCTATTTGCACCCTAATCAAAAAGTACAAAAGCAGGTTTAGAATTAACAAGAAAGATACCGCTTACTACCTCATCGTTGTCTTTAGCAGCTTCTGCAGTCATTTGAAGTGCACGAACCTTAGGCTTTGGTGCAGCCGCCTTCTTCCCATCATCCTTCATTTGAGGGCAATTAGCAATCATATGACCCATTTCCTTACACTTGTAACAACGAGTCTTGTCTTTGCACACTTCAGCAGAATGCTCCGGATGGCCACACTTATCACACCTTTTGGTCTTGTCAGAACATGGACCACTATGATGAGACTTGCAAAACGAACACCATGAACTACTCTTCTTATCCTTGTCTCCATTTGAAGAAGAGTTACTTTTAAACTTCTTATTGGATCTCGAAGATCCATTGAATCTCCTTTTGAAACCGGCTTTCTTATCATCGTCTTTAGCCACCACTTTCTAAGTCTTAAAATCATCATCCAATCTCTTGGACTCCTTGATAGCAGCAGATAAAGTAGTATGTTGTCTACATAGGCCCCGATAGCTAGCAAGGAGCCCATCACAATACGCTTCCACCTGATCAACATCTCTCCTAACCAAGTGTCCAACAAATTTCAGCTTTTCCATAAAGGAGTGTGCATACTCAGTTATGGCACCCGGCTTAGCTGTCAATGCTCTAGATTCCTTCTCAATCAATCTTAGCTCACGGGTTCCCACATACTCTTCTAGGAACTTCTCCCTGAAGGTACCCCAAGGCATAGCAGCAAGCACCTCGGGAGTCAAAGAGATAGTAGCAGCCCTCCACCAATTCCTAGCATTCTTCTTCAACATTCGAGTTGCACACAACACCTTCCTATCGTCCGGGCAATAACAAGAAGCAAACACAACCTCAATATCATCTAACCATTCCATAGCACCAACAGCATCTTGAGTACCATCGAATGCCTTAGCTCCACACTTTTGAAAGCTCTCGTACTTAAAGTTATGAGCACGAGGAGCTACCACTACACGAGGCTCCACTATGTTCCCTACACCATTTCCATTTGCAACAACCGCTTCTGGAGCAATCAAAGACCTTTCATTCGATGGCTCAGCACGGTTTGAGCGGGTGGAATAATTCCCATCCGTATGCTCATTCCTTTGCATGCTTGCATCTCTTTCGGCCCTAAGTTGAATCAACTCTTCCTCATTTCTCAACAAGAGAGCTTGGATAGCCCTCAACTCTTCATGTAATTCTGCTTGATTAGGAACCTGTTCGATCACCGGGTTTGCCCTATCAATTTCCGACCTTGTGGGCTGTGCACCCGGGAGTGGCCTTCGCGGAGGTCTTTGGTTAACCCCATCTCCAGCCCCATTCCCATTAGGCGGAGCACCACTAACATTAGTTCCAGCCCGTTGACTGTTAGCACGTGTGTTAACCATGATGTCTACATTGAAACGACGACGGTTAGCAAGGTTTCAATGAGAATAGCTAGATAAGGCTACTTAACCTCAAACATTCAGCATCAACATAACTAATCATGCCTCATCTATACTCTCACTCATTCCCAAACCCGTCCTAAGCATTTCATTTCTAAGGCTAAGCATTCCTACTTAAGCCCTACATAATCTATATCGGTTTAAGTCCAAAAACTAAGGTAATACCTATGGTTCATGGTTCACTTAAACCATTTCTCTGATACCAACTTGTAACACCCGTCGTTTAAAAATATGGATTTCCAAAAACTTTTCACCTAACGCTGTTAAAGAATGCGGAATAACGTTTAAAAAGTCCAAACCATAAAATCCACTTTGGTTTGTTCATAAAATAGGAGGTGTTACTCGTCACATCATCAAAATAGTATAAATGGAAATCCTACGGTTGCCCAACATAAAACAACCGTATACAAGTCATATCAAAACATAATAGTCATAACGAAATAAAATGTCTAAAAGGAGCAGCAACTATGGGTAACTAAAAGCATCTTCACGTATTCTACCCATGCCTCGCTCTTTATTCATCATCACACATCTAGCTTGCTAAACCTGAGGGGACAACACATTTCAAGAAACAAGTGTTAGCTAACGAATTAGCTAAGTAAGATAACACTAAGTTAAATAAATGTTTGTCCAATTAAAACTTGGTAAAGCAGCTTTTCATATTAAAGACACATTTCGCATATCATCACAACATATCATAGCATCAACATCTTTCATGGTAGGATTAATCATCCTAAATGTGCCTAATCATCATTTCATCATCACATATCATCACATTAGGTGTGACGTAAGTCACGCATATCATATAAGGTGTAAGTTTGTGTGTAGGCGGTCATAAGACCTAACGGGAACCTCACACCCGACTAGATGGATGAGCCATACGGCAGTCCATCAAGTGTCGTTAAGGAATGGCAAGCCACTCCAGGAGTATTCCGTATGTTCAAGACATTGGTGGGTAATCACTCCACCCGGAGATACTCAAACCACGTAATTACGTTGCAAGGAGCCACCCAAGCAACAACATATACGCACCCACCCGGCTAAGGTGAATACGGGTTAATCTTAACACTTCATCATATATACGAGCTCGATTTCATCACATATAGTTTAGGTAACAAAGTTACCCAAACATAACACATAAGCATCTTTTACGTTTGGGCCCTTAAACGTGCACGTGACATGGCAACTTATAAAGTCTAGTGAACTAGATGACCAAGCCACACATACATGCACATCATAATCAACATATACTTTCATCACATTTCATTACATTGCATATCATTTCATAACATAACTTTGCATTGCATATAAAGGGAATGCATTTCAGGTCTCATAAGTCAAATACGTATTCCATATAACCTCCCATACAACCCGAATACCCTTAAGTATACAAGATGAGATTAGAGAAGTTATATTCTGAAAACCATGCTTTTGTTGAATCCCTCAGCGTGTCAAAGTAGTGTATCTTACCTCGAAGTAGCACGCAAATAAGGATAGCTAAGTTACCGAACAAAGCAACAACTCTCGTCTACCTATGATTAGTAAACAGCCATTAATACGCTAGTCAATAAGACCATAATCTGGAATTTCATAACTAAGAACACACTCAAGGTTTCAGGAGAAAGCTATGCGTCAAAATGAGGTTACGGTTCAAAACAATATCATTTGCTGAAAACAGATGAATTGCGCCGCAACATAGGGTTGCGTCGCAGCTCAAGCCTCCAGTTGCGCCGCAACACTTTATGTTGCGCGGCAACATTATGTTGCGCCTCAAGCCTCCAGTTGCGCCGCAACACTTTATGTTGCGCCGCAACTTATTCCTCTGGAATTGAGTTGCACCGCAACCCGTTGCGATTCTGCACAACATCGAACGATTATACCCCAAACCAACACCAAACGATTCCAAATCAAATATCAGACCTTAATACATCAAAATACTTCCTTTTCAAACCATTATAATGCAAATAACTCCTTTATTAAACCACACATGATTTGCATTATCAAAACAAACGTTATTTCGACATCAATTGACCCTCCAATGGTCTAGATCTGAGTTCTAATGACTCATATGATCAAAAAGACATAATATCAACATCAATATACCTCTATTACCTGAAGATCACAATAGGAATGAGAAAAGCTAGATTAAACACTTCCGAAACGCACTTTTGATAGCCTTTTTGCTCAAGAATTGATTAGGGATCAAAGGGGGTGGTTAGGGCTTGAGAGGAAGTTAATAAATCTGATAATGACACTCAAATGACTCCTCATATGACCCTAAACCCGTTTTGAGTTTCACCATATGTCAAATTTGGTCCCTAGGCTTCCATATAGCTCATTACTAGTCAAAAACTCCTCTAAGGACCATATACTACCTAAATACTTTGTTAATCACTCCTAATAGGCATATAATTACCTCATAAACATATTTTCATATCATGCATTAAGACTTTCAAGTCTCACATATATAACACATAAACCACATATAAGCATTAAATCTAGCAATAGACTTAACGGACACATAATTTTGACTTAACGACTTTAGTCAAACGTTAATAAAAGTTTGGGATGTTACAACATGTTTTTTTTGTTTATTCACATGTTAAATATATTTAGAAGGTAATTAATTATTAAGAACAGCCTAAAGGGTTGTAGTTAGAAAAACCCTATAATTAAAAGAGGAGGTTGGAGGTACACTTGACACCCCTAATCCTCCTTTTTAGGCCTAACTCCCACTCTTAATTAATTTGGAGCTCTCTTTTTTTTTTCTAGATTTTTTTTTTTATTTACTATTAAATAGATAATTATATTTAAATATTTTATTTTATTTATTAAAAGAAATTAATTTCTTTTCTAAAACTTCTCACGTGCTTTTTCTAATCTAATACTTTTGCTTTGAGAAAATGCACAAATTTATCAATTTAACTTCAACTCATAAAGTTGTAGTATGTTTTATACGTTTTAATAAGAATCAACATGGAATAAGCTACATAGATTCATTACGTTCTAAAACCATAAATATAAAATTGTTGTTTTTATTTACTTTTTAAATAAATAATTATATTTAAAACTATATCATAAATGTTTTTCTATCAAAACAAATCTTCTTAAATTTTAAAGGTATATAATATTCTTAAAACTCTCTCAATAAATTATTATATATACAACCTAAATTTTCATTAATCATTCTCATTCATATTATTCATCTCCTTTCTATCTTTAATAAAAAAATTAAGTTTGGGAAACTTCTCAACACATAAAAAAAACATACGGTTTTTTATACCACTTTAATTTTATTTTTGATATTTTTTTCGTGTGTGTTTATTATTTGATTAATTGTTATGTTATTGTCATTTTTCATCTCTTTTAATTTAGTTTGTTGGTAAATGTAGTTTGATTATGGTTTATTCTTCTACTACAAAAGGTTTATTCTTTTTAATTTATTTTGTTATTTTTCATCTGTTTTCTAGCTCTCTTTTTTTTCTAGATTTTCTTTTTATTTTTGTCTATTAAATAGATAATTATATTTATAATCTATCATAAATCTTTTCTTATCAAAACAAATTTTTTAAATTTAAAGATATATATTATCCTTAAAACTCTCACAAAAACTTATTATATATACAACCTAAATAAATTTTTATTAATCATTTTCCATCATTCATTTCCTTTCTATCTTTTAAAAAAATCATGGTCATATAACTTCTCAACAAAAGAAACATATTTTTTTTATATCACTTTAATTTAATTTTTGGTATTTTGTTCATGTTTGTTCATTATTTGATATTGAATTGTTATGTTATTGTTATTTTTCAACTCTTTTAATTTATTTTGTTGTCAATTGTAGGTTGATCATGACTTCTTCTTCTATAAAAGGTTTTATTCTTTTAAATTTATTTTAGTCGCTATTTAAATCCTTTTTTTTTAAATTTAGAAGATGACATATATTTTCTTATTTTTTGTTAGATGAAAAGAAGACAACGTTGGTTAATGTTGAAGATTTGAACCCAATACATGTTAATCATCATCTAACACATGTTATCATTTTGATTCCCTTTGATATATATATTTTGAGACTACCCGTCCATCTGACGGGGCTGAAGACTAGTATCTATCTATACTATAACTAAAAGAGGAGGTTGGGGGTACACTTGACACCCCATAAAGCTCTTTTAAGCCCTAACACTATCTCCTAATTATTTTAGAGCCCTCTCCATTTTTCTAGATTTGTTTTTATTTTGTATTTGTTTATTACACGCTAGTCGGTTACTCCTATTAATTTAAAGAGCGGCTACCTCCTTTACATTGTAAGTATTTGGTGCATTTTGTATATCCAATAAAATCAGAAGATTTCATAATAGCTATAATTATATTTAAAACTTTATCATAAATCTTTTTTTATCAAAATAAATATTTAAATTTTAAACATATATAATATCCTTAGAACTCTCCCAATAAATTATTATATATACAACCTAATTTTTTATTAATCATTCTCATTCATATTATTCCTCTTCTTCCTATCTTTAATAAATAAATTAAGTTCAGTAATTTCTCAACAAAAAAAATATACGGTTTTTTTATATCACTTTCATTTTATTTTTGGTATTTTGTTCGTGTTTGTTTATTATTTGATATTGAATTGTTATGTTATTGTTATTTTTCATCTCTTTTAATTTAGTTTGTTGTCAATTATAGTTTGATTATGGCTTCTTCTTCTACTACAAAAGGGTTTATTTTTTTAAATTTGTATTGTTCATGTTTTGTTATTTTTCACCTGTTTTGTTATTTATTATTTTGATATATATTTTGGCATTATTCGTCCATCGGACGGGCCTGTAAAAGAAGCGACAAAGAGAATCCGACAACGAAGAAGAAGCGACGATGCCAAAAACAGGTACGATGCCCAAAAACATCATATGTTTACAGTTTTTTTTAGTGACCAGAAACTGTTATGTTTACAGTTGCAGTTGAAAAAGGAAAAAGCCTAGAAACTGTCGCCTCCATTGCAAAAGTGACTAAGAAAGGAAATCCGTTGAAAAAAATGATGACGAGAGATCAGAGGAGAGTAAGGAAAAGAATTGAAGAAAGGATGGGATTGAGAATGACTGCAATGATGGTTGATGGACAAGTTGCAAAGGTCGATTGCATAAAAGTGCAATACGAGGACGATTTGTTTGGGCACCCCAGTTAGATTTTCGACAACATTTAAATTAATTAATAAAAATTAACAGTAATTAACAGAATTTGATCTTTGTTTTTTGTAGAAGACATTGGGTGTTAGGCGTGATTAACATGAAGACAAATACCTGCTATTATCTTGATTCCCTATCGACTAGCGACGTCAATCTTCAGTTCAAGCAAATAGTGGATGCGTAAGTAATACAAATTATATAATCTTTATGATGTATGATGTAATACTTAACTGGGTTAGTTAGTTAGTTAGTTAGTTAGTTAGTTAGTTAGTTAGTTAGTTAGTTAGTTAGTTAGTTAGTTAGTTAGTTAGTTAGTTAGTTAGTTAGTTAGTTAGTTAGTTAGTTAGTTAGTTAGTTAGTTAGTTAGTTAGTTAGTTAGTTAGTTAGTTAGTTAGTTAGTTAGTTAGTTAGTTAGTTAGTTAGTTAGTTAGTTAGTTAGTTAGTTAGTTAGTTAGTTAGTTAGTTAGTTAGTTAGTTAGTTAGTTAGTTAGTTAGTTAGTTAGTTAGTTAGTTAGTTAGTTAGTTAGTTAGTTAGTTAGTTAGTTAGTTAGTTAGTTAGTTAGTTAGTTAGTTAGTTAGTTAGTTAGTTAGTTAGTTAGTTAGTTAGTTAGTTAGTTAGTTAGTTAGTTAGTTAGTTAGTTAGTTAGTTAGTTAGTTAGTTAGTTAGTTAGTTAGTTAGTTAGTTAGTTAGTTAGTTAGTTAGTTAGTTAGTTAGTTAGTTAGTTAGTTAGTTAGTTAGTTAGTTAGTTAGTTAGTTAGTTAGTTAGTTAGTTAGTTAGTTAGTTAGTTAGTTAGTTAGTTAGTTAGTTAGTTAGTTAGTTAGTTAGTTAGTTAGTTAGTTAGTTAGTTAGTTAGTTAGTTAGTTAGTTAGTTAGTTAGTTAGTTAGTTAGTTAGTTAGTTAGTTAGTTAGTTAGTTAGTTAGTTAGTTAGTTAGTTAGTTAGTTAGTTAGTTAGTTAGTTAGTTAGTTAGTTAGTTAGTTAGTTAGTTAGTTAGTTAGTTAGTTAGTTAGTTAGTTAGTTAGTTAGTTAGTTAGTTAGTTAGTTAGTTAGTTAGTTAGTTAGTTAGTTAGTTAGTTAGTTAGTTAGTTAGTTAGTTAGTTAGTTAGTTAGTTAGTTAGTTAGTTAGTTAGTTAGTTAGTTAGTTAGTTAGTTAGTTAGTTAGTTAGTTAGTTAGTTAGTTAGTTAGTTAGTTAGTTAGTTAGTTAGTTAGTTAGTTAGTTAGTTAGTTAGTTAGTTAGTTAGTTAGTTAGTTAGTTAGTTAGTTAGTTAGTTAGTTAGTTAGTTAGTTAGTTAGTTAGTTAGTTAGTTAGTTAGTTAGTTAGTTAGTTAGTTAGTTAGTTAGTTAGTTAGTTAGTTAGTTAGTTAGTTAGTTAGTTAGTTAGTTAGTTAGTTAGTTAGTTAGTTAGTTAGTTAGTTAGTTAGTTAGTTAGTTAGTTAGTTAGTTAGTTAGTTAGTTAGTTAGTTAGTTAGTTAGTTAGTTAGTTAGTTAGTTAGTTAGTTAGTTAGTTAGTTAGTTAGTTAGTTAGTTAGTTAGTTAGTTAGTTAGTTAGTTAGTTAGTTAGTTAGTTAGTTAGTTAGTTAGTTAGTTAGTTAGTTAGTTAGTTAGTTAGTTAGTTAGTTAGTTAGTTAGTTAGTTAGTTAGTTAGTTAGTTAGTTAGTTAGTTAGTTAGTTAGTTAGTTAGTTAGTTAGTTAGTTAGTTAGTTAGTTAGTTAGTTACTTAGTTGGTTAGTACACCTGAACGAGATCCAACTAGTTGTATGTTGTTGTATGTTGCTGATTGTTAAACATGGAGGAAGTAGTTGTTGTATGTTGCAGAATTTATGCTGCTGATTGGATGTTGTTGTATATTTCTTGTGTAGTGTCCACGTCAGCCCGGAAGCACCGAATGTGGGTACTTCATGTTGAAGTTTATGAAGGAAGTAGTTAAACATGGAGTTCGGTTTCTCGAAAATCACAATGTAAGTAGTTAATTAACTGTTTTAAGTAGTTTAAGTAGTAATATCCAGTTTCTAAAATGTTGTTTTATTTTTGACAAGATTGGTGGTGATAGCAATGAGTACATGGATGCGTATTTAGACGATATTCGAGAAGAATGGGCAATTTATGTGTCGAATTTCATTTTTAGGTAGAAAGTATTGTAAACCGCATTTAACTAATTATCGGTATCTATTTGGACATGAATCGTTATGTAATGAATTGGTGACGCATGGTTTTGATATATATGAAATGCGTTAATTTTGTACTATTATCAGGTTAATTTATTGCCAGGTTTATTATGTATATAATCAGGTTTTAAAAAACAGAAAAAATAAAAAAAAATGATTTTATAGGTTATGACACGCAAAAACATATGTCAGAAAAGTGGGTCATAAAGGTTATGACTCTCTACTACGAAGGTCAAAAAGGAGAGTCATAAATGTGTGTCATACGTGCGCGTCATAGACGGATGACGCACAAATGCGGGTCATGAAGCTTTATGACTGGTCCTTCCTTGACGGGCATTTGCGCGTCATCCAAGCTCTTCTTGACGCGCATTGCGCGTCAAGGATGGGTCTGTTTGTAGTAGTGATATTAGATAAAAATTAGTTAATAAATATTTTGAGTTGCTTATAAGATTAAAAATAAAAATTAATGTTATGTGGTCTGCGTGGTTCTGCATTTATAACGTGCATTTATAACGGCCTAAAATTGGTTAAATTGTAAAAACTGATGTAACGATTAAATGGCGTTCAGGATGGTTTATATGTGATGCTCTAATAGTATAAAAGATTATGTGTCACTTGTATTATTATATGTGTCACTGTCGGCTCATGACACATCAAGCGTATAGCTTACACAAATATATGTCTATATATACTCATTGAGTTCCACCATCTCTCTTCATGAAGTCATAATTCATAAACACTACCCCAAGTCCCCAATGAGATCCCAGCTTCACATTTTCTGACTTCAGTTCCACCATCTCTCACTCCAAAGAAAGTTAAATTTCATACCATATCAAAGCAAGTTTGTACGTGTTTCTAGCCATGGAAGTATTGATGGTTTTTACCATGTTATTAACATTATTCTTGTCATCTATGCTCTCTGTTTTCTTCCATTTTCGACGTAAAAACTACTCTAAACGACTCCCTCCTGGTTCTTTAGGACTACCATTGATCGGGCAAAGTTTCGACCTACTTAAAGCCTTGAAAGCCGACAAGGTAGAAGAATGGTTCCAAGAACGAATAGCTAAATATGGTCCAATATGGAAAGTCAATGTCTTTGGGTACCCGACCGTTGTTTTACATGGTATAGCAGCAAATAAGTTTGTATATAGTAATAGTGATGGAAACACACTCGCTAACACACATCCTCCTTCAATGAGTAGGATTCTTGGTTCCAAAAATATAGTCGAGTTGACAGGCGATGATTATAAACGAGTTAAAGCATCCATGGTTTCGTTTTTGAAGATTGAGATGTTGAAACAATATGTTGCAAAAGTAGACGATGAAATCCAACACCATCTTCAAATGTATTGGCATGGTAAAAATGAAGTCCAGGTACTGCTTAAAGCTATTTAAAAACTAATTAACAATAATACATAATCCTATCAAAGGCAAGATACGAGTTTTACTTTATATTAATAACTAATCATGTTCTTATATATCCTTTTAGTTTTTGCATTCTTAATTTTCTTTTCATCCAACACTAATGATATAGGTGCAACCCTTAATGAAGACTTTGACTTTTGATGTAATATGTTCGCTATTGTTTGGGATTGAAAGAGGACCTAAAAGAGAACAATTGTTACCGCTTTTTGAAGTTATGCTTCTAAGTGTTTTAGCAATTCCAATCAACTTTCCCTTTTCTAAGCTTAATTGTGGGCTTAAAGCAAGGATGAAATTGGTAAAGATAGTTGAAGAACTTTTGCGTCAGAAAAGGGAGTCGGTTCAAGATGAAACGAACCCTCAGAAAGATCTCATAACCTCATTTCTCAACAGTCATGATGATGATAACGGAACAAGGATGTCCGATGAGGGGATCATTGACAACATTATTCTTGTGATGGTCGCAGGATATGACACAACCTCTACCCTCCTCACTTTTTTCCTTAGGCTTTTGGCAAACAATGAATCTATCTATTCTGATATACTCCGAGGTAATTATCTTTAGTTGGATAATCATCTTTATTTGTGTTTTAATGATATACTATAGATTGCAATTGTTAGTCTCGTATTGATCTTAGAATTAGTCTAAACAATATAATAAATTTATAAATCAATTAGTTACACACTATTTTATCTATTAGTTATACCTTAATAATTTGTATGATTGAGAACAAACATGAAGGAATCTAAGGTCGTGTGGATGATGGGGGCAAGTTCCATTCATAAGTTTTTGAAGGGAAAAAAAAAAGGTACGCTAGAGTGACATATCGACAACCCCATCATTATATTAGCAACAATCACATTGAGAAAAAATATCAAACATGAATTCAAACCCAACATGGTTATGGCCATGATAAAGTCACCACGCATCTGCCATGTCCGTGGATGTATTGGTCCATTTCAGAAGCCGGCTTAGTGGGTCAACAACGGGATCATTAGATTACCTTGTGGGAGATATATGATGAGGTGGAGAATGTTTGTGAAAACTCGTGAAGGTATTGATGAGGTGGAGGTTGTTCATCCATGGGTGTTTGTGAGGAGGGATGATGGTTTTTATGTGTGTTTTTATATTAATTAATTGTTTATAAGAAAGATGAATATGTTATCGTTGTGGGTAAAAAAAAATGTTAAAGAAAAAAATAAATGAAAAACTGATGTAGCATGCTGTTAAGCTGGTTGTATGATGACAACGACCGACTTGATGCACTAGAGTCTCTCTAACTCATTTAAAACTTCACGGACAAAAATATGCACCTATATATGATCGTAGATGAATTATTATTGTTATTTAAACCTACTTATAAATGTAAATTACAATTATATGTATTTTACAAACTTATACATGAGCTTAAATTTTATTATTTTTATAAATGTTCATACACTTTTTGGTGAAAAATGCACCCTCTTTGTGTAAATTAAAAAGAAATTTTCTGTATGTAGATCATAATGACTTGAACTTCACTTTACATGTATATAATTTTGATATTATAGAGCATGAAGAAATATCCAAGAGTAAATCACCAGGGGAAGCTCTTACATGGGAAGATCTTGCCAAGATGACGTACACATGGAGAGTAGCAAGTGAAGTGCTAAGAGTAAATGCTCTTACTGTTTTAACTTTTCGACGAGCTGCTCGAGATATCGAGTATGAAGGATACGTAATTCCCAAAGGATGGCAAGTATGTCAAAGAAACCCCAAACAAATAAATACTTATATGCATAAGTAGATCGTTAATATAATAGTACAAAGGTATATTGGTAAATATATATATATAGGAAAAGGTTCAAATGAGAACCATTTGAATTGGAAGAACCATGAGAACCTTTTAATTATAACTTGGTGTTCATATGTGAATAGTCTATGTGAACAAATTCATGCACATATGAACATGTCAAGTTATAACTAATATTACCTATGTTCATATATGAATCTTATATATATATATAACATGATGTACGTGTTTCCAGGTAATGTTGTCTTCGATCATGACGCATATGGATGATAGCATTTTTCAAAACCCAACAATTTTTGATCCAGCTCGATTTGATAAAAAAATACATCCACCACCACCACCTTTCAGCTTGGTGGGGTTTGGAGGTGGGGCAAGGATGTGTCCTGGTATGGAGTTTGCGAAAATGGAAACTTTAGTCTTGATTCATCGATTGGTGACACTGTTCAAGTGGGAGCTTTTTAACAAAGAAGAAGCTTTCAAAAGAGTCCCATTGCCAGAATTTGATCAAGGGTTGTTTGTTCAGATCAAACCACTTAAATAAACATTTGTGTCGTCAAATAAAACTTGAATGTTGTTAAAGCCATGCTTCAACTTATAGACTTGGCACTTATGGGTTCAGTTAAAATGTCGTGTGCTAGCTTGAAAAGTTAATAATGAAACATTTGGTTTCACAAAACCTATATTATATATAAAAGTTATGAGCTTTCTTAATTCCCACTTTTGGACTTCCTTTGTTTGTTTTGATTAACATTTTTAAACTGATACATCAATATAAATAGACGTATACTTGCATGATACAATGAGAACCGGTGGTGACGACCATGAATGCTGGCGGCGGCGGTGGTGGTGTCGGCGGTTCTAGCGATAACGGTGTAGTTATTAATATAAAAGTCAATATAAAAAGGGATAATGCAGTTACTTAAAGGGTTGAGGGATTTAATTAGTAGATAATATCATTTTAGGTATTATGAGTGTATTATGTAGAGAGATAAAATAAAATAATTCCCAGATTTTTTATGAAGTAGGACGATTCAATATTTTAATGTAACACCTGTCATTTAAAAACTTGGATTTTTAAAAAACTTTGCCAAACGGCGTTTAAAATAAGCGGAAATGATCACTTTCAAAATCTGCCCCATCCGTAACGGATGGTACCTTTAAAATTGGTGTTACCATTAAGCATCTTCAAAACAATCAAAGTAAATCCAAGTAATGGCACCAACATAAATGCCACATTATTACAAGTCTTTAAACATAAATGAAAAAGCCAAAACATAAGACTAAAGGAAGTCTAAGCGTTTAATGTCTTTGCTAATCTTCTTTATTCGTTCTACCCAAGTCTCACCAAGCTAATCCTCGCCTAGCTCAAACTTGAATATCCTGAAGGCACAACATTTTCAAAGAACAAGTGTTAGCTAATAAATTAGCTAAGTAAGATAACAGGAATTTGAAAACATTTGCCAATTCATAATATATTAACAAAGTCATCTTTTAATGTTAATATCACATACAATCATAACATATCATAACATAACACATTAGGATCATCGTATTCCTAAT
Organism: Erigeron breviscapus; assembly: GCA_034093135.1. NCBI lineage: Eukaryota > Viridiplantae > Streptophyta > Magnoliopsida > Asterales > Asteraceae > Erigeron > Erigeron breviscapus. The sequence continues at coordinate 160,207,167 of CM067168.1, forward strand.
TGTGCCTAGCTTTACTTTCTTTATCTTTCTTTCTTTTCTTTATTTCTTTGCCTAGACGTAGGCTAAGTGACTTATGCCACTTACATAGGGATGTGGGGTTGTGTGTAGGCGGTCATAGACCATACATGGAGTCCTCACACCCGACATGATGGGTAAACCATAAGGTAGTCCATCGGCGTCGTTAAGGAATTGACAAAGTCATTTCCAACGGAATACTCAAACGTAACTATGCCACGGGAGGTATCATGATTCCCAAACCACGTGACCACGTACGCACCAGCCCCGAGGAGCTAGCACGGGTTAAGCTTAACACAAGACTTTACATATTGCTCGAGACTTTAATCTTTGTATTAGTTTAGGTTACACTTTCACCTAAGCTAATTACATATCATCTTTTACTTTAGGGCCCTTAACGTGCACGTGAACATGGCAATCCTAATCAAAGGACTAGTGACTAGGTGATCAAGCCACACATGCAATCATATAGCATAACATTTCATCATTTCATAGTCACATAACATAATCATCTCATCATTTCATATATATATATCTTACCTCATACCTTTGCAACCTGCATAAGCATGTTATACATCATAAATGGTAAGTATGATATCCCTTTGCAACCTCCCATAATCACCCATAAACATAAAACGTGCATTCGTATTCAATTGGAAGGTTTAACTTATGAAAACGTATTTTGTTGTACCAACAGGTGACAAAAGATGTTATCTTACCTTGGTACAACTTACCAACCAGTTACAAGTGTCTTACGGTGCTTGCTAAGTGCTCCCGACTACCTATAATGAGTATAAGATCGTTCTATAAGATAAACGAAACTTAAGTACCAGTCTGGACCCATTTGTACGCCGCATGGAGGTCCTGTGCGCCGCACAAAACCATTTTCAAGATTTTGTGCGCCGCATGGAAAAGTTATGCTCCGCACAAATCCACCAAATTCATCACAGAAACTAACCAATTTTCTGAGCAAACCACTTATGCGCCGCACAGATCCCTTGTGCGCCGCATATCGGGCACCCACCTGGGAACCAATTTTCAAAACTTGCATTTTTGCGCCACACAAAAGGATTGTGCGCCGCATAACAGCCAGTTCGACCAAAATCCAACTTTTTAATCTTTAAATCGAATCCCACACGAACACCAATCATTAATTCGACCTGGGAACATAAAATTAACCTTTTTGACAATACTTTTACTGACTTAAATCCATCAATCAGACCTTTAATCCTTTACAACATGAATCAATCATTCAATCACCCGAATAACATGAAATCGGTAAAGTTTATTCAAATAACCCAACCTAAACCCCATGGCCTGGATTGAATACTCAACTATGACTCTTAAAATCAGATTTCAGAGATAATATTACCTATCACTACAACAAAACAGGGCTTTTAGGACACCCAAAAACGTCCTATAATGTTACTTTATAGGACCTTTCTTTTAATAGGACCAACGGTACAAGCGTCTCATGTAAGGGGGTCGTAATAAGTCCCGGAACAAAAAAAGCGTCCTAATATCTCAAATAAGATTATGAAACCAATTTTATGGTTGCATAATATGTCTATAAACAACTCAAATAGCGTCCTAATAAAAGCATATTAGGACACTTTTACAATGTTCTAACATGTGTTTACCCATTTTTAATCTTTTGATACACATACAAGCGTCCTTAAAAGTTAATTTATAGGACCCTTACCATGTAAAATTATATTTACTTTAGTACCAAGAAAAGAGTCTTAATATCTCGGAATAAGGTTATGAAACCAATTTTATGGTCACATAATATGTTTATGAACAACCCATATAGCGTCCTAATAAAAACATATTAGGACGCCTTTAAAATGATCTAACATGTGTTAACCTATTTTAATCTTTTAATACACATACAAGCGTCCTTAGAATTTAACTTATAGGACCCTTACTATTGTAAATTATATATACTTTAGTACTGAAAAAAAGGTCCTAATATCTCAAATAAGATTATAAAACCAATTTTATGGTTGCATAATGTGTCTATAAACAACCCAAATAGCGTCCTAATAAAAATATATTAGGACACCTTTACAATTTTCTAACAAATTTAATAGGACATCCAAATAATGGTTTTTATTAAACAATAAACACACCAACATATAAAATCTTGTGTATATAATATTAACTAATGAAAGAAATAAAACTTTATTATATTTCAAATAACCATGTTCATAACAAAAACACTAAACATAAACAAGTGATAACATTATTCAAACATATAATGTCTTGTAATATCTAACAAAATAAATTAAAAGCAATGCAAGATTCAAGAAGCTAGAACAGAATCCGAGGTCATCATGCATCCTCAATACTCATGAACTACCTACAAATAAATAAGCCATGTATAAGCATTAAGGTTCATGTTATTGAATTTATTCATATCACAAGTTTAACAAATACATACCGAGATGAAAGGACAAGGCCATGCGATAGTGGCACCAATACAATCTTCAATTGTGGAAAATAATCCATACGGTCTCACCAACATTTCATCTCTTTTTATTGGTACTTGAGCATTTACCTCACACCATCCCTGTCCAATCTCTTTACCACCAACTAGCTCATTTGGGTCCAAGCTCTTCACCCATCCTTTTGCTACAATCTCACTCGGGTTTAGAATGCTTTTAAGGAAAACCTCATATCCAACCTAGATTTTAGTTTTCAACAATCATTTATCAAACTCTAGTCATAATAGTGCAATATAATTTCAAAAATATGTAATAAAGTTTTACTCCAGTATGTAGGGTCCTCAATAATAAAGTTTCCTAACCTTTTCACATACTAATTTTGTTTCCATGAATCATACCACGTATAAATATATTATATCACATGTATCACAGCAGATGCTAATACTTGTAAGCAGAACTTAAGTTAACAATGATAAACTAATACAAGTAACGATACATATAAAATGGACCCATGAAACATAATCATGCCAGGTTCGGTAACTTGAAGCACTTTAGAGGTTTCACATATAAACGCTACATAAGAAACCATCTAAAAAGATTTAGTCAGATTGCACAAACACTACAACATTTTCTTATAGTGACTAGATATTTTATAATTAGGCAAATTCTGATTATTGAAATAGCTAATAAGATAATGACCAAAACAGGTTATTTATTATTTAAAAACGAAGAGATGTTATGTAAAATGAGAGTAGAGCTCTCAAACTAGGTTCACAAATATGTAATCTTATTTTACCTTTAGACTTTTGTTACAACTAATCAGATAACCGATGCACAAGTTTTAAATTACAAGACAAAATTATATAAACAAAATACTCGTCATTTGGACTTCAGGAAACAAAAACCAGAAAATATAGTGTTGCTAACTGTTGTTGGTATAGTATACTTCTGAGAAACTCGTAAATTCAAAATTTATCTTTGATTGGACTTTGACAATTCATGGTTATTCATGTAGGACGTCAATGACAACGATTGGATAACAAGGTACTTTTTCAATGAGCAAATCTTCTCCTGTATTTTCAAGTAAGAGTTCCTACAAGTACTTCTGACCCCTTTTGATCATTCAAATCATTTTAGCATATGAAACAGGTGAGCAGTACCCATGTACATGGATTAATCTGGGTTATGTTTTGACTGAACTTGACTAGACAATTCAAGTTAGCTAAAAAGGAAACAAGTCTTTAAGGATTGAGCAAAATTACTAGATAGTAACTAGCCGTGCAACCAGAAGCAAATACTACATATACCAAGCAATTCCTGCGGAGCCAGGACTCAACAATCTACTCAAAAATCTGGATTCGATTTAAAGACGGGGCAAACAACAAATGGTCGGGAAAAATGCTCACTAAAGCAGTTTTAGGACTGAACAATTAAAACAAGTAACTAGACCAAGCGTGTTCTACAAGTAGCAACTAGCAAGTATTACCAGCTAAGCAAACTGTTCAAAAGTCTGAATCTGCTAGCAAAAAGGTCTGAGCAAAATGCTGAAGTCAAAAGCTTCCCTTCAAACGGATACAATGCAAAATGTCCAAGTAAAATATATGTATGATCAAGTAAACTAGAACCGAGCTAGAGATACAAGTAAACTAGGATCGAGCTAATGTGTAATACAATTTCCAAGTACTGAGCAAAAATCGTTTAGGACCGAGCAACCAGTCCCTATTCTAGCAGCAAAAAATATATGGGGAAACAAATGTATGTCTAAAAGTAAAATGAGCAGGCAAACACAGCCAAAGAAGTAGACATATATAACACAATATATGGTGGACATATGTTAACAAGTAAAACTAGCAGGACAAGCAAATGACGAGCAAAAAAATTTCCACAACCATTTTATATATTAAGCATAAACTACTATCTAGGTAAGAACATTCCTGTAACATTCATCCAGTGTTACTGTTATGCTAGGGGTTTATGTCTACCGTATCAATTGTAATTTATCAATTCATGTAAAAGACAGAACATTAATGAAAAGAAACATACCCGTAAACGTGGAGGTACATTGGTTGCAACAGGGGGCAGAACACTGGAACCATCCATCGATTATGTCTTTCACTCTTTTGTACTTGTGTGTAAGTTGTTTGTAAAAGACGACGACAAGAGGTATAAAGTACGTCAGAAAATGTTACTTGTTCAATCTTTTCAAACATTTAAACCTCAAGGCATTATGTTATATAGATTACAAGAAAAATAGACCACTAATTTCAGATATTCAAGACGGGTAAGGTTATTGAGGCCCTCCCAGTGAGACGAAGAAACGTCACCTGTTAGATTGTTTTGTTGGAGATGTACTTGGACTAACCGCCTTTTAGACAGCTGAAAAGAAGGAATTGAACCGATCAAGCGGTTACCAGCTAAATTCAGATATTCAAGACGGGTAAGGTTTTGGATAGAATCTGGGATTGACCCGCTTAATCCACAATTTACAAGCTCTAAACTAGACAGCATTCTAAGATTACCAATAGAATCTGGCAGTTTGCCACCAACTTGTGTGAAACTAAGCACCAGATTCTCAAGAGACGACCCGTTCCCTGCAGGAAACTCATCAGGGAGTGAACCTTGGAGTAGTTGGTTATTCGACAAATCGATTGATTTCAGAGTAGGCACCTGAAAGATTTTGTTTGGAAGTGATCCACTGAGATTGCAACCATGGAGGCTCAGAACAGTCATATTTTGGAGGTCTGCAAAAGATTCAGGGACTTGAGATGAAAAGTTGTTATCGTCAAGAAGAATAACAGATAGTTTTTTAAGCTTAGCAAGGGAAGAGTCTAGAGGACCCGAAAGACTACAACCCTTTAAGCTTAAAACCTCTAAATTGGGCAGAAAAGAAGATATGACCTCAGACCAATGATCTTCAATAATGGCCATGGAGTTGAGATGGAGTTGTCTTAGTTGTGTAAAGTTTTGAATTAGCATCCTAAGATCATCTGGACGCTCAAGAGTCAGTATGTATGGATAACTTGAAGAAGAAGAGAGATCAAGGGTAACCAACCTGGTCATTAGTGAGAATTCACTAGTAGGAACCTGACCTTCAAAATTAGAGTTGGACAAATTCAGATGTCTCATCAGAGTAAGCTTCTTTCCAAATGCTGATGGCAATGGACCATCGAAACTGTTGTGGGCCAGGTTAAGTGACTGGAGATACCCAAGACCAAAAAGGGCAGAGGAATCATTTATCATCCCCCCGTCTATGGTCTCATTATTAAGGTCCAGTCCAATAACATGACCAGCCCTATCACATGTGACGCCGCCCCAATCACAGCAGTCCACACTTTTGTTCCACCCCACGATCTTGACTGAGAGCGAAGGATCATAACTGACATCATCTTTGAAAGCCAGTAGTAACGCTTGCTGATCATCCAGACATTGACGGCCTGCTGCAGATACATAATGTAAACCCAAAAAGATTAATGAGGAAATGGGTATTATATAAAGAAGCCCCGCCAATGAAATCTGGATACGACTCGACATCAATTAAGCTAGTACTGTACTAATTACTAATTAGTAAGAAGATTTATTGTTTATATAATATGCATTTAAGGTAATCGTATGTGCAGATTTATAATAACAGTAGCTAGCTCCTTTACCAAAAGCTGAGATTATTAATTTTAAAAAAAAAAAGGTATACATGGTTTCATGATTTCAACTTACTGACTAACTTACTTAATTTGTTGTTATTAAGAAATGTGATCGAGTGAGTGCCTTTTATTTATTTATATACTAGTAATATAATATTGTGACCATGTGCTTATAATTTTATTCAAAAGCATATGGCAGCTAGCATGCATTTTGATCACCTTTACTAAATTGCTCCAATGATGAAAAATGAAAAAAACTACTACTGTATAATTATAGATATAGATAGATAGATACAGATAAGGCGTGTAAACGTGCAGAGCTGATCCTGTCAGTCCGTTGCCATAGGGGTCTGATTTGAACATACAGAAGGTTATGCAACAGACCAAGATGCCTCATATTGATGCAATAGAAAATCATACATGGAAAAAGAAAGCACTGAATGATCCAGGTACAGGGCAGGTGAGATCATACACCTAATGTATCGGAAATATATCAGGCATTTGAACATTGAAAACCATAAACATTTTATTGGACTAAATATGATAAATTCCGTGGAATATGTAGACTGTAAACACTTGGGCATAAAATCAAATGATGGTAAGGCATGAGGATTAACCCGCAAAAAGTTAAATTGATTTATAAAAAAACCTGACATATAATCTTGGTTTCCCTAATTGGTTCAACTTACAGAACCCTATTTCGTTGACCCATTCTTTAAGATCAGGGTGGCCATATTCCTGCAGGCTGAATATAATATAGGTAGATATATGTCCATGGCAGGAATGGTCGCGCCTGAAATGAAATCTACAACACCTACAGAAACAAAACACACCACTATCGATCTGCCAAAGATAGAACCAGGAAACTTTTGTTAATAATCATCCCAACAGACAACAGCATTAAGACCAAACGATAAGCATTGGGACCAAACGAACATATAAACAAGTCAAAGATAGAACCAGGAAACTTTGTTAATAATTTTCTGCCAAAGCACTTTTAAACCAAAACTATCGATCAGTGCCATAACGATTACCTTTGTAATCAAAATGATAAAACATATAAGGTACAAAATACACCTAAACCTGGTACAAATATAAGGCTATAACTCCGAATCTTGCGTTGCATCAGGTAATAATCTACTCATTCAACAAGAACAGATCAAAATTTGCAATCAGCAATGGGTTCATATTCGAGTTTTATCCCAAAAACACATAACGCCATGAAAACTAATACGAAAGTCACATTATATTTATATTTATATCAAAACCCCTGAATCAACAACAACAACAAATTCTATATCAAATTATCTACATATGAAAACCCCTGAATCAGTGTTCATCTATACCATCAACAACAAATTCTATATCTACATATCAAAACCCCTGAATCATTCTATAATAAATCATTCCTACAAATTCTAAACGTGTATAATAATCATTCTATAATAAATCATTCCTACAAATCCTAAAACAAATACTAATAATGATAATAATAATCAAAACGTGTATACAAGTCTAGAAATCCTAAAACAATAATAATAATGATGATAATGATAATGATACCTATTCAGTTCGAGATGTACTAGAAAATGGAAAACCCACAATCGGTGTTTTGATAATGATAGCAAAATGATATGTGAAAGTTGATTTCCATGAATAAAATACTAAAATCAATATAGAATTGGTGCCGTGAATTTTGAAGCGCCAAAATTTCATCAATTATTTAGGCGGGGTTGGAAATCAGTATAGAATTGGTGCCGTGAATGAAAGTGGCGAGTCTTATAATTTCCCCAAACTGATCTTATATTTCTTTTATTTATTATATTTATATTTATATTTTTTATATTATTTATATTAGGGAAAATGTTGGATTATGTTAACATCATGATATTACACTCACAAAAACTCAAATCATTTTCTACACACGTCAAAAAGCCCCTCATGAATTTTATGGTTTGTAAGAGCAAAATCATCTAACTTAGATGTTAACTTCATCTAATTCGTATAACCTTAAATAATTTTGTACTCTCTCAGTCTATTGTTATTTCTGAAACGGACCCTTTCTTTTTAAATTTCCTTAATTTCCTTAATAATTATGAATTTAATGCATTCAGTTAAATGTCATGTTTTTCATTTTTAATTAACGAGAAAAAAGTACCCGTGCGTTGCGGCGGTGATGTAATGGCGGCGACGATGGTGGCGATGACGGGTGGTGGTAGCGAGCGGCAGTAACGGCGGTGGTGACGGCGGAGATTGGTGGTGGTGGCGGTGGCGCGATGAGTAGTGGAAGTTATTGATGTAATGTGGCTATGATGTTTGGTACATCATGCATTAGAAAGTGTACATTATTGAAACTTAAAATCAATAATAAACAAAAACCAACAAAATATCAAAAATGTATTATAATTTCTGTTATTGATATATTATAACTCGGTTTTGAGATACTAAATTGACTAAAACAATAAATTTATAGTAAAGAAAGAAAGAAACTGCTCAGTGCCGCCTTCCGTGGGTTTTGAGCCCCAATATCTCGGCGATGTATGAGGGAGGTTAAGATGTAGACAGACCTTACATCTACCTAAGTAAAGAGGCTGCTTTCATTTTCTACCTAAATTTATACTCGTAGTACCTATTGTATTATAAACATTTAATGGGCTATTTATCTTTAAAAATATTACTCGTACTAAGTAAATATGACATCATAGACAAAATAAAAACTTTTTAAAAAAAATTGTAGATATGCCACATTATAATTTTTTCTAAAAATAGTTAATGAAGACAATTTTTCTTTATAATATATAAACATACAGATTAATCAGATGGAATTATATTATATTGTCTTTTACTAAATTGTATTATATTAAGAGTGGTGATAAGTCATAATATATTTAATTTTTGTTTTTAAACTTATTAAATTAAGATAGTGTTATTAGTTTTAAACCAATGGTGTTATTTAAAAAAATACCATTTAAATATTCTTATTAAATATTTGGATCAACACTCATATTGGGACCCAAAACAGTGGTAGGATAAGACTCTCTACACCATCGTGGTAGGATAAGACTGTCTATATCTTAATCTACCGAAGTATTTGGACTCCACTACCACTACATGAAATTTAAGAAGTTGTGATTACTTGTTAACATTACATACATAAATTGACACAAACTTAAGATATAATGAATACGAGAAACCATCGTGGAAGCAACCTCTCTGCACTATCGCGGTAAGGATAAGGCTTTATTTGGTAAACACGTGGGGTTTTACTTAAACAATACGTGTCATTTTATATGCATATTTATCTTATTTTTTAGAAACCATATCTCGTTGTCTAGGGTACGTGCAAGACTTCACCATTATACGATGTTAAAGATAACTTGGTGTGTGAACGTGTGTGTCATGAACATTGGTGGATGGGGTCACTAAGTCGGTCGGCCTCCCTATTGTTCTAAGGCTATCCACATTCACAACCTAACCCACTAATACTATTCATTAAAAAATTATTTTCTCACTCTTATATCTACCCAACCCAGCTAAAATCAATTTTTTACACTCCTATCAACAACCCAAGTAAACTATTTCTTTAATACAATATAATGTTTTATATATTTAACTTTTTTCATTTCAAGTTGTTTTTTTAAAAAGAAATACTTCCTATATAACAAAAAATTAATTTATTTTATCATAAAAAAATAAGAAACAATTAAAATTTTAAAATATTACACATTTAATCTGAGTTGGGTTGTATGAGATTTTAGGTATATGTTTTGTAGGGTGACGATTTAATCTTTGTAGTAAACTACTGTAATACGTAAAATTAGTACAAAAAATTCAGACTTTTATAAACATTGTAGAGTATAGCCACTCTTCACCACCATGTAGTTCCGCCACTGGTATATCAAATGTATAGACAAATATATATACATATGTTTTTTTTTTCTTATCTAAGTCTGTTAATGTTATGTTTACACATGTGGTTTAGAACTAATGATATGATATGCATCTTTATGTGTGTGTGTGTGTGTGATAATTTGAAAACTGAGGTTTTAGTGACTTTAGTTTGACTAATAGTGAATTGGTTTTATTGATAATATGGAGTATTATGATACTTTGGTTTCAGGGGAGCAGAGCCTAAGCAGCTTGCATTATCGACTGCTCTCGGCATTTCATTGGGAGTGTTTCCAATTGAGATACAAAAGTGTATTCTGATCCGTTAGCAATCACAACAGAATGCAATTTCATGGAAGGTAGTCCAAAGTTTTGACGTCCATGGTGGCACATCCCTCTGTGCTTCTTGTCTAGGTCTGCTTGATTGCTTATTTATCTAGGGCCAGACATAAAGGAAGACTGGGTTATAAAGTTATAGTTGACTACCTCTTAGGAATTTTGATGCATATGTATATGGTCAGGTGTGAAGCTATGAGATATATATGTTTCTTTTATATAATTTAGTTATGGACCTTAAAACTCCATAACTTGCTTTCTTGAAGCATCACCATCAATAGTTAACAAGGGCATGTAAAATATATAAAGATTGAGATTATGTAATTAATGTTGTACATGAAAGCAGAATCGCTTTTGTGGTTTTAAGTACGGTGCTCAATGATTTGAACTTAATTAAAAGCACTTGTATGAGTGAGTTAATGTGACATAATGACAGATACAGGGGAATCAAGGGAAGTAATGAAGTATTATGATTATTATACTTTGGGGCATAAGAAAATCACAAAGTTTTCAAAATGGTTTTTAGTGCTTTTGTACAGTTCTGTAAATACAATGTATTCAGGAGTTTTTAGTTTGTTGAAGATATAAGAACGAGGATTTTAAGAGTTATAGAAGAAAATTGACAACTGAGTAAATTAATCAATACAAATGAAGCCTTAGAGTCCCTTTAAATTGTAGTCACCTTTGACTAGGGTATAACTTGTTTTTGGTTATACATGTGATTATTATAGGATAGAGTCATGTTTAATGTCAAACAGTGGGTACGCTATACTCACTGTTTCTCTACCTTCAGATAGAGGCATGGCCCTCTACATCGCACCTCCCCCATAACCTACCCATGTCGGGATTGAGTATTGTTGTAGCCGCGATTTATGTCAAGCAGTGGGTAGCCATAAAAAATTACTCAAAATGTTAAAACAGTCGTTCTGTTTACCCCCCATGCTTCCTTGAAGTGTATATAAAGTTCATTCAAAGATGTTATTTAGAATGAGAGAATATTTGTTGGTGAACAATCAGACTATAAGGTGGATTTTTATGATGAACCCGAGTTAGGATCATACCTCTGTATGTATGATTATTTTGACATTCTGAAACAGGGGTGACGGTATTCCTCTGTGGGCTAGCTATAGCAGTGCTTGGGTCTTCTGTCAATGCTCCAACGGTTATGCTTGCTAATTTTGTGGCCACTCCATTAGAGTTGAGGTAAGTTGTTTCTAACGAACTCATGTGTTAACGTTTTTTGCGCCTACCTTTTCATTAATTTCATGCTTTTATTTGTATTTGTTCTTCAATGATTTAGTCTGATGTCAAAAACATGGTCATAAACATCTTATTGAAGCAATTGTTACATTCATATCACCTCTGTATACATGGATCTTCTTAATTATATCCATCTTTTACTTATTTAGTCTGATGGTAGTGTTCTTACGGTTTGGTGAGCTTATTACTGGTGGATCCCATTTTCCTTTGACCTCTGATGCTTTAAAGAAGGTATTGACTGGTGAAGCTTCATTGGAGATCATTTGGAGTATCCTTCGTGCGGTATGTTCTCATTTTGCTTAAATCGTAATGGTCATATTGGTAGAATAATATCAAAAGTTTGTCTAAAATCTAAAAGTGTAAGTCACCGTATACATTTCTTGTAATCAGATAACAAACAAGTTACTTACATAGAAATTCAAAAGCCTTGACACAAAGTGTTTGCATCAACTGGAACTGACCTTCTTTGATCTGTGCCAAAAAGTACTCTTTTGACCTGCTACCCGACATGCCCATTTCGCCTTCTCCAGTTATAAGTTGACTTCCTAAAGCAAAATTCAGGCTGGTACTTCTTAGTATTAGGCTGTTTGTTTAAGCAAGTGTTTCTTTCTACTTGCTTGTTTCAATTCTGGGGTGTTAGTGGTTCCAGAATTGTGTGTGTTTTTGGGTTTGTTTTGTTCTATCTTTGGTTTGTGTCTTTGTCTTTGTTAGGTGGGTTTTGGGTAATGTTTTGGGGTGTTGTTATAAAGGTGGAGTTGGTCTTCTTGTATGATGCTTTTTTTGCTTGCTTTTCTTGTCATGGGTTTGTTTTTACTGACTTGTTTTTTAGGATGGTTGGGATTTTTGCTGGTAGTTTTAATGGAGGTTTAATGGGTTTTGAGGTTGTTTATCTTTTTAGTCCTGGATGGCAGTTGTCATATAGTTACTTATGGTCAAGGAAGCAAGGGATGGTTTTTGAAGTATATGAATGCGTCTTAAACTGTTCTGTGGTTCAGATATGTTTGGGTTGGTACTATTATTTTTGGAAAGCTGTAGAAGTAAGAATATGGATCATGTTTGCAAATAATGGTAGTGACTAGTGTTTATATTAGTTTGCAGCTTGTTGGTATTCTAATTATACCGAAAGTTAAGGTCTCCAGTTAGCACTATGTAAAATAAGGTCTCCAGAATTGTTGCAAAGGGTATCTGTTCCCTGTCCATTTCATTCATTGTAATCTGATACTAATTTGTTTTGGTTTTTATAAAAATTGGAAAATACCGGTGATTAAACTCATTCTCAATCTCAACATGAAACACATAGAAAGCAATAGAGGATACTGGTATAATTCGATACAGTATATTGCCTCACTTGAGATTAGAACATCTTCAGATAATCTGGTCATGTTTGAAATTTCTGCAGGCAAAGGAAGAACTACAGGGCAAAGATGATTTACAGATGCCAAAGTTTGAAGTGAGTGATCTAGAAAGCTTAAATGGGAATTATGATACTGTTGTGTGTCTAGATGTACTGATACACTATCCGCAAAGCAAGGCCGATGGTATGATTGCACACTTGGCATCTCTTGCTGAAAACCGATTGATACTCAGTTTTGCACCCAAAACATTCTATTATGATCTGCTCAAGAGAATTGGAGAGCTTTTCCCAGGACCTTCAAAGGCAACAAGAGCATATCTTCACTCAGAAGCTAGTATAGAACGAGCACTGCAAAAGGTTGGCTGGAAAATAAGTAAGAGGGGTCTCACTACCACACAATTTTACTTTTCAAGAATCGTTGAAGCTGTCTGCGCTTAGTATGAAAAGAGGTCAGATTGGAATTCAATTTTGAAATATGAAATCCCAAATTGTTTCGATAGCTTCCGTTGTGCATGTATCTGTAGCTCAATGTCCATTAGATGATCAAGTATATCCTTTTGTACTAAATAGCTTGTATCTTTGTGTATATTTATTCGTATCCAAATCTAATCTTATTGTGTTTTACCAGTTTCTAGAAATTACTTAGTTTAGGATAGTTCAAGAGTCTAAATTCGGTAGGCTTTAACTGAGTTTCTAATGCACCTGACTAGTGTTTATATTAGAAATAGGTACAAATTATACAATTAAGTTCCTCATATCCTTTGTATCATGTACAAAAGATTCTGCAACTGGGGATTAATGTATTTGGGCATTTCTTTCAGATATTTGAAATCCTAGCCAAATATGTAAAATCCACAAATGACACTAACTCAAGAAAATGAAGCATCTCAATCAAGTTTAAAAACTTTAAATACATACTATCTTGATCAAGATTAAATACGGACGTCAGACTAGGGTTCTAAGACTGATGTTGTATAACTTAATTATCAAGATCTTATTATGGTGTATTATAATAATACCACAATGAATAAGCGTCCTATAAGGTTAAAGTTAAGTTACGTTATGTCAAAACTCTATCAGATAAGGGTTTTATAAAAATGATGTTATATGACTCGAATATCAAATGTCCTATTACAGTGTATTATAATAAAGCCATAATAAATAAACGTCTTATAAAGGTGAAAGTTATGGGACCCAAGCATCAAGTGTCCTATTAAGTTATTATATAATAAAACTCTAGCGAATAAGTGTTCTATAAACTGATGTTTTATGACTCAAATATCAAGTGTCCTATTACAGTGTAATATAATAAAACCACAATGACTAAGCGTCCTATAAAGGTTAAAGTTATAAGACTCATGTGTCAAGTGTCCTATTAAGTTATGTTCTAATACGACTTGGAAAAATAAAGGTCCTATGATACTAATATTTTATGACTTAAGTCCTAAGTGTCTTAATAAGTTATGTTATAATAGGACCATGGTGTTCAAGTGTCCTATTATATTACTACATAATGGGACACCAATAAATAAATGTCTTATAAAGTAATTTATTATGATCCATATTTTAAGTGTCCTATTGAGTTATATGATAATAGGACCCCAAACAATCATCCATCCTATTAAATAAGTTTTTAGGACACCATTTAAGTAGCATATATTATAAAAGGACCTCAAACACAAAACCGTCCTATTAACTAATTTTTTAGGACACTATTTTAAAAGCGTCCCACAAAAAGGGTCCTAAAAAGCCCTTTTTGTTGTAGTGTATATTACCTGTAGATGACTTAGGGGATTCAAGATCTAATCAAAACTTGATCGAAACGGCACAAAACGATTGAATCTTGAGGGAAACTTGTCTTGGGATAAGAGGGGGATCGGCTGGGATTTCTCACACACACAAAGATCAGGTTTTTGTGACAATTAGGGTTGCCTAATTGCCCCCTAATCCCTGGCCAGCCATTGCTAATCTTTCATTTAAGACCCCTCAACTTCTAAACTTAACTTTCTTAGCTTAACTTTCTACCGGGAGTCTTAACATACTAACAAGCACCTTATTACTTAACTTTACTTTCGTTAATCATCATATTAATCATTTCATAATAAGCACCTATGCACTTATTCACATAATCCCATATAGGGCACATAAACATAACGGACCTAACGTTAACTAACGGAAAGTCAAATAGTCAAACATAAAACGTTTGGGATGTTACAATTACCTTCCCCTTAAGAGGATTCCATCCTCGGAATCTCCTCAGAAGTGAACAGATCTAGATACTTCTCTTTCATCACGGACTCGGTCTCCCAAGTTAAACTTTCACCATGATTATGCTTCCATTTAATCAACACGAGATCAATCACCTTCCGGCGGAGTTTCTTTTGCTTTCTTCCGAGTATTGCTACTGGTTCGTCCACTATCCTTTTCTGCGGATCAATGCTCACATCCTCAATTGGAATAACACTAGACTCATCGGCCAAACACTTCCTCAAATACGAAACATGAAATGTGTGGTGAATTCCATCTAATTCTGGGGGTAGTTCCAATTGATATGCTACATCCTTGATACGTTTCAGAATCTTGAAAGGTCCAATGAAACGTGGACTTAGCTTTCCTTTCTTTCCAAAACGAATCACTCCTTTCCATGGAGAAACTTTCAGCATTACCAAATCACCAACTTGAAACTCAATCGGCTTTCTTTTCTTGTCGGCATACGTCTTTTGTCGTTCTCTAGCCACGCGAAGTGCTTCTTTTGCCACATTAACTTTTTCAGCTGAGATTTCAATGATTTCAGGACCCGTAAACTGCTTTTCACCAGATTCCATCCAACAACTCGGAGTCCTACATCTCCTACCATAAAGCATTTCAAATGGTGAATTCCAATACTTGCATGGTGGCTGTTATTATAAGTGAATTCGATCAATTTCAAGTGTTCATCCCATGCTCCACCATATTCCAAAACACAAGCTCTTAACATGTCTTCCAATGTTTGTATAGTCTCTCACTTTGCCCATCAGTTTGAGGATGATAGGCGGTGCTCAAATTAACTCTAGTACCTAACTCTCGTTGAAGACTCTTCCAAAAGCTAGACACATACCTTGTGTCTCGATCTGAAACAATGGATAAAGGAACACCATGCTTTGCTATGATCTCATCTACATACATCTTTGCCATCTTAGTTAGTGGTACATCCTGTCTTGTTGCCAAGAAATGAGCACTCTTTGTCAATCTATCCACAATAACCCACACCATGTCATTTCCTTTCGGTGTTCTTGGTAGCTTGGTCACAAAATCCATAGTGATATGATCCCATTTCCATTCCGGAATCTCCAATTGCTGTAACAAACCATATGGCTTCTTGTGATCAGCTTTCACACGTGCACAAGTCAAACATCTTTCAACAAAATGAGCAACTTCTCCCTTAATGTTTGGCCACCAATAGATGGGCTTCAAATCTGCATACATCTTGGTAATACCAGGATGAACTGAATATCTTGACCTATGAGCTTCTTCAAGGATCAACTCTCGATTACCACCAAGCAATGGTACCCAAATTCGACCCTTATATGTCTTAAATCCACGGCTGTTCGTCTCCATCACAAGTCTTTTCTTCTTTCCAATGCTTTCCTTGTTGATATTATCCTTCATTAAAGCCTTAACTTGAGCTTCCTTGATACGGTCAAGTAACCCCGACTTTGCTTGAACAACCATGCTCATCAATCTACAAGAAAAATTCTGCACTTTCCTACTTAATGCATCCGCCACCACATTGGCTTTACCGGGGTGGTACTTAATCTCACAATCATAATCTTTCAGAAGTTCCATCCATCTCCTTTGCCTTACATTCATTTCCTTCTGTGAGAACACATATTGCAAACTCTTATGATCCGTGTACAAGGTACACTTGGTGCCATATAAGTAATGCCTTCAGGAATGGTATGATAAATCCCGAGTTGCAGGTCTTGAATACTTAAACCTTGAATTACCAAAACCAAGTCCATCAGTTGTTAAAGAAAATATTTCTTTTTATTGTTTTCATAAAACAAAAACCCAGCATGTTATATCATCAGAAAACCCTCATTTAAATTTCATTACAGATAATCTATTTTCTTTAGAAAATAATATTAGTAGAGTCTTTGATCAAGTTAATTGTGGCAATAAAGCGTGTCTTAAACATATTCATCAAATCCATCAAACCCTTGAGAACCACGAAGCCCAATTTGAAATCATCAAGAACAACCAAAATCTCCACAACTTCAAAGCAAACACTACTGTAGCCAATTCAAGATCATGGGTCGGGTAATTCTTTTCATGAGGCTTCAACTGACGTGAAGCATATGCAATAACTTTGTCCCTTTGCATAAGGACACAACCCAAACCTGAAATAGAAGCATCACTATATACAACAAGATCATCAGTACCTTCGGGTAAGGCTAGGACAGGAGCTTCACATAACTTTGTCTTAAGCATTTGAAAGGCCTTTTCTTGAGCTTCCGTCCATACAAACTTCACTCCTTTCTTCGTCAATTCAGTCATTGGCTTAGCTATTCGGGAGAAATCTTGAATAAACCTTCTATAATAGCCCGCTAAACCGAGAAAACTCTTAATCTCCGTGGGTGTCTTTGGCTGTTCCCATTTAGATACAGCTTCAATCTTGGTGGGATCAACTTTAATACCTTCAGAAGAGATAACATGCCCGAGAAATTGAACTTCTCGAAGCCAGAATTCACACTTGGAGAACTTTGCGTATAACTTTTTCTCCCTAAGAACCTCAAGAACGGCTCTTAAGTGCTCACGGTGCTCGGCTTCAGACTTTGAATAAATCAGAATATCGTCAATGAAGACAATCACAAAATGATCTAAGAATGGGCGACATACCCGATTCATTAAATCCATAAAAGCGTCTGGAGCATTTGTCAATCCAAATGGCATGATAAGAAACTCATAGTGCCCATAACGAGTACGAAAAGCTGTCTTGGCCACATCTTCCTTTTTGACCTTTAATTGATGATAGCCAGACCGCAAATCAATCTTAGAGAAGTAAGAAGCACCATGGAGTTGATCAAAAAGATCATCTATACGCGGGAGAGGATACTTATTCTTAACCGTTCGCTTATTCAGCTCACGGTAGTCTATGCACATGCGCATAGACCCGTCTTTCTTTTTGACAAAGAGAACCGGAGCTCCCCAAGGCGAGGAACTTGGTTGTATGAAACCTTGGTCGAGTAGCTCTTGAAGCTGAGACATTAACTCTTTCATTTCTGTAGGAGCTAAACGATATGGTGCTTTTGCAACAGGAGTAGCACCAGGTACAAGATCAATCTGAAAAGTGACCTCTCGGTCGGGAGGAATAACGGGAAGATCATCCTGAAAGACATCAGATAATTCAGAAACCACTTCAACATTAGAGATAGGAGCCTTCTCCTTTCGTGTATCGATAACATAAGCAAGAAAGTGATTCTTGTTATGTCGAATGCAATTGAGAGCCTTCATCAAATTAATGATCTTTATGCTCCCTTTCTTCTTATCTCCATAAACGGAAATGACCTTACCATCCGGAGTAGCGAAACGCACGATCTTTTGAGAACATATAATGGTAGCATCATTTTGAGACAACCAATCCATACCTATCACTATATCAAAACCAGCTAGAGTAGTAGGCAATAACTGAACCGGAAAAGAGCGACCTTCAATCTCAATAGAACAATCATCATAACCTTCTTGAATGTCACTAATGGTACCGTTAGCAATTTCAACCTCTATAGAACAATCAAGGGGAGTAGTGACCCTATCAAGCTTAGGAGCAAATAAAGTGGACACAAAAGACCTATTTGCACCCGAATAAAAAAGAACAGAAACAGGTTTTGAGTTAACAAGAAATGTACCGCTTACTACCTCATCGTTCTCCTTGGCAGCTTCAACTGTCAGCTGAAAGGCTCGAGCTTTAGGCTTTTGGACAGCTGTCTTCTTTCCATCATCTTTTCCTTGTGGGCAATCCTTGATGAAATGACCGGTTTGGTGACACCGGTAACACTTTGGCTTGTCTTTTCATTCTGAAGCAGGATGACCCGTACCACCACAAGTATCACACCTTCGGGTCTTATCTGAACATGGACCCGAATGAGGCGCCTTACAAGTACCACACCAATTCTTTGGCTTTGCATAATTGCTGCCCCCACCCCTTGAAGATGAACCTTTCTTGAACTTCCTATTCGATCCATTTGATCCATCATGTTTCCTTTTTGAACCTGATTGCTTATCACCATTAGCTTTTACTGCAGCCTTTTCACTCTTAAAGTCATCATCCAGCCTCTTGGACTCCTTAATCGCAGCAGACAATGTAGTATGTTGCCTACAAAGGCCATGATAGCTAGCAGGGAGACCATCACAGTAAGCTTCAACCTGATCCACATCTCTACGAACTAAGTGACCAACAAACTTAAGCTTTTCCATAAATGAGTGAGCATACTCAGTTGTGGCACCGGGCTTAGCGATTAAAGCTCTGAATTCCTTCTCAATCAATCTCAGCTCACGAGTACCCACATATTCTTCCAAAAACTTCTCCTTAAACGTACCCCAAGGCATAGCAGCTAGCACCTCGGGGGTCAAAGAAACCGTAGCAGCCCTCCACCAATTTCGAGCATTCTTCTTCAACATACGAGAAACACACAATACCTTCATATCCTCAGGGCAATAACATGAAGCAAACACAACCTCGATATCATCCAACCATTCCATGGCACCTACAGCATCTTGAGTACCATCAAATGCTTTTGCTCCACAGTTCTGAAAACTCTCATACTTAAAGTTATTAGCACGAGGGGCAACCACAACACGAGGCTCCACCACATTTTCAACACCATTCACATTAGCAACAACATTTTCAGGAGCAACCTGTGACCTTACCATAGATGGCTCGGTACGGTTTGAGCGGTTGGAATAGTTTCCATCAGTATGCTCATCCAGTTGCAAGCTAGCTTCCTTTTCAGCTCTCAATTGAGCCAACTCTTCTTCATTCCTTAACAAAAGAGCTCGAATAGCCCTCAACTCTTCATGCATTTCAGCTCGGGTAGGAACTTGTTCAATCACTGGGTTAGCCCTATCAATTTCTGACCTTGTGGGTTGTGCACCCGGAAGTGGCCTTCGAGGAGGCATTTGGTTAACACCATTTTCAGCCCCATTTTGATTAGCCGGAGCATCGCTAGCATTAGCTCCATCTCTTTGACTGTTAGCACGGGTATTAACCATCTTTCTACAATTTTAGTGACGAATGTTAGAGATGAATCGAGTGAGAACAAAGTAAGGTTAGGCCTACTTAATTACACAAGCATAACATAATCACATATAAGCCATATACCTACACTCACACTCATCCAAACCCGTCCTAAAAGCATTTTCATCATAAAGCTAAAGCATTACTACTTAAGCCAATCATTTCTAGTATGGTTTAAGTCCAAAATCCTAAGGTCTTGGTCGAATTTTGGTTCACTTAAACCATTTCTCTGATACCAACTTGTAACACCCGTCATTTAAAAACTTGGATTTTTAAAAAACTTTGCCAAACGGCGTTTAAAATAAGCGGAAAGGATCACTTTCAAAATCTGTTCCATCCGTAACGGATGGTACTTTTAAAATTGGTGTTACCATTAAGCATCTTCAAAACAATCAAAGTAAATCCAAGTAATGGCACCAACATAAATGTCACATTATTACAAGTCTTTAAACATAAATGAAAAAGCCAAAACATAAGACTAAAGGAAGTCTAAGCGTTTAATGTCTTTGCTAATCTTCTTTATTCGTTCTACCCAAGTCTCACCAAGCTAATCCTCGCCTAGCTCAAACTTGAATATCCTGAAGGCACAACATTTTCAAAGAACAAGTGTTAGCTAATAAATTAGCTAAGTAAGATAACACAAATTTGAAAACATTTGCCAATTCATAATATATTAACAAAGTCATCTTTTAATGTTAATATCACATACAATCATAACATATCATAACATAACACATTAGGATCATCGTATTCCTAATTGTGCCTAGCTTTACTTTCTTTATCTTTCTTTCTTTCTTTATTTCTTTGCCTAGACGTAGGCTAAGTGACTTATGCCACTTACATAGGGATGTGGGGTTGTGTGTAGGCGGTCATAGACCATACATGGATTCCTCACACCCGACATGATGGGTAAACCATAAGGTGGTCCATCGGCGTCGTTAAGGAATTGACAAAGTCATTTCCAACTGAATAAACCGTTTATGCCTTTACGCATTGGTGGTTAGTTACTCCACCCGGAATACTCAAACGTAACTATGCCACGGGAGGTATCATGATTCCCAAACCACGTGACCACGTACGCACCAGCCCCGAGGAGCTAGCACGGGTTAAGCTTAACACAAGACTTTACATATTGCTCGAGACTTTAATCTTTGTATTAGTTTAGGTTACACTTTCACCTAAGCTAATTACATATCATCTTTTACTTTAGGGCCCTTAACGTGCACGTGAACATGGAAATCCTAATCAAAGGACTAGTGACTAGGTGATCAAGCCACACATGCAATCATATAGCATAACATTTCATCATTTCATAGTCACATAACATAATCATCTCATCATTTCATACATATATACTTACCTCATACCTTTGCAACCTGCATAAGCATGTTATACATCATAAATGGTAAGTATGATATCCCTTTGCAACCTCCCATATTCACCCATAAACATAAAATGTGCATTCGTATTCAATTGGAAGGTTTAACTTATGAAAACGTATTTTGTTGTACCAACAGGTGACAAAAGATGTTACCTTACCTTGGTACAGCTTACCAACCAGTTACAAGTGTCTTACGGTGCTTGCTAAGTGCTCCCGACTACCTATAATGAGTATAAGATCGTTCTATAAGCTAAACGAAACTTAAGTACCAGTCTGGACCCATTTGTGCACCGCATGGAGGTCCTGTGCGCCGCACAAAACCATTTTCAAGAATTTGTGCGCCGCATGGAAAAGTTATGCTCCGCACAAATCCACCAAATTCATCACAGAAACTAACCAATTTTCTGAGCAAACCACTTATACGCCGCACAGATCCCTTGTGCGCCGCATATCGGGCACCCACCTGGGAACCAATTTTCAAAACTTGCATTTATGCGCCGCACAAAAGGCTTGTGCGCCGCATAACAGCCAGTTCGACCAAAATCCAACTTTTTAATCTTTAAATCGAATCCCACACGAACACCAATCATTAATTCGACCTAGGAACATAAAATTAACCATTTTGACAATACTTTTACTGACTTAAATCCATCAATCAGACCTTTAATCCTTTACAACATGAATCAATCATTCAATCACCTGAATAACATGAAATCGGTAAACGTTTATTCAAATAACCCAACCCAAACCCCATGGCCTGGATTGAATACTCAACTATGACTCATAAGATCAGATTTCAGAGATAATATTACCTATATTACCTATATATGACTTGGGGGATTCAAGATCTAATCAAAACTTGATCGAAACGGCACAAAACGATTGAATCTTGAGGGAAACTTGTCTTGGGATAAGAGGGGGATCGGCTGGGATTTCTCACACACACAAAGATCAGGTTTTTGTGACAATTAGGGTTGCCTAATTGCCCCCTAATCCCTGGCCAGCCATTGCTAATCTTTCATTTAAGACCCCTCAGCTTCTAAACTTAACTTTCTTAGCTTAACTTTCTACCGGGAGTCTTAACATACTAACAAGCACCTTATTACTTAACTTTACTTTCGTTAATCATCATATTAATCATTTCATAATAAGCACCTATGCACTTATTCACATAATCCCATATAGGGCACATAAACATAACGGACCTAACATTAACTAACGGAAAGTCAAATAGTCAAACATAAAACGTTTGGGATGTTACATTTAATTTTTTTTTTACGACATTGTATTCTACAACTACTCCTAAATTACACGTATGTCTGAAATAAAACCCAAGATTCTCGAAAATAGTACATAATCTAATGTAACAAAGAAGCTAAAAACAAGATATTAGGAGAGGATTTTTCTAATGATTAACTTGCATAATTTTTTTTTACTTTTCATATCAAAAACGTACTTCTGTGTTGGCGGAGGAGATGTTGACTTGGAGATCTGAGATCGAGTCTTCATTCCTCATGGTTTCGGACATTTAACTATCGAGCGTGTGGGCATATGTGTTATCAATTCTGTTCTGCAGGAGTGCGCAAGTTCCAATTTTCAGCATATTGCCCACCTTTGATGTCACTGCTGGTGTTCGAATCATCAACATCTAACACTTAGCGTTTGAAAAAAACTTACTCCTAAAATGTTATTGTAGAACACGTTAAAGACAATCCATAAGACTATTATTAACAAAACCCACTACAACAAAAAGGGCTTTATAGGACTCTTTGTGTGAGACGCTTATAAAATATGGTCCTAAAAAACCATTTAATAGGACGGATGAGTGTTAAGGGTCCTATTACAATATGCACATTTAAACCGGTGTCCTAAAAAACTATGTAATATGACAGATGAATGTTTGGAGTCCTATTATTATATAACTTAATAGGACACTTAGGCCATCAGGAGTGAGGGGTTCTTGGAACCTCTATTTTTCCTAGTATTGTGACATGTGGAGTTCCCTTCTTCATGGGGGGTTCTCCTTGGAGTGATGGGTTCCTCATAACCCCTAGTTCGTTGGTCCCACTTTGCCACGTGTCATCATATCAAGTCATGGTATTGTTTGCATCTTTTACTATAGTCAAAGGAAAAGTGGAAGTGAAAGGCGTCCAAAATCGAAGGGGGGCGGGGGCAATTTTTTACCCGGAACGCCCCTAGGGGTGATGTAGCAGGCGTTCCCGGGGCGTTCCACGCGCTTTTTGGGCGTCCTTTGGGCAGAAAAAGCTTCATTCCGCATAGCCTTATGGGACGTTTAGTAGTTGGGGTCTTATTATGAGGTATCTATTAGGACATTTGATCATTGAGGGTCCTATTATAACATAACCATTAGGACACTTGGAATTTAAGTCATAATATGTCAATGTAATAGGACCCTCATTCGTCAAAGTTGTATTATAACATAACTTAATAGGACACTTGGTACTTAAGTCATAAAAGATCAGTGTAATAGACCTTATTTCTAAGAATCGTATCATAACATAACTTTTCATAGTCGTATTATATCATAATATAATATAATACTTGCAAACTAACAAAAATTGGTATTAATTTCGATCTCACTTGAAATTCGATTCTACTTTCCGGTATTGAAATCGAGACGGAATATTCTCATTATTGTTAAAATGATAATGTTGCCAATTGGAAGAAAGTAGAGTAATAGTATAAAAGATTATGTGTCACTTGTATTATTATATGTGTCACTGTCGGCTCATGACACATCAAGCGTATAGCTTACACAAATATATGTCTATACTTATGAACTTCCACCATCTCTCTCCATCTTCACATTTTTTGACTTCAATTCCACCATCTCTCTCTACAAATTAAGAAAGTGAATTTCTTACCATGTAGATATATACATATCAAAGCAATTAAGTTTGTACGTGTTTCTAGCCATGGAAGTATTGATGGTTTTTACCATGTTATTAACATTATTCTTGTCATCTATGCTCTCTGTTTTCTTCCATTATCGACGTAAAAACTACTCTAAACGACTCCCTCCTGGTTCTTTAGGACTACCATTGATCGGGCAAAGTTTCGACCTACTTAAAGCCTTGAAAGCCGACAAGGTAGAAGAATGGTTCCAAGAACGAATAGCTAAATATGGTCCAATATGGAAAGTCAATGTCTTTGGGTACCCGACCGTTGTTTTACATGGTATAGCAGCAAATAAGTTTGTATATAGTACTTGTGATGGAAACACACTCACTAACACACAACCTCCTTCAATGTAACATTTGTGAATTTTGACTAGTTTGACGTGTAATTAACATGAGTAAACGTGACTAAATTATTTATGACCCGTTGATTTATTCGTGCAATGTGACCAACTAATTTATTAACCTAAGACGATTTAATGCTTACTTGATGATTTTATGACGACTAATACTAGTTGAGATTATATTATCATATTAAGTAATCGGGTGATCCACGGGTCGACCCAATTGACTCATGGACCACCCAATGACCCAACCCTATCCAAGACTCACCAATCACACTCTTCCCTCATCTCATCCATCCATTTCATTTCATCTCACCTCTCTCACATTGAATGCAAGAACAACTCTTGCAACCCCTCTCTCTCTCTAAATTCTTATATTAATAAATGTTAATCAAACTAGATTTGTATTAAATTCATCATCTATTTCCTCATTTAATCCTCATATCAAAAGATCAAATTTTCAAGTGCAAGAAATTACCATTTTCGGGTCAAATTCGGAATTTAAAGCTTGTTGGAAGATTTTGGTGAGCAAACTTTCCTTAGTATTATTGTTTTATGTTTATTATCATTATTTTGGTTAAAACAAAGTAACCTTGGGTCAAAATTTGTGTCAAAACCTTCTTGGGTCGGATTTAGGGTTTCAAGTGGTCAAATGGGTCAAAACCGGGTTTTATACCTAAATGGTGATTTGAATCGAATCTTTGTAGTGGGAAGTGTTTTTAAACATGTTCTTAGTCTAAGTTAAAAAAATCTTGGTCGAATTTCGGGCTAAATCCGTTGGAAACGAAAATTAGGGTTTTATATTTTAAAAATTAGGTCAAAAAGAAAAAGGAAAAACAATTTTATTGGAAATGATGTTTGAACCTGAAATTTTGTAATGAAAAGCATTTGTTTACATCCATACGTGCCTAACAAGGATTAAAATCGAGTCTTGGATCAATACAATCGAATTCGAGTGCTGGAATTAGGGTTTGTGTGACGCTGGTCGAGTTTGACTTTAAAGTCAACTCCCTTCTTGCCGAGTTTGCTCCTCCTCCCCTGCCTAGAATTTTGCTTGTTTCGGGTGTGGCGTCTGCTACGCCGATTTGGGTGTAAATTACGCTGGTCAACTTTTGGTGGCGTCTAATACGGTCACTTGACCGTAGGTTACGCTGGTCTACAAACCCATTTTGAGCCTGACGCCATTTTTCTTCTGTCTACGCTGAAAATTAGACTCGAGACGCTAAAATAAGCTTATTCCAGCCACCGTACCTTACGGTGTGTATCACCGTACCTTACGCTAAGCCAACCCAAGCCACCGCCCCTTAAGCTGCTCCTCACCGTAGCTTATGCTAGTACAAAACGCACCACCGTACCAGACGCCACCCATTGGAGTCTGTTATGCTGCTTTCCAATTTCGGGTTTCCTGGTTTTACTAGTTTGACATCCATTTTCCTTGCATCGAGTCCAGCTTCGTGTAGGGCCTTCCCTCATCATTTTTGGTGTCCTATTCTGTCCTTGGGAGGTGTTTAAAGTTGGGAATGAAAGGTTTAGTCTCAATTGAACACGAATTAGTATAAGTCGACTTGTATATATATATGGGAAAAGTGAGTATGGGGTTGTTCCCCATCTACATACAAATATTTGTATATATACATACATATATGTATGTATATATATAAATATACATGTAATTGTGGATGTATAAACAAGCATGTATTTAATACGCATGTTATATAAAAACGTTGATAGGTCGTGAGCACTGAGGATTTTGGGACATTCGTAGCTTATCAAATACTTATAATTCAATTATAACTCGACGATACAAAGCAAAGGTGAGTTCCGTAGCCCCTACGTTTACTTTATTTGGGGTGGAAAGTGTACTCGTTCACTACAAAAAAAAAACATCTAGTGGCACACAAAAAGTGTCACTAAATATTGGAAAAGTGCCACTAAAGTCCCCCCATGTAATGGGTGACATAAAAAAAAGTGTCACTAGAGAAGCTGCCACTAAAGGGTTTTAGTGACACTTATTGGTCTTATGGTTTTTAGTGGCACTTTTTGTTATGCCACTATCGACTTCACCAACTCTAGTGACACTTTTTAGTTGTGTCACTACACCTAATTTTTTGTCACTAAAAGAATTAGTATTTTGTTGCACTACTAAAAAACTGGAATATTTCGACGGAAAATGACCGTCGGAGATACATGAGTGGGTAATCCATTTCCGTCGGACACTTTCAATATCCATTTTTCCAATCTAATAAAACAAATTGAACAGAAAAAAATAAGAAAAATAAATCTCATTAACCAAATAAATAACATTTATACAATAATATTACATCTAAATCTCTTTTGCAACATCATATTTAATCTAAATACAATTAAAATCTTTCATTTCTTGATCTTCCATTTAACTCTGGTAATCATCATCTGGAAAAAAAATAAAGAACATGGACCATATATTTATCAGAACCTAAAAATCAAATATATCAAAATATATAATATGGATTACAAAATTTAAAAGAAAAAAAACAGATCAAAGCTAAAAAATATACCTGCTTTTTGTTGAACCACATACATTAAATACTTGTTCCTGTCCAACAACATAAGAAAAACAACCATTTTATACATTAGCTTTTCCTACCAAAATTGATAGAAAGATATTATACTCAATAAAAGGAAAACAAACGGTAGTAAATATACAAATATATGATAGATTTAATTAAAAAAAACAAAAATCAAAAAAATTCCTAGATCTAAATCTGAATCGCGAAGAAGACCATGTAACACAAAGAACTCGACCTGACCAGATCTGACTAGATCTATTCACGAAGCTTATGAAGAAGATGATGAACTCGAAGGTGAACAGATCTGCTCACGAATAAGAAAAAAGACGTGGTTACGAGACCCAAATCACAGATCGAACTCGGATCTAACCTGGTTTTAATATATTTATACATATACTTTCGGTTTTTGAGATTTTCGAGACATATATACACGTTTGGTGGTGGTTTCTAGAGGTGAACAAGATCGAGGTGACGAAGAGATGGATGAGACGGTGGTGGGATTTTTCTACATAAAATAGAAAATAACTGCAGGTGGGGGAGGGTGGGTTTAGTTGGGATGAAGAGGGTTTTTTGTACAAGGTCAAAGATAAGAAGATGGTTTCAATTTTGAGAAAACAAATAAGTGGAGGGATTTAATTTTTGGAGAAGGAATTTCAATTTTTTGGGAGCAAAGTCACCGCCAGTGACTTCAATTTTTTTCTCAAAAAAAATTGTGTGGTGGTTGTATTAGTAGAGATTTATCTATAACATTAAATCAATTAATATTTAATTAAATTTTTTATTAATATTGGTTTTACTAAATAAATAACTTTTATTATATTTAATAAAAATAGTTTTAAATATTATCTTAGAACTTTTATTCATAAAATTTATTATAATACCAGATTTACATCTGTGTTAAATATACAGATTGTTTACAACATTTTTTTAATAAAATAAAGTATTTAACTAAATATGTGTAACATGAAAACTGTAAAAATTTTAATGTAAAAAATATAAAAAAAGTATATATATACATGTTTGGTATATTTGACCTTCAACCTCGTTTTATATATGTATGTATGTATATATATATGCATATAAGGACGTATGTCTTTCTAATCATTGGACCTATTAGGCCTAGAGCTGGCAATTTCAACCCAAACTCTTAAAAATGGGTTATTTTGGGTCAGATTCTTAATCATTTGGGTAATTTTTGGGTAATTCTTTGTGTTCAAACGGGTGAAAATGGGCGATATACTTTAACTTCAAAATTTGAAGCGGGTCAAAATAGTCGGAAAGGCCAGTACAGTTCGGTTTGTTGTTCTCCCGTGTTTACTTAGCTACCTTCCACAACCACCACCTACAGCCACCTTCCCCATCACAACCAGCCTCACACCACCGGCGTTACAACGAACTTCCGACCAGCATACCAGTTACAACGTTAGAAATCGAAATCAAGTTGACACAAATTGAAGCCAATAAAACAAATCAGAAAAAGTAACAAAATTTATGCGAACATGATAATTGAAATGTCATGGCGGCGGCTGGAATTGATCTTGGTGATGGATTGTTGACAGAAAATAACGACTGAGATGTCATTCCTGGCGACGGAGAAAGTGATTATTAACGGCCACCGGAACTCCGGGAGTGATCGACAGTTGAACCAATGCTTTCGTACGACGACTTTCTTTTTGGGGTTTAGACCTTAGTGACAAATGAAAATGAAAAAGACGTACAAAATGCTATATATCATTTATTGCAAATCCACAACTGTCACCAACTATCTATTAGTATTATTAAAATATAAATTATATTATAATAACTTGTACAATTACAAATTATAAATGTAAATTATATTATAATAAAAACTTCTACACCTGAACTCTTTTTTAAAATGACTCGTTTTGACCCGGATCCGTTTTGACCCGACCCGTTTTGACCCGAACCCAATTGATACCATTTTCAAAATGATCCGGATTGACCTCGCTGCCAATACGGTCGTCGTCGACGAGCCCATCGATGAGGTCGTCGACAGCTTGTTGGGAGAGGCCTTATCTTTAGTTTTGTGATAGTAATAGTGACACATTATCTTTTCTGCCATTAATATATATATACACTACTAACACAATTTTTAAGTGTCGCTAATACATCTATTGTTTAGTAACACAAGTTTTAAGTGCCACTAATACATCATTCTTTAGTAACACAATTTTAAGTGCCACTAATACATTCATTCTTTAGTAACACAATTTTAAGTGCCACTAATACATCCATTATTTAGTGACACAATTTTAAGTGCCACTAATACATCCATTCTTTAGTAACACAATTATTAAGTGCCACTAATACATCCATTCTTTAGTAACACATGTACATATGTCACTAAAGACCACTATATAACGACACATAAATATATGTCACTAAAAGTGTGTGCCACTAAAAGGTATTTTTTTTGTAGTGGTTGTTTAAACGTTTGTCGGTTGATACAATTTGTTGTGATATGCAATGAGACGTTAGATATCTAATTGATTGATTGCGATATGTGTGTTGTGAGACGTTTATATGTGACGAATGACGTATATTATTTATTATTATGTATTGACGTGACGGTGGATTGACGAATCCACACCCGGTATGATCATGGCCACTTTATGACGATGTTATACTTATGACGTATGACGTATATTATATATTATTATGTATTGACGTGACGGTGGATTGACGAATCCACACCCGGCATGATCATACTCGGGATAAGGGTTTTGAACCCATATTATGACGTTTATATATATATATATATTATTGTATAATTTATTTATATATTTGATATATATATTATGACGTTTATATATATATATATATTGACGATTATTGTGACGTGACGTTTATTGTATTGTCTTGTATTGACGTGAATCCTTTTAGGGTTCCCTTGACGTGATTAGGTATCCTAATCCTTGTTTATCGTTAACGGTTGATATCCCGACACTTGATTTTCATTTCGTAAACCTACGAACTCACCAACTTTATGTTGACGCATTTTAGTACACTTTCAGGTGAACAGGTAAACCAGAGACATGTTGGATGATTGTTTGATTGTTTGCATGCTAGGATTGGACTTGGACTATTCTTGGATCCGTGATTCATAGTTCCCGCTTATGGGTTATGCTTAGGATCATTTACCATCTTTTGAACTATTCTTTTGTAAACGTTTGATGGGCGTGCTCCTTATGCATTTTTGAATGATTCCGGTACTTGTAAATGATTGAATTGTATGGATTGTCCAATCCTTTTAATGCATTAGAATTGTCTCTACTTAATTTCCATGTCGTGCTGTGCTTATCTTGTAACCCTCGTGATTCCGCCTTGTCGGGGTGTTATAGAATGGTATCAGAGACGTGGTTGTATAGAATTAGGTGGATTGTCCTACCATATAGCCATTGCACCCACATTTCATATTAGCATGCATGATAGGAAATTTTATGTGCAACATGAATTGTATGACGCATAAAACTTGTTTAAACGGAGTTCGTAGGTTTTTTATGACTTGTTGGCTTGATTGTTATGTGATGACTTGATTGACGTATATGTTTGTGTCGGGATATCACCATGGCTTGTCGAATTGACGTTGACGTATATTCTTGTAGATTCTTGGATTATTTGACCCCTAGCAAAGTGAAATGATGGCATTAACGGAATATGACACTCGGTAACCCTAGAGGCGCCTGATCAACAAATTTATGGTTACCCTATGTCATATAAAGTTAATGACCTTGTGGATTGCGCATTGTGGATAAAGTATAGTAGGTAACCTGGTATGTTTGATGAGTGTTGGTTAGGTGGAGGGTTAGCCGCTGGTACACCCTGTATACATACCCGACCAATACTTAGAGAGCATAACGGAACCGAATCCCGACATCCATTCAATATATTAACGGTGTGAAGGGAAAGCCGCTGGTATCACCTGTATACAAACACCTTTAATGTATTGAATGTCGAAGTTAAGATTCGGACTATGCTTTACCCGCCTTGTTTTGACTTGACCTCTTTAATATAGTATTAATTGATTTGTGAATCGTGTTGTTGATTGTGAATTGTGTGATCGATGAAGCCTTAGATTTATTGCCATGATAAAATCCCCGTAGAATTATGCATGATAGACGGTCTAGGGAAAACCCTAGATATAAAATTCTTGTTATGTGACGAATGATTTCGGATAAATCGTGTGTGTGAATCTTGAGAACTAACTTGCTAATCTAACACGTGTGCTCAGGACAATGGTTAGACCAAGGAGAGTCGTGAGGAATCCCCGAAATCAAGACGAGCAAGAAGAAGTTGTAGGTGGACGTGGTGGTAGAGGTGGTTGTGGTGGTAAAGGAAGTCGAGGAGGTCGTGGTGGCCGAGGTGGCCGGGGTGGTGCAAATCCTCGGGTATCAACCGAGGTTATCACTCAAGCTTTAAATGAACTCATGCCGGATCTTGTGGCCCGAATCTCGGAGGCCATGGAAACTAGAAATGAGCAAGAAGAATCGGAAGATGAAGCGGTACATAATGAAAATGAAAATGAAAATGAGGATGTGAATGTGAATGGTGGGGAGAATAGAGGAGGTGAAGCTTATGTCCAACAAAGAAACGATAATGCTTACCGCCAAGGTTGCATTTTTAAGACTTTAAGGCTTGTGGAGCTCCGGAATGGAAGGGAGAAGGTGGAGCCACCGGTTGTTTGGAGTGGCTAGAAAAGATCGAGGCCGTTATTCCTAGGAGTGGTTGTACTCAAGACCAAAGGTTTTCTCACGCCACCGGCATGCTAGGATGTGATCCTCTAGAGTGGTGGAATGTGGAAGTGGATAATTTGGGGATTGATCTTGCAAATTCCATACCTTGGGAAAACTTCAAGCAAATGATTGTTGCCAAGTATTGTCCACCGCATGAGATGAGGAATCTACAAGAAGAATTTACAAGCCTCTCCATGAAAGGAGTCGATCATGTGGGTTATACCCGTCGGTTCAATCAACTTTCTAGACTCATCCCTCATCTTGTAAGACCCAAAGATAAGAAGGTGGAGAAATATGTTGTCGGTTTGCCTCATAAAGTGAGAGTGCTTGTCTCTCATCCCACCATGCCATTAACCATCAATGAAGCTATTACCCGAACCGCTAGTGTCACCATGGAGCTTGTGAAGGGTGGTGAACTAGGCAAGAATGATAACAAGAGAAAAGATGTGGCCGATTCGAGTGGCACCAAGAAGGATGAAAGGCGTGACCATAAGCGCCATAACCGTGGTGAAAAAGTGTATGCGGTGGTTGTGCCACATGTTGAGCCCCCAAAAGGTGGTTATGCGGGGACTAGTCCTTTGTGTCCTATGTGTAACCGTCACCATTGGGCTAATGTGAGGTGTGATGCTTGCTTTCATTGTAAACAACCGGGTCACACTTCAAAATTTTGTCCTACTAACCGTCGAGTTTCTCCATTGAATGTTGCTCCTCTTAACATGAGACGTCCCCCGATGGCTCCGGGTACTTGTTATGAATGTGGTAGCCAAGATCACTACCGTAACCGGTGCCCTAATCTCATTGGCCAACAAGTTCAAGTTACCGTGCATCCTAATCAATTGCAAATTGCCGGTCCAAGTCAAAACCGGGGAAATCAAGGTCAACAACAACATCAAGCTCCACAACAACAACTTGCTCCCCGTGGATGAGCTTTTGCCGTGAATGCGGCCGAGGCTCGTGTTGATCCTAACGTCGTTGCAGGTACATTTCTCCTCAATAATCAATATGCCACCGTATTATTTGATTTCGAGGCCGATTTTAGTCTTGTTTCCATTGATTTCCTACCGTTGATTGATGCTAGCCTTAGTCCTTTCTCGTATTACTTTGAACTTGAAATGGTAAATGGCAGGTTAACTAAAATTGATCAAGTTGTTCGTGATTGTACCTTAGAGTTATGTGACTACCCATTCCTTATAGATTTGATTCCTTTCGATATCGGTAGTTTTGATGTAATTGTGGGAATGGATTGGATGTCGGCAATGAACGCGGTTATAGATTGTGGTAGTAGGGTGGTGAGAATTCCGTTAGAAAATGGTGAAGAGTTAGTGGTTCAAGGCGAGACGACCGAGCCGTGGGAAGGAAAAATATATAATGTCAACGTCACAAAAGTCGAAATAAAAACCGTGCCCGTGGTTAATAGATTCATGGATGTATTCCCGGATGACCTACCGGGTTTGCCTCCATCTCGTGAACTTGATTTCCGTATTGATCTTGTCCCAAATGCTTCTCCCGTGGCCAAGGCACCCTATCGCCTAGCCATCACCGAAATGCAAGAGTTGGCCGCCTAACTCAAAGAACTTCAAGAAAAGGGTTTTATCCGCCCTAGTAAATCACCGTGGGGCACACCGGTTCTATTTGTCAAAAAGAAAGACGGCTCGTTCTGAATGTGTATCGATTATCGAGAATTAAACAAACTCACGGTGAAAAATCGTTATCCTCTTCCAAGGATTGATGATTTATTTGATCAACTCCAAGGTGCTCGTTTCTTTTCTAAGATAGATTTGCGGTCGGGTTACCACCAATTACGTGTCCTTGAAGATGATAATCCCAAGACGGCCTTTCGTACACGTTATGGGCATTTTGAATTCACGGTTATGCCTTTTGGGTTGACCAATGCACCGGCGGTGTTCATGGACTTGATGAACCGGGTGTGTCGGCCCTACTTGGATGAGTTTGTCATCGTCTTCATTGATGACATCCTTATCTACTCCAAGACTAAAGAAGATCACGCCAAACATTTGAAGAAAGTCTTAGAGTTACTTCGAAAAGAGAAATTGTATGCCAAATTCTCCAAATGTGAATTTTGGCTTGAAGAGGTCCACTTTCTTGGTCATGTGGTGAGCAAGGAGGGAATCCATGTGGCCCCAAGTAAGATTGAAGCGGTGAAAAATTGGAGGCGACCCGAGACGCCAACCGAGATTCGCCAATTTCTTGGTTTGGCAGGTTATTATAGACGATTCATTGAAAACTTTTCCAAGATCGCCCAACCTTTGACCTTGTTGACTCAACGGGAAAGAAGGTTTGATTGGGGCAAAAAACAAGAACAAGCATTCCAATTATTGAAAGACAAGTTGTGTGATGCACCCATTTTAAGCTTGCCCGATGGAGCCGATGATTTTGTTGTGTATTGTGATGCGTCCGGGCAAGGTTTGGGTTGTGTATTGATGCAACGGGGTAAGGTGATTGCTTATGCATCTAGGCAATTGAAGGTGCATGAGAAGAATTACCCGACTCATGACTTGGAGTTGGGAGCGGTCGTATTTGCTTTGAAATGTTGGTGGAATTACTTGTATGGCACCAAAAGTGTGATCTATACCGATCACAAAAGCCTTCAATGCATTTTCGACCATAGTGAATTGAATATGAGACAACGAACGTGGCTTGAGCTTTTTAGCGATTATGATTGCGTTATCCGGTATCACCCGGGTAAAGAAAATGTTGTAGCCGATGCTTTGAGCCGAAACGAACGAATAAAACCAAGACGAATTAGAGCCATGAGCCTTATCGTGCAAAGGAGTGTTAGTGACTCCATCATTGAAGCACAAAGGTTAGCAACTAGGCCGAAAAACTTCATCAATGAAGCATTACACGGCTTAGAGGAACAATTTGATAGAAAGGATGATGACGGATTATACTTTTTTGAACGATTGTGGATTCCCGTTCTTGGTGGATGGCGGTTGAAATTGATGAATGAAGCTCACAAGTCGGCCTACTCGATTCATCCGGGGTCCGACAAAATGTATTTTGATTTGAGAGACTTGTATTGGTGGCCGGGAATGAACAAGGATATTGCAAGGTATGTTAGTGAGTGTATGACTGATGGTGGTTTTTAACTCTGCTTTTAAATTTACAAATTGTTGTACAAGTAATTATCCCAAAACACACCTTACGAGCAGAGAACCCGATCAGATGTAGTATAGTTAAGTGATAAGTTACAGGATCGTTCGCAGGGACGCGTTGCTTTACCTAATCTAGTAATACGTGTAATTCTAGCGGTTGTGGGGTTGTCACGATTTCCTATTAAACTAATTAAAATACTGAAAAGTAAATAGAAGCCGCAACCGCTTATTCAGCGAGAGGCTTAGTCTGAAAATTGTTTGAAAAAGCAAATAACAGTAATTAAATTAAAATACTTGTTTGGCATCTCAGATCTCATGGTACGACCAAATATCATTCTACCTACTTGCTAGACTGTTGGAAACTTAATCACGGCTCAGATTCTCGTTAGATTCACTTTGCCTAAGTAACTAGTGCTGTCGCTAGACTCACACTACCCTATAAACAAATTCTCGTTAGATTCATTGTTTAAGCATTAATGACCTAAAATTTGTGTTACTAATTCATCTTTTAGTTACCCGGCTCTTAAGCCATGACCAGATAATAATTCTCTCCAGTGACCACAGTGCTCGTTTCCAAGTCACTGGATCGCGTCTGACATTGTTAAGCATCATGTTCTATTCATCCTAATTACTACGGTTCTGGATCCCTCGGTTACAAGTGAATCACCTTTTACATCTAGTTAAAGACCGACTAGTGTTTTCCATCCTTATGTATTAATCCTAGTGTATGATTATAGACCGATCATCATAATTAAATCAATATATGCAGATATAGAACCGATAATAACATGAAGAACTAGTAAAACATGGATCTACGATAAACAGTAAAACACACTCCAACAGATCTAACAAATAAAGTAAAATAGATAAACGTCTACATGATCACATCGATCCAAACACGTATTCAGCCTACTAGCCTGACATTATTAAAGGAATAACAAAGTCTGAAAAGATGAAAGACATTGTTTACAAACTGAAAGTAAAATAAAATGGTAGATCTAGGCTGAGGATGAAGATCGGAAGGTGTTAGAAGCTCCAAAACCTCCTTGGAATCTGCAAAGTCGATCTAGGGTTGAATATGGGCTAGCGCTGCTGAATCGGCTCTCTCTTAGGGTTTTGAGGGTTACTTCGACTTAAATAGTGTTGAAAGTCGGTTGCTGATCTGGGCCGCCCAGCGGCGCTGGGATGGGCTCCTGCGGCGCTGACAGCTCCTGCTACTTCTCGATTCACTTCGTTCGGCTCCCAGATCACCTCTTGTGTCTTGTAACTTCATAGGCTTCCATCTTGAGTCACTTGATGCCATTTACCCTCACTCGCATCTTCCGTGAACCTACGTAATCATAGAATTCATTAAGTACCGATAGTTCCGGAATATTAACTCATTTAAGACATAGAAATGAAGCCTTTTGATAGGGGTTTTTATCACAAAATGGACGCTCATCATATACCCCCACACTTAAGTCTTTGCTTGTCCTCAAGCAAATAGTCCAAGAAAATAAAACAATGATGAGCAGACTACTTAAGTGTTCAAGTTATTCTACTTTATTAAAAACATTTGAAAGATTAGTCATGCAAAATGATTTGAGAAAGCTTTAGACAAAATCAGTAAGCTATAGCTAGAGGCAAGATAATTGGTCAATCAAAACTAAAAGCTAACTTTTTATTTGTGTTAATACCGCTAAAACCGTTCTATAATTCCACATGTCTTACAGCTCAATCTTACTTCTTTCTGCTGACTAGTTAAGCAATTAATTAAAGTTTGTATAGCAATCAGAACTACTAGCTACTAGCAAGGCATTTATATTCATCGTTTGTGTACTTGTGAGTCACTACTTAGACATACCCTCACACTACAGTCATGCTCGCTAGCTAAACACTAAAGCAGTTATACGATATTATCATCTTTAATAGTTGAGACAGCGGTGACAGGTCGGTGGTTCCCCACGCGCAAAGCAACATAACTCAACTAATGGTTAGAATTTATACCTTACATCAAGACAGCGGTGATAGGTCGGTGGTTCCCCACTCGCAGAGCGACATAACTTGATGCGTATAGATTTTACTCGTTATTAGTTCTTTGAACTCTTTTTATTTAATCTACTGATTGCCTTTCTTAAGATTACTACATTATTCATGCAATAGACATTATCAGAGACCCCAGATGACTCATATACTTACTCCGCATGCAACTAGTTCACAATAAATAGTGTAAGAATTAAGGCGAACCATACGTCTAAACTAGTTCCTACACAAGCACTTATATAATTAAGTCCAATTAATACACCTATACTAATGACTAGATAGCTCTAATTGCTAGGCATATTAAAGTCCGGTTAAATGTGCTATGGAAAACATAATCGCATTCAGTTTCAGTCTAACCTCTAATCCAGTTGGAAGAATGAACAACCACAAATCTATAGTTAAACTAACAGTCCTAACTAACCGTTGTGAGTCCCTTAAGTTCGATGGTTAACCAGGAAAGTGTAAAATACAACAAGTCTAATAATCACTAGAATGGACTAGTATTACTTGTAAATAAATGCAAGAATATATAAACAAAGTAATACAAGACTTCAAGCAATAAACAAGTAAAGTGGAACATTATGTATTTTTCAATGGTGTATTTTATTTATGATGTTAAATAAAACACAAGGTTGTGCGGAATCAAGATAATACAAATAAGTATGTATCCTAACAACCTATGAGTTACAAATGATCTATATTTGTCAAATAACTCTTTTGGATCGAGATACTTAAAGTTGTGAAGTATCCCAGTTTAAGATCGAGAGTATTTGGACAAATTCACTTTCATGCAAAGTGTATGCTTAAAAGTATTTTTCTCAAGGAAATGACTTTGTATTTATAGGCAACAAAATTCACCAGTGAACTTTGTGCCGTACAAATATGGTTGCATACATTTAATGATCCGACAAGAACATTAAATGTATTGGATAAGGAATAAAGAAAAAGTCACATCAAATGACTTTGTGTCCTTTTATCCAACCACCTTTACACACACAAACTTTGGTAAAGAACAAGTGGATTGTTCTTTGGAAAGTGTGTAAAGGGAAAAGTCAATCCTTGATATCATTGTTCAGACTTGTAGGGTCTAGAACACTGACAATCCTCCAGTGTACAGATCTGGTAAGACTTTCCAGTGGACTCCGCCATTTGTCAGTCTTGTTTCTTCAGACTTCAGTCTTTGACTTCAGTCAGAATGTCTTCAGTAGAGTTGATCTGGACTTGGGTGAAGTCCTGTGAGCTCATCTGGAGAATACTCCAGATTTCCTATACAAGTATTTGCTCACTGGTCTTCCATTATTTCTGGACAAATCTTCAGAGGGACTCCAGATTCTAAGTCTGGAGTAGGTCCAGTAGAACACGTTTCTGGACAGATCTTCAGTAAGGCTCCAGTAGTCGAGTCTGGAGAGAGTCCAGTAAATCTGGACTAAATCTGGACCTAACAAATTCCCCCTATTTGTTTAGAAATAATGCAAGTGTTTTCAAGCTGAATCTATACACTTTGTATGCTTGAAAAACACAACTTTCGATTTGTCTAAAAAATCTAAGTTACTGGAAAACACTTTATAGATCATGAGTGTTTTCAGTTTCATCAATTAAGTTCTAACTTAGACTAAATCTGATCATTTACTTATATGAATCAAAAATTGCAACTATTATTACATACATCAACTGATAAATAGTATACAATTTTCATAAAACAATAATTTACAATAAGTAAATAATAAGAGTCAGGCCCTTCTTTTTGATGTCTGTCCTGGAGCATCTTCAGAAGCCTTTCTCTTTGGTGATGGAGAAGATGGTATTAAATCTGGTGATCTTATGCCCATTGCAACTTCCATCTGTTGCTTTCTTCTCCATACCTTTTCCACCCTTTTCAGAAATGCCTTAACATCAGTCGACACATTTGTCTTCCCCCTGAACGTTAAAGCGATTTCTTTCAGTTCACTCCATCCAAATGCTTGGACTGAAGTACTTTTCCTCTCATCAGTAAAGTTACCCTCCCTGGTCAACTTTACTTCAAACTTAGACATGCCTTCATGATCTTCAGCCAATTTGATTTCAGCACCAGTGATCCTTCTGGCATCAGCCCTGAAATTCAACATCTCATTGTATTTTTCTTTTAGCTTGGCTTGCTGGATCAATGATTCAGTTTCCTTGGACACTCTCCTTTGCTCTACAGCAGAATGGAGTTCTTGACGATTTATTTTTCGAGAAGTGTCCAGGGGAATGAAATTGCTTACATCAGCATCTTTGATTGCTTTGATCTGTCTAGTAGTCAATTTTGGTAAACCAGTAAGTCTCTTCCTGTACTCTATCTCCAGAGCACCAGCATTCTTTCTTATCTTTTTCTGGAGACTTACCAGTTCATCCTTTCTTTATCTGATGAGTTCTGGTACACTCACGCCATAAATTATCGAATCATAGACTTGTTCTTCTTCAGCGTAGAAAGAGCGTACATGAACATCATCCAGTAAACTTAAACATTGATGAACTCTGGGGTCATCCTTCATCTTTTTATATACTTCAATATTAATGCCTAACCTGCCAGCATTGTAAGAATCCAGAGTACCCATAGTTGCCATCTCCCTTTGATGGGCCAGCAGTTCATCTTTTTGATTTCTTTTGAAAATCTCTATCATGATGCATTCTTGTTCTAGTTTCTTGGATGTTTCATCATCAGCATCTTCAGTTTGCTCTTCTTCTTCACCAGATACCACTTTTTCTTTTCCTTTAACAGCCTTCAGTGTAGTTGGAATATCTGGGAAGGTTTCAAACTGGGGCTCACTGGCTTCAGTACCAGTAGCTCCATCAGTTAGCCCGGCTTCAGTGCCATATGCTCTTTGTCTTTCAGTTAGCCCGGCTTCAGTGCCATATGCTCTTTGTGACATGTGCTTCAGTGTTTGGTCACCAGACGACTTTTCCCCCTTGGAACAATCTCCAGTTCTTGACTTGAGATCATTCCATAACTGTTCAAGCATAAGTCTGTCCAGTGGACCAAAAGTTATACCTTCTACTGGAGTTGTTTCAGACACAACTTTCTTAAGTGCCTGCACTTCCTTTTGAACATTTGCAACAGCTTTAGGCAAGTGTTTTGGCAACTTCTCATCCAGTAACTTCTCTACTTGGGGTAACACCCCATCATGAATGCTACGAAGAACAGTCCCAGAAACTTCTTCACATAATTCTTTCAACATATTGTTTCTGAACTTCCTTGTACATTCATCACTTATAGTACTAACAACTGCACCTGGTCTAGTGTGGGTCTACTCTCCAGAGAACTGACCCTGAAAACCAAATTCTGAACATCTTCTTTCAGACCTGCCAGTTCACCAGTGACTGTAGTCTGAACAGAACTAACCAGTCTAGTCTCTAATCCCTGGACTGCCATTTTGATCTTTTCAGTGTTGTTGTTTGTGGCCAGTACCAGTTCATCAAGCTTCTCATAAACCAGCTTCTCATTCCCAGTAAAGACATTCATCTCAGAAGCAAGGTTATTTGATAATAAAGATTTGAAGTCTGAAATAACCTGAGATGAAGTCTGGAGTGATCTCTCCAGGTCCGCCACCTTACTTAAAAGGCCTTGGACCTCGGCAGAATATGAAGTGGAGAGACCACTGGGAGGTTCAAGAGTGGAGGGTAATCTGGTCATTAGAGGAACTTGTGCCCAGTCCTCTTCAGTTGCAGCTTCAGATGTTGCAACTGGTGACTCCGGCGCACGAGGTGGAAGTTGAGATTGTGAAGGTTGAATGGTTGCTGGAGTGAAGTATTGAGTGTGTTCTGGAATTGAAGGTGGTGGTGGTGGTGGCATGTTTGATTGTGGTGGTGGCATTTCTGGTGGAGGTGTTGGCATTTCTGGTAGATTTTCTTCTTCTTGTACATCTTCACCCAGAAAATTCATGTTAACATCAAAACCTTCAGACATTGGGGAATCAACATCATCCCATTCTGGAGCCATCCCAACTGTCTGTTCACCAGACTGTTCACCAGTCTCTACATTCACTTGTTCACCAACCTCTATATTCAAGTCAATTGGAGCCTCTTGCTCACCAGAAACATGTTCATCAATCTGAACATCTTCTTCAACTTCCTCAACTACCTGCTCAACAACCTCTTGTTCAAAAATTGGTGATCCATCTAGATTCATAACATCACCAGGATGTCTTTCAGGATTCACCTGAAGTCCTGCTCTCATCAGACACCTATTAGTTCTAGGTCGTCTGGAAGGTTCAACAACTTTTGTACCTTGACCTTCTGGAGCAACTTGTCTAATGGGTTGTACAGCTTCAATGATCTGTACGTCATCACCAGATGGTCCTTCAACAGCTTGACCTCTATCTGGACCCATTTCAGCTTCTTCCCTTTGGAAGGAAAGCATGGACTGAGGAATATCTACCTCATCCAGTGGAGACCTGAGGTTGACCAGGTCCCTCATATACTTACTCACAGAAAAGTGAGTAGTATCCATATCATACTGGTCTCCAAGAGCATTTTTAAACATTAGGGAAAGGAAACGAATATAAGGAACGAACGATTTTCTTCCTTTCACCCTAAGTCGCTCAACCAAGTCATCAAAAAGAATCTGGGCAAAGTCCACCCTAAGCCCAAACCACAAGCAGTAGGCAATCTGGAGGTGGGTTTGATTGATCTGGTCTAACCCTCCAGAACTGCCTCCCAGACACTCAACAATATGTGTGAAGAAATATCTCCATGAGTCTGACAGCTTGCTCATGTAGATAGTCCCTTTCCTGGATAGCTGACCATGCTCATCCAAGATATCCGTGTGCCCCATCAATCTGCATACTTCCCTTGTATTGATACCAGTGGGAAGCTCAATAGGCAACTCATTCTGTTCAAAATAGTTTAACTGTAGAACAGACCTGAGTAGACTTGCAGTGAAACCAAGGGATCTGGTACCTCCCTTGAGAGTATAATTGATCGATGAAGTTTCATCGTCATATTGAGCAGAGTACCAGAATTCACATAGGTACTCGTGGTACATCTTTCCTGGATTAAGTGTTAACGCACCATATAATGGGCAAGAGAGAAAGAATGAGTTTAATCTCCCAATAATCGATTGGGCATCATGAACACTGGACAGAGAGAGTCTGGCCATCCAGTTATTCATATTGATTCTTATGGCACTTGCTTCAAGATTGATATGAGGTGCCCTGCAAACATTTTCAGAAGGAGCATATTCAGCGGCAAGGAGATTTTTGAGTGATTTTGACTATCTAGGTGCCATTTTATACAGAATAAATGAAGATGAAATTGAATATATATATAGGTTATGATGAAGATTTGATGAAAGAATGAATGAAAATGGAGTAAATAAGAGAGATGATGATGATTGGAAAATTGAATGAAGAAGTAAATGAAGGAATTTGAGAGATTTGGGAGTAAATATGTTCGAAGTAAATGCAATTGAAATTGAAAGTGGGTATTTATAGGAGAGACAATGTGGAACTCAAACGGTTTATTTGAAATTATCAAATAAAGTTTTTGATCGGGTTCTGAGATCCGCATTAATTACATCACATCATACATAAATGCATGACGGTTTACAGCCCACAAATAGTAACAAGTTGCACTTTTTGTTTTCCCAAAGTAAAAATACTATCATTACGTTGAAAAAATTTATATGCCACGTAGGATAAAAATATCTTCAAAAAGATTTGCTTACGTGGCACACACAATGACCAAGTATTTAGAAAATATTATGACATATTTCAGTGCATCTGGAGGTTGACTGGACACTCCAGTAGCTGTTAAAGGAAAAGAAAAAGTGGTATCTGGTGAAGAAGAAGAGCAAACTGAAGATGCTGATGATGAAACATCCAAGAAACTAGAACAAGAATGCATCATGATAGAGATTTTCAAAAGAAATCAAAAAGATGAACTGCTGGCCCATCAAAGGGAGATGGCAACTATGGGTACTCTGGATTCTTACAATGCTGGCAGGTTTGGCATTAATATTGAAGTATATAAAAAGATGAAGGATGACCCCAGAGTTCATCAATGTTTAAGTTTACTAGATGATGTTCATGTACGATCTTTCTACGCTGAAGAAGAACAAGTCTATGATTCGATAATTTATGGCATGAGTGTACCAGAACTCATCAGACAAAGAAAGGATGAACTGGTAAGTCTCCAGAAAAAGATCAGAAAGAATGCTGGTGCTCTGGAGATAGAGTACAGGAAGAGACTTACTGGTTTACCAAAATTGACTGCCAGACAGATCAAAGCAATCAAAGATGCTGATGTAAGCAATTTCATTCCCCTGGACACTTCTCAAAAAATAAATCGTCAAGAACTCCATTCTGCTGTAGAGCAAAGGAGAGTGTCCAAGGAAACTGAATCATTGATCCAGCAAGCCAAGTTGAAAGAAAAATACAATGAGATGTTGAATTTCAGGGCTGATGCCAGAAGGATCACTGGTGCTGAAATCAAATTGGCTGAAGATCATGAAGGCATGTCTAAGTTTGAAGTAAAGTTGACCAGGGAGGGTAACTTTACTGATGAGAGGAAAAGTACTTCAGTCCAAGCATTTGGATGGAGTGAACTGAAAGAAATCGCTTTAACGTTCAGGGGGAAGACAAATGTGTCGACTGATGTTAAGGCATTTCTGAAAAGGGTGGAAAAGGTATGGAGAAGAAAGCAACAGATGGAAGTTGCAATAGGCATAAGATCACCAGATTCAATACCATCTTCTCCATCACCAAATAGAAAGACTTCTGAAGATGCTCCAGGACAGACATCAAAAAGAAGGGTCTGACTCTTATTATTTACTTATTGTAAATTATTGTTTTAT
Organism: Erigeron breviscapus; assembly: GCA_034093135.1. Classification (NCBI taxonomy): domain Eukaryota; kingdom Viridiplantae; phylum Streptophyta; class Magnoliopsida; order Asterales; family Asteraceae; genus Erigeron; species Erigeron breviscapus. Next base: position 160,251,273 of record CM067168.1, read on the forward strand.
GAAAATTGTATACTATTTATCAGTTGATGTATGTAATAATAGTTGCAATTTTTGATTCATATAAGTAAATGATCAGATTTAGTCTAAGTTAGAACTTAATTGATGAAACTGAAAACACTCATGATCTATAAAGTGTTTTCCAGTAACTTAGATTTTTTAGATAAATCGAAACTTGTGTTTTTCAAGCATACAAAATGTATAGATTCAGCTTGAAAACACTTGCATTATTTCTAAACAAATAGGGGGAATTTGTTAGGTCCAGATTTAGTCCATATTTACTGGACTCGCTCCAGACTCGACTACTGGAGCCTTACTGAAGATCTGTCCAGAAACGTGTTCTACTGGACCTACTCCAAACTTGGAATCTAGAGTCCCTCTGAAGATTTGTCCAGAAATAATGGAAGACCAGTGAGCAAATACTTGTATAGGAAATCTGGAGTATTCTCCAGATGAGCTCACTGGACTTCACCCCAGTCCAGATCAACTCTACTGAAGACATTCTGACTGAAGTCAAAGACTGAAGTCTGAAGAAAGAAGACTGACAAATGGCGGAGTCCACGGGAAAGTCTTACCAGATCTGTACACTGGAGGATTGTCAGTGTTCGTTATTTGACAAATATACATCATTTGTAACTCATAGGTTGTTAGGATACATACTTATTTGTATTATCTTGATTCCGCACAACCTTGTGTTTTATTTAACATCATAAATAAAATACACCATTGAAAAATACATAATGTTCCACTTTACTTGTTTATTGCTTTAAGTCTTGTATTACTTTGTTTATATATTCTTGCATTTATTTACAAGTAATACTAGTCCATTCTAGTGATTATTAGACTTGTTGTATTTTACACTTTCCTGGTTAACCATCGAACTTAAGGGACTCACATTTTTAAGAACAAAAATATCTTTCAAGTCTTTCCCTGGAATGTTGTTCCAGAAATCTAATAATGCAAAGATAGTACACAAAGGCGTTCAATATCTGAGCAGTTACCAGATTTAAGGGTTTAACATTCCCAACTCACCAACAAGATATTCAAAAGTTTTGACATCCAGAGGTTTGGTAAAAATGTCAGCGAGTTGTTTGTCAGTGGGAATAAAATGGAGTTCAATGTTGTTTTTCATAATATGATCACGAATGAAGTGATACCTGAGATCAATGTGCTTCTTACTGGTCCAGCTGACCAGTTTGCCACCTAGGAAATGACATCCACCAGTTGTGGATTTCCTATCTATCTTACAACCTGCATGATCTGAATCTGAATAACCCATTAGATCCATGCCTGAGCCTTTGGGATACCAAAGACCTAGACTGGGGACACCTTTAAGGTACTTCAGTATGCGCTTTCCAGCAAGCATATGAGATTCCTTTGGATTAGACTGATATCTGGCACATAAACATGTTGAAAACATAATATCTGGTCTACTGGCAGTTAAATACATCAGTGAACCAACCATGCCTTTATAGACAGTGGTGTTCACTGGTTTTCCATCTGGATCGGAGTCCGGTGTCAGTGGTGCAGAAATTGAAGTTGGTTTAGATGGTGAAGAGTTCATATCAAATTTCTTTAAAAGATCTCTAACATATTTCTCCTGATTAATAAAAATGCCATCTTTGTTTTTTTTAATCTGGAGTCCAAGAAAATATGTTAGTTCACCCATCAAACTCATCTCATATTCAGTTGACATTATTTTCAAAAATTTCTTGCACATGTTTTCATCATTAGACCCAAAAATAATATCATCAACATAAATTTGTACCATTAACAGATTACCTTTTCATGAAGAATAAATAAGGTATTGTCAATTGCACCTCGTTTGAAACCATTTTTCAACAAATGTTTAGTCAGAGTGTCATACCAGGCACGTGGGGCTTGTCTGAGGCCATATAGCGCTTTGTCCAGACGATATACCCAATGTGGATGCTTTTCATCAATGAAACCTGGAGTTGTCTGACATAAACTTCTTCTTCAAGCTTTCCATTCAAGAAAGCACTCTTTACATCCATCTGGTAGACCTTGAACTGATGATTAGCAGCGAATGCTAAGAATATTCTGATCGCTTCAAGTCTAGCCACTGGAGCAAATGATTCATCAAAGTCGACATCTGACTGGCAGTAGCCTTGTGCTACCAGTCTGGCCTTGTTTCTGATTACGTGGCCATCTTCATCTACTTTGTTTCTGAAGACCCATCTAGTTCCAATTGGTTCTTTCTTTCCAACTTGGGAAAGAAACCAGATACCAGACCTTGTTCCTTTCAAACTGGTGAAGCTCTTCTTGCATAGCAGTCACCCAGCTTGGATCTTCCATAGCCTCGTCAATCTTCTTTGGTTCCATCAAAGATAGGAAACTAACGTATAAGCATTGATTACTGGAGGCTCTTCTGGTCTGAACTCCTCTACTGGAGTCACCTATGATCTGATCAATAGGATGAGCTTTTGTCCATCTGGAGTACTGACCAGGATTGTTACTGACAACAATATCAGTGCAAGAATTCAGTTGAGTCTCCTCTGGAGTTGCTTCTGGAGGAGGATCTTGCCAGACTACTTCAGTATCTTCATCTGAGTCATTTAAATCACGATTGCATCATGAAATTCTTCATTTGAAGGCATTTCCTGAAGTACTGGTTCAGTTTGGAATTCTTCATAAGAAGACATTTCTGGTCTATTCTCAACTAACACTGATACTGGGGGAGTAGTACGAACATCTGATCCAATATTAATTTCAGAGGGTAGTTTGAAAATAATAGAAGGATAGAATGGAGTACTACTGGAGAGTTTCTTTTTCTAAACAGGTTCCAGATCAGGATGACTGGAAACTATGTCTTTTGAATCTTCATTTTTGTCGTTTATAGGATCAGATTCACAAAAGACAATTAGAGTTACTAGGGGAGTGTCAAGGGCTGGCTTCTTGTTGATTGCAACATTTGATTCATCAAATGTGACATGAATTGACTCATGGACCTTCTCCAGTCTCTTGTTGTTGACTCTGAAGGCCTTGCGAATGGCTGAATAGCCTAAGAAATACCCTTCATCAGCTTTGGCATCAAATTTGCCTAACTGACTGGAGTCGTTTAGGATGTAAACTGGACATCCAAAAATGTGAAAATAACCAATGTTTGGTTTTCTATTTCTTAAGACTTCATAGGCTGTCTTTTTGTGTCTTTTGATGTACACTGATCGATTCTGGGTGTGGCAAGCAGTGCAATTGCTTCCGCCCAGAAACTGGTAGACAGACCAGATTCAGCAAGCATACTCCTGGCAGCTTCTATCAGCTTTCGATTCTTCCTTTCCACCACTCCATTTTCTTCTGGAGAGCGGGCTGATGAGAAATTCTGGGAGATGCCAGTGTCAGTACAGAATGACTCCAGAGTTGCATTCTGGAATTCTGTTCCATTGTCACTTCTTAACTGACACTTTTCGACTGTACTTGAGCTCAATTTGCTTGATAAGACTGATGATTTTAGCAGCAGCTTCACTTTTAGACCTCAGAAAGATCACCCAACAATATCTGGAGAATTCATCTACTATCACCAGGGTGTATCTTTTACCAGCACGAGTCTGAACGTTCACTGGACCAAAGAGGTCCATATGAAGCATATGAAGAGGTTCAGATATGCTGAAATTCTGTCTGGTCTTGAAACTGGTACGTTTTTTCTTACCCATCTCACATCCTGGACATGGCCTTTCCTTTTTGAAGGAAACTGAAGGTATCCCATTTTAAGATCGAGAGTATTTGGACAAATTCACCTTCATGCAAAGTGTATGCTTAAAAGTATTTTTCTCAAGGAAATGACTTTGTATTTATAGGCAAAATTCACCAGTGAATTTGTGCCGTACAAATATGGTTGGCATACATTTAATGATCCGACAAGAACATTAAATGTATTGGATAAGGAATAAGGATAAAGTCACATCAAATGACTTTGTGTCCTTTTATCCAACCACCTTTACACACACAAACTTTGGTAAAGAACAAGTGGATTGTTCTTTGGAAAGTGTGTAAAGGGAAAAGTCAATCCTCGATATCAGTGTTCAGACTTGTAGGGTCTAGAACACTGACAATCCTCCAGTGTACAGATCTGGAAAGACTTTCCAGTGGACTCCGCCATTTGTCAGTCTTCTTTCTTCAGACTTCAGTCTTTGACTACAGTCAGAATGTCTTCAGTAGAGTTGATCTGGACTGGGGTGAAGTCCAGTGAGCTCATCTGGAGAATACTCCAGATTTCCTATACAAGTATTTGCTCACTGGTCTTCCATTATTTCTGGACAAATCTTCAGAGGGACTCCAGATTCCAAGTCTGGAGTAGGTCCAGTAGAACACGTTTCTGGACAGATCTTCAGTAAGGCTCCAGTAGTCGAGTCTGGAGCGAGTCCAGTAAATCTGGACTAAATCTGGACCTAACAACCGTTCATCTACCAAAGCTAATATTGCTTAGTTATCATCATCTTTTGTCTACTTGCAAAGCTTTGTTGATTGTTAACCTAAACTTTGGGTTAAAAGTGTCAAGTTAGAAAGTTTATAACCGAAAATACGGTTATGTGTAGGAAGGTTGTGTCTGTTTATGAAGGGTCGTGACTATTAGATGTGTCTGTTGGTTGTCTATATAAGGAAACAACCACCGCAAGAAACAAGTGTCGATATATTGTATGTGTAAAACAATTATGTGTTATATTATAGCAAGTTCATTCATCAAAACATAGCATTGTTCATCGAAAGAACCCTGTGAAACCCAACAATTGGCATCAGAGCCAACGGTTAATCGACCCAGGGAAGGAAGAAAACAACAATTTCTGTTGTTGATTTCAGAAGCAAGAAGAAGAAACCGATTTCTGTTTGAAATATATTTACCGATCGAAAAGACGAAAACAGAAATTGATTTTCTGGCAAGCCTTTAATCAATCAGAGGGATATTCAGAAGGAGGGAAGGATACTAAAACATACCTGTTCGTTGGTTTGGAATCACGAACCAAAAAAAAGAGGAATCCGTCGAGTAACCGCCTTTGCCGGATAATAGTTAAGAACCGAAACCACCAATTGCAGTAGAAGAAGAAAGAAGGGATTGGAAAGTCTACCCTAATTACAGAACTTAACAACGAACGCATCTGGTTATTTTTGGTGTTTTGGGTTCGATTACAATCAGAGAGAAGAAGAAAAGGGGGAAGTTGATTTTTTTAACTTGTGAGATCTGGAAGATTGAGGATACGGTTTTTATGCAACCAAGGGACACAATATTAGATAAGTTACCTTTACTTTGACTTTTATATATAAAGTGATTGAAGTATTTAATAGTCTAAGTTTAAAAGGATTTCTAAATTATCCATATCAATCAGATATTTTTAGAGTAAACATTTGTGTTGAAAATTTTATACAAAACAAATTTCTTAAAATTTTTGAAGGTAATAACATAAGGGCACAAGTTTTTCTTTAAAATATAAAACAAAGATTGTAAGGACAATTTTGCAAGTTATTTTTCAAAATATTGATTGTTAGTAAGAT
>CM067168.1:160257774-160334491 GCA_034093135.1 Erigeron breviscapus
TTTCAGAAGGAGCATATTCAGCGGCAAGCAGATTTTTAAGCGATTTGGATTGTCTAGGTGCCATTTTATAAAGAATAGATGAAGATGAAATTGAATATATATGGTTATGATGAAGATTTGATGAAAGAATGAATGAAAATGGAGTAAATAAGAGAGATAAATATGATTGGAAAATTGAATGAAGAAGTAAATGAAGGAATTTGAGAGATTTGGGAGTAAATATGTTCGAAGTAAATGCAATTGAAATTAAAAGTGGGTATTTATAGGAGAGACAATGTGGAACTCAAACGGTTTATTTGAAATTATCAAATAAAGTTTTTGATCGGGTTCTGAGATCCGCATTAATTACATCACATCATAAATGCATGACGGTTTACAGCCCACAAACAGTAACAAGTTGTACTTTTTGTTTTCCCAAAGTAAAAAATACCATCATTACGTTGAAAAAATTTACATGCCACGTAGGATAAAAATATCTTCAAAAAGATTTGCTTACGTGGCACACACAATGACCAAGTATTTAGAAAATATTATGACATATTTCAGTGCATCTGGAGGTTGACTGGACACTCCAGTAGCTGTTAAAGGAAAAGAAAAAGTGGTATCTGGTGAAGAAGAAGAGCAAACTGAAGATGCTGATGATGAAACATCCAAGAAGCTTGAACAAGAATGCATCATGATAGAGATTTTCAAAAGAAATCAAAAAGATGAACTGCTGGCCCATCAAAGGGAGATGGCAACTATGGGTACTCTGGATTCATACAATGCTGGCAGGTTAGGCATTAATATTGAAGTATATAAAAAGATGAAGGATGACCCCAGAGTTCATCAATGTTTAAGTTTACTAGATGATGTTCATGTACGATCTTTCTACGCTGAAGAAGAACAAGTCTATGATTTGATAATTTATGGCGTGAGTGTACCAGAACTCATCAGACAAAGAAAGGATGAACTGGTAAGTCTCCAGAAAAAGATAAGAAAGAATGCTGGTGCTCTGGAGATAGAGTACAGGAAGAGACTTACTAGTTTACCAAAATTGACTGCCAGACAGATCAAAGCAATCAAAGATGCTGATGTAAGCAATTTCATTCCCCTGGACACTTCTCGAAAAATAAATCGTCAAGAACTCCAATCTGCTGTAGAGCAAAGGAGAGTGTCCAAGGAAACTGAATCATTGATCAAGCAAGCCAAGCTGAAAGAAAAATACAATGAGATGTTGAATTTCAGGGCTGATGCCAGAAGGATCACTGGTGCTGAAATCAAATTGGCTGAAGATCATGAAGGCATGTCTAAGTTTGAAGTAAAGTTGACCAGGGAGGGTAACTTTACTGATGAGAGGAAAAGTACTTCAGTCCAAGCATTTGGATGGAGTGAACTGAAAGAAATCGCTTTAACGTTCAGGGGGAAGACAAATGTGTCGACTGATGTTAAGGCATTTCTGAAAAGGGTGGAAAAGGTATGGAGAAGAAAGCAACAGATGGAAGTTGCAATAGGCATAAGATCACCAGATTCAATACCATCTTCTCCATCACCAAAGAGAAAGGCTACTGAAGATGCTCCAGGACAGACATCAAAAAGAAGGTCCTGACTCTTATCATTTACTTATTGTAAATTATTGTTTTATGAAAATTGTATATTTATCAGTTGATGTATGTAATAATAGTTGCAATTTTTGATTCATATAAGTAAATGATCAGATTTTAGTCTAAGTTAGAACTTAATTGATGAAACTGAAAACACTCATGATCTATAAAGTGTTTTCCAGTAACTTAGATTTTTTAGATAAATCGAAACTTGTGTTTTTCAAGCATACAAAAGTGTATAGATTCAAGCTTGAAAACACTTGCATTATTTCTAAACAAATAGGGGGAATTTGTTAGGTCAGATTTAGTCCAGATTTACTGGACTCGCTCCAGACTCGACTACTGGAGCCTTACTGAAGATCTGTCCAGAAACGTGTTCTACTGGACCTACTCCAAACTTGGAATCTAGAGTCCCTCTGAAGATTTGTCCAGAAATAATGGAAGACCAGTGAGCAAATACTTGTATAGGAAATCTGGAGTATTCTCCAGATAGCTCACTGGACTTCACCCCAGTCCAGATCAACTCTACTGAAGACATTCTGACTGAAGTCAAAGACTGAAGTCTGAAGAAAGAAGACTGACAAATGGCGGAGTCCACGGGAAAGTCTTACCAGATCTGTACACTGGAGGATTGTCAGTGTTCGTTATTTGACAAATATAGATCATTTGTAACTCATAGGTTGTTAGGATACATACTTATTTGTATTATCTTGATTCCGCACAACCTTGTGTTTTATTTAACATCATAAATAAAATACACCATTGAAAAATACATAATGTTCCACTTTACTTGTTTATTGCTTTAAGTCTTGTATTACTTTGTTTATAAATTCTTGCATTTATTTACAAGTAATACTAGTCCATTCTAGTGATTATTAGACTTGTTGTATTTTACACTTTCCTGGTTAACCATCGAACTTAAGGGACTCACATTTTTAAGAACAAAAATATCTTTCAAGTCTTTCCCTGGAATGTTGTTCCAGAAATCTAATAATGCAAAGATAGTACACAAAGGCGTTCAATATCTGAGCAGTTACCAGATTTAAGGATTTAACATTCCCAACTCACCAACAAGATATTCAAAAGTTTTGACATCCAGAGGTTTGGTAAAAATGTCAGCGAGTTGTTTGTCAGTGGAATAAAATGGAGTTCAATGTTGTTTTTCATAATATGATCACGAATGAAGTGATACCTGAGATCAATGTGCTTCTTACTGGTCCAGCTGACCAGTTTGCCACCTAGGAAATGACATCCACCAGTTGTGGATTTCCTATCTATCTTACAACCTGCATGATCTGAATCTGAATAACCCATTAGATCCATGCCTGAGCCTTTGGGATACCAAAGACCTAGACTGGGGACACCTTTAAGGTACTTCAGTATGCGCTTTCCAGCAAGCATATGAGATTCCTTTGGATTAGACTGATATCTGGCACATAAACATGTTGAAAACATAATATCTGGTCTACTGGCAGTTAAATACATCAGTGAACCAACCATGCCTCTATAGACAGTGGTGTTCACTGGTTTTCCATCTGGATCGGAGTCCGGTGTCAGTGGTGCAGAAATTGAAGTTGGTTTAGATGGTGAAGAGTTCATATCAAATTTCTTTAAAAGATCTCTAACATATTTCTTCTGATTAATAAAAATGCCATCTTTGTTTTGTTTAATCTGGAGTCCAAGAAAATATGTTAGTTCACCCATCAAACTCATCTCATATTCAGTTGACATTATTTTCAAAAATTTCTTGCACATGTTTTCATCATTAGACCCAAAAATAATATCATCAACATAAATTTGTACCATTAACAGATTACCTTTTCATGAAGAATAAATAAGGTATTGTCAATTGCACCTCGTTTGAAACCATTTTTCAACAAATGTTTAGTCAGAGTGTCATACCAGGCACGTGGGGCTTGTCTGAGGCCATATAGCGCTTTGTCCAGACGATATACCCAATGTGGATGCTTTTCATCAATGAAACCTGGAGGTTGTCTGACATAAACTTCTTCTTCAAGCTTTCCATTCAAGAAAGCACTCTTTACATCCATCTGGTAGACCTTGAACTGATGATTAGCACGAATGCTAAGAATATTCTGATCGCTTCAAGTCTAGCCACTGGAGCAAATGATTCATCAAAGTCGACATCTGACTGGCAGTAGCCTTGTGCTACCAGTCTGGCCTTGTTTCTGATTACGTGGCCATCTTCATCTACTTTGTTTCTGAAGACCCATCTGTTCCAATTGGTTCTTTCTTTCCAACTGGGAAAGAAACCAGATCCAGACCTTGTTCCTTTCAAACTGGTGAAGCTCTTCTTGCATAGCAGTCACCCAGCTTGGATCTTCCATAGCCTCGTCAATCTTCTTTGGTTCCATCAAAGATAGGAAACTAACGTATAAGCATTGATTACTGGAGGCTCTTCTGGTCTGAACTCCTCTACTGGAGTCACCTATGATCTGATCAATAGGATGAGCGTTTGTCCATCTGGAGTACTGACCAGGATTGTTACTGACAACAATATCAGTGCAAGAATTCAGTTGAGTCTCCTCTGGAGTTGCTTCTGGAGGAGGATCTTGCCAGACTACTTCAGTATCTTCATCTGAGTCATTTAAATCACGATTGCATCATGAAATTCTTCATTTGAAGGCATTTCCTGAAGTACTGGTTCAGTTTGGAATTCTTCATAAGAAGACATTTCTGGTCTATTCTCAACTAACACTGATACTGGGGGAGTAGTACGAACATCTGATCCAATATTAATTTCAGAGGGTAGTTTGAAAATAATAGAAGGATAGAATGGAGTACTACTGGAGAGTTTCTTTTTCTAAACAGGTTCCAGATCAGGATGACTGGAAACTGTGTCTTTTGAATCTTCATTTTTGTCGTTTATAGGATCAGATTCACAAAAGACAATTGGAGTTACTGGGGGAGTGTCAAGGGCTGGCTTCTTGTTGATTGCAACATTTGACTCATCAAATGTGACATGAATTGACTCATGGACCTTCTCCAGTCTCTTGTTGTAGACTCTGAAGGCCTTGCGAATGGCTGAATAGCCTAAGAAATACCCTTCATCAGCTTTGGCATCAAATTTGCCTAACTGACTGGAGTCGTTTAGGATGTAAATTGGACATCCAAAAATGTGAAAATAACCAATGTTTGGTTTTCTATTTCTTAAGACTTCATAGGCTGTCTTTTTGTGTCTTTTGATGTACACTGATCGATTCTGGGTGTGGCAAGCAGTTGCAATTGCTTCCGCCCAGAAACTGGTAGACAGTCCAGATTCAGTAAGCATACTCCTGGCAGCTTCTATCAGCGTTCGATTCTTCCTTTCCACCACTCCATTTTGTTTTGGAGAGCGGGCTGATGAGAAATTCTGGGAGATGCCAGTGTCAGTACAGAATGACTCCAGAGTTGCATTCTGGAATTCTGTTCCATTGTCACTTCTTAACTGACACTTTTCGACTGTACTTGAGCTCAATTTGCTTGATAAGACTGATGATTTTAGCAGCAGCTTCACTTTTAGACCTCAGAAAGATCACCCAACAATATCTGGAGAATTCATCTACTATCACCAGGGTGTATCTTTTACCAGCACGAGTCTGAACATTCACTGGACCAAAGAGGTCCATATGAAGCATATGAAGAGGTTCAGATATGCTGAAATTCTGTCTGGTCTTGAAACTGGTACGTTTTTGCTTACCCATCTCACATCCTGGACATGGCCTTTCCTTTTTGAAGGAAACTGAAGGTATCCCATTTTAAGATCGAGAGTATTTGGACAAATTCACCTTCATGCAAAGTGTATGCTTAAAAGTATTTTTCTCAAGGAAATGACTTTGTATTTATAGGCAACAAAATTCACCAGTGAACTTGTGCCGTACAAATATGGTTGCATACATTTAATGATCCGACAAGAACATTAAATGTATTGGATAAGGAATAAGGATAAAGTCACATCAAATGACTTTGTGTCCTTTTATCCAACCACCTTTACACACACAAACTTTGGTAAAGAACAAGTGGATTGTTCTTTGGAAAGTGTGTAAAGGGAAAAGTCAATCCTCGATATCAGTGTTCAGACTTGTAGGGTCTAGAACACTGACAATCCTCCAGTGTACAGATCTGGTAAGACTTTCCAGTGGACTCCGCCATTTGTCAGTCTTCTTTCTTCAGACTTCAGTCTTTGACTACAGTCAGAATGTCTTCAGTAGAGTTGATCTGGACTGGGGTGAAGTCCAGTGAGCTCATCTGGAGAATACTCCAGATTTCCTATACAAGTATTTGCTCACTGGTCTTCCATTATTTCTGGACAAATCTTCAGAGGGACTCCAGATTCCAAGTCTGGAGTAGGTCCAGTAGAACACGTTTCTGGACAGATCTTCAGTAAGGCTCCAGTAGTCGAGTCTGGAGCGAGTCCAGTAAATCTGGACTAAATCTGGACCTAACAACCGTTCATCTACCAAAGCTAATATTGCTTAGTTATCATCATCTTTTGTCTACTTGCAAAGCTTTGTTGATTGTTAACCTAAACTTTGGGTTAAAAGTGTCAAGTTAGAAAGTTTATAACCGAAAATACGGTTATGTGTAGGAAGGTTGTGTCTGTTTATGAAGGGTCGTGACTATTAGATGTGTCTGTTGGTTGTCTATATAAGGAAACAACCACCGCAAGAAACAAGTGTCGATATATTGTATGTGTAAAACAATTATGTGTTATATTATAGCAAGTTCATTCATCAAAACATAGCATTGTTCATCGAAAGAACCCTGTGAAACCCAACAATTGGCATCAGAGCCAACGGTTAATCGACCCAGGGAAGGAAGAAAACAACAATTTCTGTTGTTGATTTCAGAAGCAAGAAGAAGAAACCGATTTCTGTTTGAAATATATTTACCGATCGAAAAGACGAAAACAGAAATTGATTTTCTGGCAAGCCTTTAATCAATCAGAGGGATATTCAGAAGGAGGGAAGGATACTAAAACATACCTGTTCGTTGGTTTGGAATCACGAACCAAAAAAAAGAGGAATCCGTCGAGTAACCGCCTTTGCCGGATAATAGTTAAGAACCGAAACCACCAATTGCAGTAGAAGAAGAAAGAAGGGATTGGAAAGTCTACCCTAATTACAGAACTTAACAACGAACGCATCTGGTTATTTTTGGTGTTTTGGGTTCGATTACAATCAGAGAGAAGAAGAAAAGGGGGAAGTTGATTTTTTTAACTTGTGAGATCTGGAAGATTGAGGATACGGTTTTTATGCAACCAAGGGACACAATATTAGATAAGTTACCTTTACTTTGACTTTTATATATAAAGTGATTGAAGTATTTAATAGTCTAAGTTTAAAAGGATTTCTAAATTATCCATATCAATCAGATATTTTTAGAGTAAACATTTGTGTTGAAAATTTTATACAAAACAAATTTCTTAAAATTTTTGAAGGTAATAACATAAGGGCACAAGTTTTTCTTTAAAATATAAAACAAAGATTGTAAGGACAATTTTGCAAGTTATTTTTCAAAATATTGATTGTTAGTAAGATAAGAAATCCCCTATTAGCAAGAAAAATTCCCGATTGATTAAAATAGCAAAGACCGAATCTCTTGAGATTCATAGTAAGACGAACAGATTTTTTTTTTTAATTCGTTTAAGCAAGTGGCAAGTTACCCGAACCTTTGTGGTTCATAGCAAGTTAAACCGAATCCTTGGGTTCATAGCAAGTTCCGAACCTTAAGATTCAATAGTAAGTAGAACCCTTGATTCAAACTAGCAAGCAAGTAGATTGTGGTTCGTCAGCAAGAAAGGATCAATTATTTTGGTCATAGCAAGCAAGTTAGGCCCTAATTAGCGACTTGGTTAGGAGCGCGAAGGTTGATTAGCAAGTTGGTCAACGTTCGTACTGGGTAGCAAGTAGCCCAGAAAGCAAGTCCATTGGGTAGCAAGTAGCCCATATAGCAAGTTCATTGGGTAGCAAGTAGCCCAAACCGCAAGAAATTTGATTTTAGGATCAACATCAAGAAGAATCAATTTTGATTCTAAGCAAGCAAGCAGAGAAACTTCGTAGTTTCTATATAAGCAAATCAGAAGCAAGCAAGTAATTTAGCAAGTACAACATGAAAAGAATGTCAGGAGGTCCATCAAGTAGTTCAGTACGTGAACAAGGGAATATTCCACTTCAATGTCCTAAATTGACGGATACAAATTACACAACTTGGGCACTGATGATGGAAACAATACTAAAGGCGTATGGACTTTGGGAAGTGATTGATGCAAATAAGGCAACAGATGACAAGAAAAAGGCAGATGGCAAGAAAGAAGCAGATGGCAGGAAAGAAACAGTAATAGATGAGAAGGCAGAAAATATAGCAAAAGGAATGATACTCCCAACGTTACCACAAGACATGTTAATGCAAGTTGTACAATACCCTACTGCAAAGGAAGTATGGAACTCAATCAAAGTTAAACATCTTGGAGCCGATTTAGTTCAGAAAGCACGTTTGCAAACTTTAAGGACTGAGTTGGAAACACTAAAGATGAAATCGGATGAAAGTGCAAGTGAGGTTGCTGGAAAGTTAAGTAGCATTCAAGCCAGGTTTAAAAGCCTTGCAGGTACTCTGAAAGATAAGGTACTCATAAGGAAACTACTTAACTCATTACCAAAGAAGTTTCTATCCATCATGGCGTCTATCGAACAATATCAAGAGATTGATACAATGCAATTTGAAGAAGCCGTGGGAAGAATAACAGCATTTGAAGAACGACTCAAAAGCCAAGACGAACAAGAAGATAATAATCAAAAAAAACTTCTATTGTCAAATTTGAATAATCAAAGCTATGGTAGAGGACGTGGAAAAAACTTCAACAAAAACAAAAATAACTATGGAAAAGGTACTAGTCGTGGAAGCATTGACAAAAGCAAGCTAAGGTGTTATGAATGTGGTGATCATGGACATTTCGCGAAAGAATGCACAAAGTGGAAAGACAAGGAGAAAGGCAAGGAGCAAGAAGCACTTCTAATCTCAGAAGATGATGAACCATCATTACTGTAAAGCAAGACAAAGCAAGTTGAAGACCAACCTTAAACCAAAGTTTAGTTTAAGGGGGAGTGTTGATTGTTAACCTAAACTTTGGGTTAAAAGTGTCAAGTTAGAAAGTTTATAACCGAAAATACGGTTATGTGTAGGAAGGTTGTGTCTGTTTATGAAGGGTCGTGACTATTAGATGTGTCTGTTGGTTGTCTATATAAGGAAACAACCACCGCAAGAAACAAGTGTCGATATATTGTATGTGTAAAACAATTATGTGTTATATTATAGCAAGTTCATTCATCAAAACATAGCATTATTCATCGAAAGAACCCTGTGAAACCCAACAAGCTTATATTCTCAAAATGATTTTCCGACACAAGAAAATTTGAATTTTGCATGAAATAAGTAGTAGAAAACTTATGATAAATCAAGCAATTAAACCACGGGTTTTTCCTATTCCATCCCCCCACACTTAAATTGTACAACGTCCTCGTTGTACTGAACCTAACATAACAGGGTAATAGGAAAAACACGGAAAGATAAAGGATTAACGAAACTTCCCGGGCTTATGTTGCATGATTGTTGTTGAAGATGGCATTTGCGGAGTGACTTGAATGATGTTGAACTTCAAAAACTTGAGTTGTCTCCATTTTATGGTGATCCATTGATGCATCTCCACCTTCTTTTCTTTTTGGTACTTTCTGATTTTTCGATTTTTTTTGGATTTTTCACGATTTGGTGTGCAGACTGGAGCTGTGAGTGGCGCTGGCTAGCAGATAGCGGCGCTGGAAAGCCCAGGTGGCTTTCCCAACGGCGCTGGAGGTCCTCCAGCGGCGCTTTTGGCTCTTGTACGTGTTTCAATGTCTGGTTATCTTCAACGATTTGATGTTTGAACTTTCCCACACTTAGCTTTAGGCCAAGTGCCTTATTTCCTTCAGACTACAAGACAAAATACTCCTGCACACTTCAATCAAAATATCAAAATGGAAATAACAAGCTAAAACATAAAAATAAAAATAAAAACGAAATACGATTGCAATAAGTTACTTGTTCCTTTGATCCATCGAAAGCTTGCATCTGTGATTCTAAAGACATACTCATGAAATAGATCACATATGATAAAATTCAAAACAATTCACTAAATTGCAATTAGTCACATATTCCTAAAAATGAAAATAAAAATAAAAATGAAAATACGGCTTGGGTTGCCTCCCAAGAAGCGCTAAATTTAACGAGTCTTCAGCCGGACTCGGCCTAGGAACTAGGTTAAGGAAGAATACGGGGTAGGCCGGGGGCCGGTTCCCGTTGGGTTGTATCGAATATAGATGTCAGACCTATCCTCCAAATATGACTCGATGTTCATCCTTTCCCCTTGACCTTGGTAAACCTTGGGCTTGCTATAAAAACCATAAGGATTATGTACATTTATATCTTGCTTCACAACTTTCAGTACATTAATCCCTGACTCTAATGTCAATTCTCCTAACTCGGTGTTAATATCGGTGCATGCGGTCTTAAGGAAGGGTTGACCTAAAATGAATTCATTTCTAGTTACCACGTTTTCTTTGACTAGAAAGAACTCTGTCGGGAATTTTAAATCCTCAAATGACATTATGACATTCTCAACGAATCCCCGAACCCTAATATTAACATTCTTAAAAATCCTAACTACCTTATCCTCCCAAATCACCTTCCCTAATCCCTTTCTAGTGTACCTATTATAAAATTCTAAAGGGGAGATGTTTACCATTGCTCTTGCATCTATAAAGGCTTCACATCCTAAATTCTTTCGGATTCTACTTCGAACCTTAAAGATTGTAGGGTCTCCTAGGGCAGAGGTTGACAGATAAGGGTTATACTTAGTTAAGGCTTGGTCCTTAATATCATTCCATCCTAAGTTGTCTAGGAATTTATTTACCCTAACTAGTATCTTATCACCTTTTTCTATACTTCTCTCAGTCTTTTCTAGGATCTTTTCTAACTCATCCTAAGTTGTCTAGGATCTTCTCTCACTCAAACCTTTCCCATACCTAGTTCTCATATCTAAGGCTTCACCATACCAAAAACGGCTTAAACTCTTAAGGCAATGATAGGCATATAAAGGTTTCTCATCACATTCATTCTTAATATTAAAGCACATTTTATCATAGTCAACATCCCTAGAGTCTTTAACAGGCAATATGACTTTAACATGACCATTTGATAAAGATATTTCACGTTTCAGAACATGGATGATAACATCCGCAGCATGCAAAAATGGTCGGCCTAAGATTAAGGGTGTCATTATCTCACTTACAGAATCAAGCACAACAAATTCGGTCCAGAATTCTAGTTCCTTAACCCTAACATGGACTCGTTCGACAATCCCCTTGGGTTGTCGGTAAGTCTGATCGGCTAACCGAATACTTATGTTGACGGGTTTTAGAGGACATAGGGTAAGTTTCTCATAAATCACAGTAGGCATAACATTAATACTCGGCCCTAAATCAGCTAATGCACTTGAAAAATATTCATTATTAATAGTGCAAGGAATAAGAAAACTTCCTGGATCTTCAGATGCTTGCGGTAGCTGTGTCCCGTGATCCGGTGCCTCGGGATCTTGAATTTCATCCCTTCTGTCTGAGTCGTCCCCGTCTTTGATTTTGCATTTTGAAGCGAATTGGGTCTCGACATCTCCTTGAAAAGCAGCTGAATACGAAGTTTCGCGCGAATCTGGGCTGACGGAGTTGGTAGTGGCGCTGGGGTTCTCCTGGGTGGATACCAGCGGCGTTGGCATAGCCTGAGCGGCACTGGACTGCACCTGGAGGGCTTCTAGTGGCGCTGGGATCATCAGAGTGGCACTGGCTTGTGCCTGGAGGGCTGCCAGCGGCGCTGGGCTGTGCACCCAGCGGCGCTGTTGGTTCCTGGACAGATTCCAGATTTGCGTTTTTGCTTGTTTCTTCTCCGTTTTGCTCCCGTATGACTTGTACCTGATTGGAAACTTCACAAAAATCATTAGAAAGCTCAGTGGAGTCATTACCTTTGGTGAACATGGTGTTCACATTCTCGTTTCGTCCGATTGGTGGTTGGTACTTTTGACTCGTGCTAGGGTTTGCGCTTGAACTGCCTTGGATGATTTACCTTGGAGTCGGACTACTCTCCTTCCTTGCATTCTGTTCAATCCATCTATCTATTCTCCTCTCCAGGTCCTTGATTGCGGCTTGTTGATTTCTTGCTCCCTTGTCAACCTTTTGATTGAGATTACTTATTTTCTCATTGAGCGACTTTGCATAGCTTGCCAGGGAGTCATGCCTCTTGTCATTCATGTCCATATACTTCTCCATAATATTGGTGAGCTTGACAACCGGATCCTCCTTGACTTCATTCTCCACTTTTGGTTGCTCGGGTTGACCATTACTCCTTTGCCACCTATTTTGAAAAGAACCAAAATTATTTCTAGCATAACTAGAATTAAAGTTAGAATTACCGGGGTTTCTTTGGAATAGTCCTCGTTGATAGACTCATCGGTATTGGTTCTGGACAAAATTGACTTGCTCGGTAGCCTCCTCTTCACAATCCTCAGTATAGTGCATTCCTCCGCAATTTTTGCACCCGTGTGCAATCACCTTGAGGTCCTTGTCCATAATGTCCAACCTGTCTTCAAAAGTAGAAATACGGTTAGATAAAGCTTTAAGTTCATGAATTACCTCATTGTCGGATCTGCTTTCAATGCTAGCCACGGTTCTTCTCGTTCTTCTATCTCGGTCTTTATCATCCATATCTCGAGCTAAGCTAGCTTGCACCATATCCTCCATCATTTTGTACGCCTCATTAGTAGATTTGTACAAAAAGTTACCACCGCCGGCTAGGTCTAAATCCTTTTGGGAACTCTTGGTTAAACCATAGAAGAAAATCTCCATAATCTCGTCCTTGTTAAGTCCATTCCCGTGACAATTTCTGATCATTTCCCTAAGCCTTTTCCATGCATCAACTAGTGATTCTCCCTCGTCTTGCCTGAAAGCCTTGATGTCTCGAAGCATTTTCCTAGCTAAACTCGGGGAAAGAATCGCGAGACGAACTATTCGCGAAGTTGATTCCATGTAGTGATGGTACCTTCATCGAGCTCATCGAACCAAGCACGTGCCTCTCCCGTGAGAGACGACGGAAATAAGCTAAGCTTCACATCGTCATCGGTGACGTCTCCTCCGTATTTGAACATTTTGCACAAACTTGTGAATTTGCTTACATGCTTATGGGGGTCGGATTTGGCTCGACCGTCATATTGGTTGTCTTGGATTAACTTAAGGTGGTGGCCTTTGACTGAAAACGAATCTCCTAGGTTTGGTGGGACAATAGCCTATCCCGGTATCGGTGCAACGGCTCTCGTCCTTTCCATCATAGGTCGGTCAAATTCGTCCATTTCAGATCTAGGTGAATTCGGTTGTGAAGGTGTTTTTGGTGGGTTTGATGAGGCTATTTCTAACTGGTGTATCTTAATCCTATCGGGAGATGGTGCCCTAATGTTCTTGTCCATCGATTTGTCTTCCAGCTTGATTACCTAAGTAAAACTGCAAAACTCAAAGAAAAACGTCAAACGCACCAATGTAAAAATGAAAAGAAAAATTAACTGCTTAAACTAAGAATGAAATGAAAATACTACTAAACCCTAATTGACCTAAACCTAAGTACTGAAAAGTAACTTTCTCGTGCCGAAACACAAGAAAGGATCGAACTACACTACTAAACTACGAATGCGTCGCGTCCCAGGCAGCGGCGCCAAAAAGCTTGATGGTGGTTTTTATTTTTGCTTTTAAATTTATAAATTGTTGTACAAGTAATTATCCCAAAACACACCTTACGAGCAGAGAACCCGATCGGATGTAGTATAGTTAAGTGATAAGTTACAGGATCGTTCGCAGGGACGCGTTGCTTTACCTAATCTAGTAATACGTGTAATTCTAGCGGTTGTGGGATTGTCACGATTTCCTATTAAACTAATTAAACTAACTGAAAAGAAAATAGAAGCCGCAAGCGCTTGTTCAGCGAGAGGCTTAGTCTGAAAATTGTTTGAAAAAGCAAATAGCAGTAATGAAATTAAAGTACTTGTTTGGCATCTTAGATCTCATGGTACGACCAAATATCATTCTACCTACTTGCAAGACTGTTGGAAACTAAATCACGGCTCAGATTCTCGTTAGATTCACTTTGCCTAAGTAACTAGTGTTGTCGCTAGACTCACACTACCCTATAAACAAATTCTCGTTAGATTCATTGTTTAAGCATTAATGACCTAAAGTTTGTGTTACTAATTCATCTTTTAGTTACCCGGCTCTTAAGCCATGACTAGATAATAATTCTCTCCGGTGACCACATTGTTCGTTTCCAAGTCACTGGATCGCGTCTGACATTGTTAAGCATCATGTTATATTCATCCTAATTACTACGGTTCTGGATCCCTCGGTTACAAGTGAATCACCTTTTACATCTAGTTAAAGACCGACTAGTGTTTTCCATCCTTATGTATTAATCCTAGTGTATGATTATACACCGATCATCAGAATTAAATCAATACTTGCAGATATAGAACCGATAATAACATGAAGAACTAGTAAAACATGGATCTACGATAAACAGTAAAACACACTCCAACAGATCTAACAAATAAAGTAAAATAGATAAACGTCTACATGATCACATTGATCCAAACAAGTATTCAGTCTACTAGCCTGACATTATTAAAGGAATAACAAAGTCTGAAAAGATGAAAGACATTGTTTACCAACTAAAAGTAAAATAAAAGAGTAGATCTAGGCTGAGGATGAAGATCGGAAGGTGTTAGAAGCTCCAAAACCTCCTTGGAATCTGCAAAGTTGACCTAGGGTTGAATATGGGCGGCTAGGGCTGCTGAATCGGCTCTCTCTTCGGGTTTTGAGGGTTACTTTGACTAAAATAGTGCTGAAAGTCGATTGCTGATCTGGGCCGCCCAGCGGCACTGGGATGGGCTCCAGCGGCGCTGGACACGGGCAAGCGGTGCTGGCAAGGTTGCCAGTGGCGCTGGCAGCTCCTGCTGCTTCTCGATTTGCTTCGTTCGGCTCCCGGATCACCTCCTTGTGTCTTGTAACTTCATAGGCTTCCATCTTGAGTCACTTGATGCCATTTACCCTCACTCGCATCTTCCGTGAACCTGCGTAATCATAGAATTCATTAAGTACCGATAGTTCCGGAATATTAACTCATTTAAGACATAGAAATGAAGCCTTTTGATAGGGGTTTTTAATCACAAAATGGACACTCATCAATCACGTGTTTACAAGTGAAAGCCGACCACAAGAAACCACCTGGGTTGCTAGTTCAACCGGTAATGCCGGAGTGGAAATGGGAGAACATAGCCATGGACTTCATCACGAAGTTACCAAGAACGAGTAGTGGTTGGGACACCATTTGGGTGATAATTGACCGGTTGACTAAGTCGGCTCATTTCTTAGCCATCCGGGAAGACGACAAATTTGACACCATGGCACGTTTGTACATCAAAGAAGTGGTATCCAAGCATGGAGTGCCGATTTCCATAATAACCGATCGGGATACCCGATTCACTTCAAAGTTTTGGAAGGCGTTCCAAAAGACAATGGGCACTAAACTCGATATGAGTACGGCGTTCCATCCTCAAACCGACAGTCAAAGTGAAAGAACAATCCAAACGCTTGAAGACATGTTAAGGGCTTGTGCCATCGAGTTTGGTGGCAATTGGGATGTACACCTACCGTTAGTCGAATTCTCTTATAATAATAGTTATCATGCTACTATCCAAATGGCGCCATTTAAAGCTTTATATGGGAGAAAATATAGGTCACCGTTAGCTTGGGCGGAAATTGGCGAAAGCCAACTCATTGGACCCGAAATTGTTATTGAAACAACTAAGGTGATCTCACAAATTAAAGAGGAGATGAGAGTGGCACGAGAAAGACAATTGAAGAACACAAACGTTAGACGACGACCTCTTGAATTTGAAGTAGGTGATTATGTTTTGTTAAAAGTGTCCCCATGGAAAGGCGTGGTTCGATTTGTGAAACGTGGCAAGTTAGGGCCAAGGTATATTGGTCCATTTAAAATCCTTGAACGAATTGGCCCGGTAGCGTATTGATTGGAACTCCCTCAAGATTTGAGTGGAGTTCATAATGTCTTCCATATTTGTAATCTCCGGAAGTGTTTGGCCGATCCAACACTTCACGTGCCTCTTGAAGAAATTCGTATCGATAAAACGTTAAAATTTGTGGAAGAGCCAATACAGATTTTAGATCGGCAAACTAGGAAGCTAAAGAATACCCGGTATACACTTGTTAAAGTGAGATGGCAAGCGAGACGTGGGCCCGAATTTACTTGGGAACGGGAAGACTCTATGAAGGCCAAGTACCCCCATTTATTTACCGAGGCTAGTTAGAATAGAATTTCGGGATGAAATTCCTTTAACGGGAGAATGATGTAACATTTGTGAATTTTGACTAGTTTGACGTGTAATTAACATGAGTAAACGTGACTAAATTATGTATGACCCGTTGATTTATACGTGCAATGTGACCAACTAATTTATTAACCTAAGACGATTTAATGCTTATTTGATGATTTTATGACGAATAATACTAGTTGAGATTATATTATCGTATTAAGTCGATTTCGTGTCGTAACGTGACGTTTAATTGTATAGAAATGTATTCGGGTGATCCACGGGTCGACCCAATTGACTCATGGACCACCCAATGACCCAACCCTATCCAAGACTCACCAATCACACTCTTCCCTCATCTCATCCATCCATTTCATTTCATCTCACCTCTCTCACATTGAATGCAAGAACAACTCTTGCATCCTCTCTCTCTCGATCTCTCTCTAAACTCTTATATCATTAAATGTTATTCAAACCAGATTTGTATTAAATTCATCATCTATTTCTCATTTAATCCTCACATCAAAAGATCAAATCTTCAAGTGCAAGAAATTACCATTTTCGGGTCAAATTCGAAATTTAAAGCTTGTTGGAAGATTTTGGTGAGCAAACTTGCCTTAATATTATTGTTTTATTTTTATTATCATTATTTTGGTTAAAACAAAGTAACCTTGGGTCAAAATTTGTGTTAAAACCTTCTTGGGTCGGATTTAGGGTTTCAAGTGGTCAAATGGGTCAAAACCGGGTTTTATACCTAAATGGTGATTTGAATCGAATCTTTGTAGTGGGAAGTGTTTGTAAACATGTTCTTAGTCTAAGTTAAACAAGTCTTGGTCGAATTTCGGGCTAAATCCGTTGGAAACGAAAATTAGGGTTTTATATTTTAAAAATTAGGTCAAAAAGAAAAAGGAAAAACAATTTTATTGGAAATGATGTTTGAACCTGAAATTTTGTAATGAAAAGCATTTGTTTACATCCATACGTGCCTAACAAGGATTAAAATCGAGTCTTGGATCAATACAATCGAATTCGAGTGCTGGAATTAGGGTTTGTGTGACCTTGGTCGAGTTTGACTTTAAAGTCAACTCCCTTCTTACCCAGTTTGCTCCTCCTCCCCTGCCAGAATTTTGCTTGTTTCGGGTGTGGCATCCGCTACGCCGATTTGGGCGTAAATTACGCTGGTCAACTTTTGGTGGCGTCTAATACGGTCACTTGACCGTAGGTTACGCTGGTATACAAACCCATTTTGAGCCTGACACCATTTTTCTTCTGTCTACGCTGAAAATTAGACTCGAGACGCTAAAATAAGCTTATTCCAGCCACCGTACCTTACGGTGTGTATCACCGTACCTTACGCTAAGCCAACCCAAGCCACCGCCCCTTACGCCGCTCCTCACCGTAGCTTACGCTAGTACAAAACGCACCACCGTACCAGACGCCACCCATTGGAGTCTGTTATGCTGCTTTCCAATTTCGGGTTTCCTGGTTTTACTAGTTTGACATCCATTTTCCTTGCATCGAGTCCAGCTTCGTGTAGGGCCTTCCCTCATCATTTTTGGTGTCCTATTCTGTCCTTGGGAGGTGTTTAAAGTTGGGAATGAAAGGTTTAGTCTCAATTGAACACGAATGAGTATAAGTCGACTTGTATATATATATACAAATATATATATATTGCATATATATATATATATAATATATATATATATATCTATATATATATATATATAATATATATATATAATATATATATATATTATATATACATACATATTATATCTATATATATATATATATATATCTATATATATTCAGTCTATATATATATATATCTATATCTATATCTATATATATATATTATATATATATATCTATATATATATATCTATATATATATATATATATCTATATATATATATATATATATCTGATCTATCTATATCTATATATATATATATATATATCTATATATCTTCAGTCTATATATATATATATATATATCTATATATATATATTATATATATATATATCTATATATATACATTATATATATATAATATTGTATATATATATTATAGACGTTTATATGTGACGAATGACGTATATTATATATTATTATGTATTGACGTGACGGTGGATTGACGAATCCACACCCGGTATGATCATGGCCACTTTATAACGATGTTATACTTGTGACGTATGACGTATATTAATATTATATATTATTATGTATTGACGTGACGGTGGATTGACGAATCCACACCCGGCATGATCATACTCGGGATAAGGGTTTTGAACCCATATTATGACGTTTATATATATATTGACGATTATTGTGACGTGTTTATTGTATTGACATTGATGTATTATATTATATATATTATATATTAGATTATTGTGACGTGACGTTTATTGTATTGTCTTGTATTGACGTGAATCCTTTTAGGGTTCCCTTGACGTGATTAGGTATCCTAATCCTCGTTTATCGTTAACGGTTGATATCCCGACACTTGATTTTCATTTCTTAAACCTACGAACTCACCAACTTTATGTTGACGCATTTTAGTACACTTTTCAGGTGAACAGATAAACCAGAGACGTGTTGGATGATTGCTTGATTGTTTGCATGCTAGGATTGGACTTGGACTATTCTTGGATCCGTGATTCATAGTTCCCACTTATGGGTTATGCTTAGGATCATTTACCATCTTTTGAACTATTCTTTTGTAAACGTTTGATGGGCGTGCTCCTTATGCATTTTTGTATGATTCCGGTACTTGTAATTGATTGAATTGTATGGATTGTCCAATCCTTTTAATGCATTTAGAATTGTCTCTACTTAATTTCCATGTCGTGTTGTGCTTATCTTGTAACCCTCGTGATTCCGCCTTGTCGGGGTGTTACATTCAATGAGTAGGATCTTTGGTTTGAAAAATATACTCGAGTTGACGGGTGATGATCATAAACGAGTTAGAACATCCATGGTTTCGTTTTTGAAGATTGAAGTTTTGAAACAATATGTTGCGAAAGTAGAAGATGAAATCCAAAACCATCTTCAAATATATTGGCATGGTAAAAATGAAGTCAAGGTATTCCTTATAAAGTTATATTAAAACTAAACTAATAAACAACAATACATAATCGTGTCAAAAAGTACACGAGAAAACTGAAATGTAAACAGTTACACCTCTATCTGCGTATAAAAAGCTAATCATGTTCGTATATTTGCCTTTTGTTTTTGCATTCTCAATATTCTATACATCCAACATTAATAATGATATAGGTGCAACCCTTAATGAAGACTTCGACCTTCAACGTGATCTGTTCGCTACTATTTGGGATTGAAAGAGGGCCTAACAGAGATCAATTATTACCACTTTTTGAAGTTATAATCGCGGGCTTAAAGCAAGGATGAAATTGGTGAAGATGCTTGAAAAACTTTTGTGTGAGAAAAGGGAGGCGGTTCGAGATCAAGAGAAGCAAGCGAACCCTCGAGGAGATCTTATAACCTCATTTCTCGACATTCATGGTGATGATAGCAGAACAATGATGTCAGATGAGGAGATCATTGACAACATTGTTCTTGTGATGGTCGCAGGATATGACACAACCTCTACCCTCCTCACTTTTTTCCTTAGGCTTTTGGCAAACAATGAATCTATCTATTTTGATATACTCCAAGGTAATTATCTTTAGTAGGATATAATCATCTTTATTTTTGTTTAACAGTTTTTATTGATTGCAATTGTTAGTCTGGTACTGGTCTTGGAACAAGTCCAAACAATATAATAATATTATAAATCAATTAGTTATACACTCTTTTATATATAATTATACCTTCATAATTAAATATTTTGTATAACTGAGAACAAACGAGAACGAAACTAAGGTGGTAGATTGAATTTCAATATTCAAGTCTAAGTAGTTACACAAGAGAAACCACTGACTTGCACCTCTTAATTAAGGAAAATTAATGAATCTGTTATTGTTGTAGCAAAAAATAAGCTTACAGTACAGTCTACATTAAGGGGGTGCTTGGTTGGGGGTATTATGGGGTAAGGAATGGGTAAGGGAATGATTATGTGTAAATAATGCAATCATTAATCAATAATGGGTAATGAAGCATTACTTGGTAAATTGGGGGGAATGGTAATGATAACCCACTTACCATAGGTCACTACTACCACCACCATTTGCCGCCACCACCCCCGCCACCTTCCGTCACCACCACCACTTGTCGTCTCCACCACCACCTATCACCACCACCACCTATCACCACCACCTCCGCCACCACCACCACCACCACCTATCACCACTACCACATGCCGCCACCACCACCACCTACCGCCACCACCACCATATCACCACCCTATCGCCACCACCACCACCCGCCGCCACCGGTGCACCGCCAATACCTATCACCACCACCTACCGCCACCACCGCCAGTCACCACTTGCCGCCACCACCACCACCACCACCTCCGCCACCACCACCAGTCACCACTTGCCACCACCACCACTATCACCACCACTTATCGCCACCACCACCACCCGCCGCCACCGGTGCACCGCCAATACCTATCACCACCACCTACCACCACCACCGCCAGTCACCACTTGCCGCCACCACCACCAGTCACCACCTACTGCCACCATCTATCACCACCCGTTATCGCCACCACCACCACCACCGCCACCACCGCCAGTCACCACTTGCCACCACCACCACCACCACCACCACCTACCGCCACCACCGCCAGTCACCACTTGCCGCCACCACCACCACCACCATCAGTCACCACCTGCCGCCACCATCTGTCACCACCCGTTATCGCCACCACCACCACCTGCCGCCACCGGTGCACCGCCAATACCTATCACCACCACCTACCGCCACCACCGCCAGTCACCACTTGCCGCCACCACCACCACCACCACCACCGTCAGTCACCACTTGCCGCCACCACCACCACCTACCGCCACCACCACCAGTCACCACTTGCCACCACCACCACCACTTACCGCCACCGGTGCACCGCCAATACCTATCACCACCACCACCACCACCTCACCACCACCACCACCACCTATCACCACCACCTACCGCCACCACCGCCAGTCACCACTTGCCGCCACCACCACCACCACCACCACCTAGTCACCACCACCTCACCACCACCACCTACCGCCACCACCACCAGTCACCACTTGCCACCACCACCACCTATCATCACCACCACCACGACCCGCTTCCACCACCACCACCAACTATCACAATCACCACCACGTGTTTTATATAATGACAATGAATAATGATTAATGTCTATCAACCAGCCAACATTAATGCAATGATAGTATTCCTTTGCATTCCTTTGCCTTTCTCATTCCCTAATTTCAACCAAGCGCCCCCTAAATACTTAGGCCGGTGCCAACGCCATCTTCACAACTCGGTGTGGCACCTCTTCCTCTCTTCCTGCGTTGGCACCAACTCGGCGTGGCACCTCGTTCTAACACCCCCTTCCTTGTAGCGCCGAGCGAAGAAGAGTCCAAGTGGGGTCCAAGTGGGGCCATGACCTGATGTAAACAAAAAAAACGTTTTTTTTTTTAATTTTGAAACAAACGGTCAAGTTTTGTTTTTTTTTCTTTTCCACCTTTTATTTAAACAACACTACTCACTCTTTCAAACACACACACACATTACTCTTTTAAACAATAAACACACACATATACTCTTTCAAATCCTTTCTTAATCTTCACCTAATCATGTCTCGAAATAATGAAAACGCAAACCAAAATCAACCCTTTCAAGATATGTGGCAACAAATTCTCGATTACCCGCAACCGGCAATGTCATCAACCAATCAAAGCCAAACAAACCACCTTTCTGGCGCCTCCAATCCGCCCCCTATGGGTCCTCCGGCAAGTTATATGGTTAACACATTTTCACAACCATTTTATAACACCATGAACTACAACCCAATTATGGGTAACAATTGGAACGATACTCAAAGAATGGCGTTAGCTCAAGCTCAAATGGCGTTCGAATTTCAAGTACAACAACAACAACAACAACAACAACAACAACAACAACAACAACAACAACAACAACAACAACAACAACAACAACAACAACAACAACAACAACCACCACAACAACAACAACAACAACAACAACAACAACAACAACAACAACAACAACAACAACAACAACAACAACAACAACAACAACAACAACAACAACAACAACAACAACAACAACAACAACAACAACAACAACAACAACAACAACAACAACAACAACAACAACAACAACAACAACAACAACAACAACAACAACAACAACAACAACAACAACAACAACAACAACAACAACAACAACAACAACAACAACAACAACAACAACAACAACAACAACAACAACAACAACAACAACAACAACAACAACAACAACAACAACAACAACAACAACAACAACAACAACAACAACAACAACAACAACAACAACAACAACAACAACAACAACAACAACAACAACAACAACAACAACAACAACAACAACAACAACAACAACAACAACAACAACAACAACAACAACAACAACAACAACAACAACAACAACAACAACAACAACAACAACAACAACAACAACAACAACAACAACAACAACAACAACAACAACAACAACAACAACAACAACAACAACAACAACAACAACAACAACAACAACAACAACAACAACAACAACAACAACAACAACAACAACAACAACAACAACAACAACAACAACAACAACAACAACAACAACAACAACAACAACAACAACAACAACAACAACAACAACAACAACAACAACAACAACAACAACAACAACAACAACAACAACAACAACAACAACAACAACAACAACAACAACAACAACAACAACAACAACAACAACAACAACAACAACAACAACAACAACAACAACAACAACAACAACAACAACAACAACAACAACAACAACAACAACAACAACAACAACAACAACAACAACAACAACAACAACAACAACAACAACAACAACAACAACAACAACAACAACAACAACAACAACAACAACAACAACAACAACAACAACAACAACAACAACAACAACAACAACAACAACAACAACAACAACAACAACAACAACAACAACAACAACAACAACAACAACAACAACAACAACAACAACAACAACAACAACAACAACAACAACAACAACAACAACAACAACAACAACAACAACAACAACAACAACAACAACAACAACAACAACAACAACAACAACAACAACAACAACAACAACAACAACAACAACAACAACAACAACAACAACAACAACAACAACAACAACAACAACAACAACAACAACAACAACAACAACAACAACAACAACAACAACAACAACAACAACAACAACAACAACAACAACAACAACAACAACAACAACAACAACAACAACAACAACAACAACAACAACAACAACAACAACAACAACAACAACAACAAAAAAAGAAATTTTCTGTATGTAGATCATAATGACTTGAACTTCACTTTACATGTATATAATTTTGATATTATAGAGCATGAAGAAATATCCAAGACTAAATCACCAGGGGAAGCTCTCACATGGGAAGATCTTACCAAGATGAAGTGCACATGGAGAGTGGCAAGTGAAGTGCTAAGAGTAAAATACTCCTGCTGTTTTATCCTTTCGACGAGCTGCTCGAGATATCGAGTACGGAGGATATGTAATTCCCAAAGGATGGCAAGTATGTATAAGAAACCACTAACTAATAGATACTTAGATACGAAAGTATAGTTATTGCTAATATAACATGATGTGTTTTCATTAGGTAATGTTGTCTGCAACCATGACACATATGGACGATAGCATTTTTCAGAACCCAGCCATGTTTGATCCGACCCGATTTGATAAAAACATACATCCAAAACCACCACCTTTCAGTTTGTTGGCATTTGGAGCTGGGGCAAGGATGTGTCCTGGTATGGAGTTTGCGAAAATGGAAATATTAGTCATGATTCATCGATTGGTGACACAGTTTAAGTGGGAGCTTTTTAACAAAGAAGAAGCATTCAAAAGAATCCCAATGCCAGAATTTGATCAAGGGTTGTTTGTTCAGATCAAACCAGTTTAAATAACATTTGTGTCAAAAAAAAAACTTGAATGTTAGGAGGAAATGTTTAAAACTGAAACCATAATTGCTTCAACTAATAGAGTTGTAAACTTAATAATGACAATGGGCTTTCTTACCATGTTATACCCCAATGCATATTTAGGGTATTTTACATGATATTTGTTTATGAATATAGTTAAACAATTCTTTTTTATTTTTATTTTTATTATCTGTTTTTGGATTAGCAGATAGTACATATTTAAGATGAGAAAACAAGATGCTCGAGCAAAATTTTAAACAATAATAATAAAAAGAAATACAAGTATTGAATGTAGTCTAAAGATAAACAAATAGACGTGATCGCTAGTTACCACCACCATGTGGTGTGTTGGTAAAAAGAGCATGGTTGGATCAAGAAGATTAACACATTTATTTCTGGAGACAGAAGTTAAGGGTTCAATTCTCATTCATGCAAAGGCAGAGGTCATTTTCTATCATTTAGATGGAACCTGAAAGCAGATTCTCTACCTGGGTAGAAGTAAGGCTGTCTATATCTCAACCTCTCCCATACATCGTTGAGGTATTGAGACTCAAAACTCGTAGAACTCAGCATTGAGTGTTTACTTTTATCTATTTGGTGTGTTGGTAAGATTCCCCTTCTCATTAAGTTTCTCATTAAGTTCATCAAGGTTCGATTGTGACTCTCACCAATGGTTAGTGGTATTGTGCAATGAAGGCACAAATTAACTACCGGTCTGCGAGTCTAGCCTGAGCGCAAATAGGTTTTACCATAGTAGTTTTCAAGTGACAAGTTTTCCCTGAAACTGAAGATGGAAGATTTGTGCTACCCAACTTAACTAGTACAAGTGGATATGGATACGGTCTTTTCGCTATTCGAACTTTTTCCAGCATTATATGTTGGTCGTTTGTGATCATTTATATTTTAGCCTTAAATCTCAAAAACCTGTTCCGTGACAAATAACGAGAATGATACTCGCACGGTGTGCATATATTGATATTTCTATTAAAAATAATTTTTAATTCGATTACCATATGCATTTAGGATTGATGGTTGCAACAAGTGGCTTGGCCACCACCGACTTCTAGTTATTTAGTACACCGACATATTTAAATTGTGTTTTTTAATTAATTGGCGAAATTTTAAAGATGGAAATAATTAACCAAAGTTATTTCCATTCGTTAGCACACCAAAATGACTATTTCCCATCAATTTCTCACGGATTTTGGCCGTCGTTAAAAGGGGCAAGAGAAATATTTTCCCACGAACTTTTCCACGGCCACTTAATATTTCCACAGTTTTCCACGGGCAAAAAACTCGTGGGAAATATTTCCACGAATTTTCCCACAACAACACTGACAGTTTTCCTACAGATTTTCAAAGAAGTTCTTTTGGAATTTTCCCACGGATTTTATCTTACCACCGATTTCACGGACATTATTTCCCATAGATTTGCCACGAATTTATTTGTATTAGTTTCCCACAAATTTCTCACAAATCGACTCTTCATGATTTTCCCACGAATATGATTTCTTTTTCCCAAATATTTCCCATGAATGATATTTTTAAATAAAAATAGATTTTCGGGGTTTTTATTACATTCGTTCCTCTAATACGCCAATTCAACCACAAAAAACAAAAGTAATAAATAAATATTGAAATTACTAAATTGCATAATCTATCTATAATATAACTAAAAAAGGAGGTTGGGGGTACACTTGGCACCCTAATCCCCCTCCTTGAGCCTAATTCTCCATCCTAATTAATCCTCTATTTTTCTATATTTTTTTAAAATTTTCTAGGCCAACCTATATTCTATTAAAAAAATAAAAAACAAATCTTTTTATGCTTAAAACTCTCCAAAAGATTATTATATATATACAACCTAATAAATAAACCCTCACGAATTCTCAACAAAAAAAAAAGTTCGACTACCTCACGAATTCTCAATAAAAAAAAAGTTCGACTTACTCAACAAACAAAAAGGTTTTTTTTATATATATTTTGTTCATGTTTAATCATTATTATTTGACATTGAATTCTTATGTTATTCATCTCTTTTAATTTAGTTCTAGGATAAAATCCTCACGACTTCTCAAAAAAAAAGGTTCGACTACTCACGAATTCTCAACAACAAAAAAAAATTCGACTTACTCAACAAACAAAAAGGTTTTTTTTATATATTTGTGTTTAATCATTATTATTGGACATTGAATTCTGATGTTATTATTATTATTCATCTTTTCTAATTTAATTTGTTGTCCATTATAGGTTTATTATGGCTTATTCTTCAACTACAAAAAATAAGATCACGTTAGTTCATCTTGAAGATCTTAACCCAACACATGTTAACCATCATCTACGACTCTGTGTTGTGCATGTATGGACTGTTTCGGATTGGAACAACCCGAAGAAAATTAAAACATTCGAGATGGTCTTTGTTGATGAATTGATATGTATTTTTATAATTTTTTAAAAGTTTCTACTATATCCGCATATTTCTTTTTGGGTTTTTTTCCTAAACATGTTGCATATTTGTTTTTGGGCATCTTTTCTTTCTTTGCACACACATATAAATATATAACCTAAGAAAAAGGAGTAATAATTTGTATTTGGTTACAACTTTAGGAGATCGAAAGATCCAACTGTTTTTCTTCACCTCTTTCATCATCTGATATCTTTCCTTCTTTCTTTCTTCAAACTGCAAATTTTTTATTTAACTAATTATTACAAATTAATAAACAAAAATAACGAATTTTCCAATAAAAAAGAAGTTGAAAAAAGGGGTTAACTGAAATCGATATTGATATGGAGTTAATCTTCATATGTTTCGTTTTCTTTAATTTGTACTTTATCTATTTGAATTTTATTTAGTTCTTATTTAACATACTTCAAATTTTTTTAAAACTTTCATTAATATATTTTGAGACTACCCGTCCAATGGACGGGCCTGAAGACTAGTGATAAAAATATTTAACAATAATCAAAGTACATCCGCTAACTAAGAATTCATAAGCATCAGTTGCCTAAATGCCTACGACTCTTGACAATCTTTTCATGTTTGTCTTCAACTCTTCCGCTTTCCTCTCACCCGTCTCATCTTTGCTCTTGGTCTCTACGGATTTCTTTTCTACTTCTTTCAAGTTATGCACCTATGAAGTTAAACACATACATATAAATAACCAGCAAAGGTGTATCCAAGGAGTTATATAATAGTAACAACATATATTGAGTCAAAACAATCCCAACAGCTTTAACTCCAAAATAACAATTATAATACAGTGTTTGGTTGGTCCTTAATTCCATCGGCAAGTTTTACAAATTAATTGATTATTTCACATATTAATCGTGAATAGTGTCTGCGGTCCACTCTAACATCCACAACTTTTATAAGCTTATTAATTATTTCACATATTATAAGAGACGATTTCATGCGTAATACATATTTAATCGTTATTTCGGCATCACTTCAATTATTATTTATTTATTTTTAATTTTTTTTGTCTTCTTTATTTTTGTCCTCCTTGTGCTATACAAAAAGAATGATTATAAATTTAGAAATAATATAAAATTATTGCTACGTGCTTGACAAACAAAATTGGAAAATGATTAATGTGACTAATTTGTATGTCTAAAGATATGCCTAAAAGAGAGATCAAGACATGTGGCAAGATCAAAGATAAATATGATGAAAGAGAAAGAGTGGAAAACATGTGTCATGTGATATATAAAGTAGGCCTATTTTTAGGCATATGAATTAGACATATATATCATTATCCAACAAAATTTATCTACTTTAATAAAATACTTTTTACCATATCGTTTTCGAGAATCCAAGCGTTTTAAGATGGTTGTGTACCTTTGCCTTTGTCGGCATCATAAATTACAAAGAAGGTATGTCATGTACATAAAATGATAAAATGATGGTCATTGAGGTTGACATTTCCTTTATACGGAGTATTTCTTTTATGATTTTGCCGGTCGAACACATATAAGTATTTCTAACAAGTATTTCTACGTTCACATGCTTCAGCCAACAACATTTAATTCATTTTATTTTGCCGGTCGAACACATATAAGTATTTCTAATAAATATTTCCAATCATTTGATTTTACATATCACATTAACAACAACAATACCTTATCTTAACAAATAAAAATGAGGAATAAGAGAGATAAGATATAGACAGTTTTATTTTTAAATAAAAGTAAAGAGGCTGTTTCGTGAAACATCTTCGACTCAGAGCTTAACTCTTGAAATAATTCTCCACGCCAAGATGAATTGAAACCAAAATTAAAGAGAGAACCGAGAGCTCGATCTGATCTAATTAAAGAAAAGAAAAACTTTCTCTAGAAACAACTCAATGGTTATAATATATATTTTACATATATACTGTATACATATGTTATTATCTGCTCGTGAGTTTATCAATGCAAACAAACCAAAAAGCCAAGTGAAGAGATGGTACCTACCATTACAACATTATTGTCTTGTCTTCCTAAATGATTTCAATGTAAAAAATCCTCGTTTCTAAAAAAATTCTTATCATTGATTAAAACAGCCAATGACCTATACTTTCTCGTAATAATTGGAACATTTTTTCTCAAGGGGTGTTTGATTTATGATATTCTGTAGAATTTAAAGAAATTCGGAATTCAAGTTACATGAAATTATGTCTGTTTCTTGTAATTTTTTTCCCTTCAAATTAACGTTTTCATTCCAACTCATCAAACTCAATATAAATCTAATTGGTTTACCATGTGATGATGATAGAAAAAGTCGCTCATAAACATATATAAATATTATTCAAAAACTTATACAATTATTCAAGGGTTCGATCCTCATGCCCAGCAAGGCTGGAGGGCCTTTTCTACCTATGGTAGAACATGGAACCAGCCTCTTTACCTTTGGTAAGGGTAAGGCTGTCTACATCTCAACCTCCCCCATACACCGTCGAAGACGGTATTGGGACCCAAAAACCCGTGGAAGACGGCATTGGGAGTTACTTACTTATGGATTAAAACAATACTCTCTTTAAACTGAAATTTGGCATTGCCCTCCCTTTCAATGATGTCCACCCCTTAAGATCGAGCCTTATTATTCTCGGGGGATGAAATGCGACCAAATGATCGCTGAGATAATTGATCGGAGCCAAGGGTTACTGAAAATATGTCCAACGTACACGGGCATAAAGGGACTTGATATAGGATTTATCAAACGTTCATAAACATAAACGAACGAACGAGAGCT
The DNA here is from genome assembly GCA_034093135.1 of Erigeron breviscapus. Lineage (NCBI taxonomy): Eukaryota > Viridiplantae > Streptophyta > Magnoliopsida > Asterales > Asteraceae > Erigeron > Erigeron breviscapus. Next base: position 160,287,233 of record CM067168.1, read on the forward strand.
TTGTTCATGTTCGTTCATTTAACTAAACAAACATATTTTTGTTTTCATGTTCGTTCATTTAACTAAACGAACATAAACAATGAACTTTCCGCAGAATGGTTAATGAGTTGTTCAGTTCGTTTAGAGCCTATTAGTAATTATTTTGAGAACAAGTATAAAATTATTGGAATGCAAGTATGGAATGTTTGGGCCTAGTTACATAGCACTTGCTGCAGACTCTAACCAAAGGCTAGCCATCAAGAACTAAAGGCAGAAGAATCAAAAATAAATTGCACAAAGTTAGATATAGTTATAGCTTTTAATCAAATATCTATACATATAAAATCAAATCCGTTGAAGAGATTAAGATAATAACCATGAATAATAGGAGAGGAAAACTAAAGCAGAAGAAACTCCAATTTTGATTTGAACTTATATACATGTAACAACATTAAATATACTCACTTTACACTAAATATCGGAGAAGCATGTGTAGACAAAGAGCAAATATAGCAATATCATATTACAAAAAGGTATATGATATTGATTAACAAAAGGAAAGTAACTCATGGTCCATTCGAAAAACCTCCATGTCTTGTTTTCCCAAACACACAAGTGCTTCAATACCTTCATTGTTAGGGGTATCCATGCTGTGACAACTCGTAATTAATTAACAACGAGTTAGTCTTAATCTTGTTTAAGATTAGTCATTATCATAATCTCGTCGAATTTAGACTGTCATTTGACGTGGAACTTATTAGACTTTTGGACTTTTGACTTAGTCAAATTAGACGTATCTTGATGACGTAGACTATTAGCTATCTAGACGAATGCCGAGTCTTTAAAATAACTTTAAATTAATATTTAAAGGTTATGTCTTGAACAAAATAATTAGACTGTCTAGACTTAATATTATAAAGTTCCCTTTGACGAAACTTTATTGGCTTGTCTTGACTAAAATGAGACGAGGGAAAATACCTTTACTTTACATTTTTGACTTTTAGGTCAAACGATGTTTAATCGTAAGCATTTTACCGAATTAAGGGTATAAAATGTTGTCAAAAAGAAGCCACATGGGCTTATTTGGTTTGAAAGGCTGGGAGGGAAACAACAAAACCCCCCCTCACCCCCTTTTTCTTTGTCTGGTCGATCAAACACACACAGAGAACACACACAAAATTCCTTTCTATGCTCTAAATCATTTTGGCAAGGAGAAATCAAAGGGAAATCAAAGGGATTAATCATATTTCATAATAACTTAGGGTTTTGGCAAGGATCATAATCATCAATTATCCTTTTCTTCATTTTTCTCAAGAACACCAATTGGTAAGTAACTTTCTCAAACTTTGATTTTATTTAAATTCATTAAAGGGTTTATTTCAGTTATATAATTCGAATTTAGAAGCCTTGGAATGTGATATGAAATTAGGGTTTATTGATTTAATGAAGTTTTGGATTAGAAATTTGGTTTTGAAATCAAAAGAGACGAATTTGTGAAATGATTGGTAAAATGAGTTGTTACCAGTTTTCTTTGATCATGTATATAGTCATTTTAATGAAAAGAACTGATTTAGTGTCGATATGGTTTGCTAAAAATGGTCATAAACCAGGTTTTTCACTCAGTCAGGTGGAACTCGCGCCGCGAGCCTTCCAGGTCGCGCCGCGAGGTGTATGAATTTCGAACAGGACCTGCCCTTTTGTTGCGACTCGCGCCGCGAGACCTCCAGGTCGCGCCGCGAGGAGCTGCCCAGGTCGCGCCGCGAGCCAACTTGGTCGCGCCGCGAGTTTTGGTACAGTTTGTCATTTCAGATTTTTGACAACTGATGAACTTGAACCTCGTTTATACGAATTGATACTTTAGACTACTTTATAATGACAATGTCATTGACGTTGGTATTTTTGAGTCAAATGAAACGGACGTTTAAATCACATTCTCGGCTAGGGCATTCTAGGATTGATAGCTAAGTAGTTGTACGTAGGATACTTGTCGTCGTGAGATTTGATCCTCACCATTCGTGCTCATATCCTAGGTTGTGGATAGACGTTGGAGACTAGACTGCTCATATTCTTGGACTACTCATACTTTAGCTCGTAGACTGCTAAGGTGAGTTTATGGCGCCCTTTTTCCTTTACTTTGGGCCTGAAAGCATGTACTGTTGTATACACTATTTATTAAATAAATGATTGTTTTGTGAGTATGCCATGTGATTTGGATACTTAGATCATTTGACTTAAATTTGCCATGTTGGGCTGTCGAAAATGTGTATACGTGTCATTTATTAAATGTTGGATAAAATGACGTTGAATTGCCGTGTGATGGCTGATAAAATTGTTTCTTTGTGTTTGACGAACTAAAATGATCCCCCTTATGTAGTTTTACCATTATGAGATTTTAATGGTAGTCTTGTCAGCTTTCGTACTGACAGTCTTGTATAAAAGGTCGGATCTAGATATACCGACTGATTTTGAAATAAAAGTATTGTTAGATGTTGTATTCTAACTGCGGCAGGTATATTATCTTTGTCAGACTTCGGTCTGTACAGTCATATATTATCTTTGTCAGACTTCGGTCTGTACAGTCATATATTATCTTTGTCAGACTTCGGTCTGTACAGTCATATATTATCTTTGTCAGACTTCGGTCTGTACAGTCAGCATATAATTGTCGGACTTCGGTCTGTACAGTCATGTCTTATAATTTCGTGTAATGGTATTATCACAAGGGCGACAAAACTATTGTCAACATGCCGTAAGCGTGGTGGGTACGCCGATGGTACACCCTATATATAAGCGTTGAAAGTATGTTGGAAGTAGAAGCCTAAGTGTTTTAGTCTCATTGCCGGATATCCTAAGTGTTTTGGTTAAATTGTCGGATCTAGATATCTCGACTGTCTTGGTTGTGGTCCGCACCCCATTTTCGAAGGGAAATCCTGTGCGAGTATAGACATATTTGTGGTCCGCACCCCATTGTTGAAGGGAAATCCTGTGCGAGTATAGACATTTGTGTGGTCCGCACCCCATTGTTGAAGGGAAATCCTGTGCGAGTATAGACATATTTGTGGTCCGCACCCCATTGTTGAAGGGAAATCCTGTGCGAGGTTATGGTCCGCACCCCATTGTTGAAGGGAAATCCTGTGCGAGGCATATGCTGTCATCAGATCTAGATATACTGATTGACGTGATATAAGATGAGTTCAGATTTAGATATACTGACTATCTTATTATAAATTGTGATATAAGATGTGCCCAGATTTAGATATACTGGCTGTCTTGTTATAAAAGTGTTGTCAGATTTAGATATACTGACTGTTTGGTCTTTTATAACTATATGTCATTGTGCTGTATCAATGACGAATAAATATTTGGTCAAACACACTGTAAACTCACCAACTATTTCGATAGTTGATCCTCTCAAATTTCATGCTTTTCAGGTGACCATCAGTAAGTCTTGGAATCGTCTTTGGCATTATAGGGCCAATCTTTTGACTTTGGACGTACAATTAGCATCAGACATTGAGGGCTCTCATGCTTTTGGCTTTAATTGTATTTGACTGTCCAGACTTTGAACTTGTATTCTGTGGGCCCAGTTCCAAATGTGGATGACTTGTATCCGTATTTTGGGGTCCACATTTTGAACGATTATACTTGTATTGACTTGTATTGGTATAAATGGATGTAATCTCTATTAACCTTCTGATTAGTATGCAATTCTTTGTTAACCCTGTATTTCCGCTACAACGGGGTGTGACAAGAACAAAGCTATTCTTTGTTAGATTTCCACCAAGAGTTGCTTTTATAGGTTTTCCCCACCCAAAATCGATACTATATATAGAAGATCTGCATAAGCTTGAACATATATAAGCATCTCTAAATCTTGTCAAGATCTGCTCTTGAAAATCAGCTTCTGAAATGACGTTCTGAAGATGAGCGAAGGCGGATTCAATATTTTTTATACCCTGGATTTGCATCTTATGTTGTTGGAGCTCACCGATGATCAAATCCGGCTTCATTTCACCTTCATTTTTTGTTTGAATGTACATCGTGATAAGAATATCTCCTACACTTTTGTCTGGCAATGGTTCTATCATTTTGCCTCTTATGTTTATTGGATGAGCAAGAGCCGTGGGCTCGAAATGGCCTAAGTTATTTTTGGTTGCGGCTTTCACTGCACATTTATAAAGTAGCCATGTCAAAACATCTACACGAGTAGGGTTAAGGATTGGTTTTCCGGATTTTTGTGGTCATGGTTATCACTTTGCGTTTAAGTTTGTTAATTTTGAAGTTTGGGAATATAACACTTCTTGTGACACAATCATTTGATCTGTCAAGCAAAAATTCGGAAAAATTAATGTCTGTGTTTTTAAATGGAATAAAGTATGGCTCGTTATCAACGAGTGATTCATCTTTCTGTCTTGTTTTTCTAGCCCAGTCCTTTGTAAAATGAATCAAACTACTTGCATCCGCTATCTTATGAGAAAAAGATACAGCCACAGCTAAACCTCCACATGTAAAATGGTTGCATTGAACCGCTAGAGGAATGACTTGGTCACCTTGAACCCCATCACTTCTACGGTTCCATTGGTTCCATATTCGGCCATATGGAAAGAGTTGGTCAAGATCCTCGTGTTTTGAGTTTTGGAGGAAACCCAAGAGTGTGCTATCAATGGACACTTCAAGGAACTCGGCTCCATCATCGTTGCAATCTACGTAAGTCGGTGCATTTTTGACATGCCTACCAGCAAACGGGTAATATTTTGTAAGTGTTTGAGAAAATGAGTTCTTTAGGCGAGAAATTTTCTCATGGGAATTGAGATAAATGCCAGTATTTGGGAAGAATGTAACCATTGGGATAATTAAATGTGCTTGAAACACTTTGATCAAAAACAGAAAGATTGTATGTTTTAAGGTGAGAAGGGGTTGGAGAAGAAGGTTTGATGATTTCTTTTGACACAATTGTGTGAAGTTTTCTAGTTCTACTAAATCTAATTAGACTACTTACGATCGTCATATTCACAAATGAAACTTAATTAGCTATAGATTGATTTTGTGATATTGGTGATGGTATACTTTCTGGTGTCTTATATAGCCATTATTATCATGTTGTGGAAAGTGATTATAAAAAATATATGAACTTACTATCATCCAATATCAACCGAATTGAAGATGCTATAATAACAATTTCTATTCTAAAACTTATCGGAAGCTCCCTTCTTTTGATTTTTCTGCAACTATTTAACGATCAATGCTGATCATTATTGTTTCTTCTACATAATACTAATTGATATAAAAAATAAAATAGAATAAAATGTTTTTAAAAAACGATGGTACGTTGTATGAGACGGTCGTGAATAATGATGAATGTTCATATACTACGTCTCTGTTCTTGATTGGGAAAAGAAAATAAACTTATACATCGTTAAGTTTCATGAAAAAATCCCACAAGATTCTGGCAGGTTTTGAACCCCGGTTTGTGTATGAACTTAACCAAGTTTACTGAGTTTAATTAAGTCACATACTGTTTGTATAATAATCCAATACAACAAAGATCGTCTAATTAATCAAGAATACAGTCACACCATGGAGTTCAATTGGGTAGTTAGTCTGTTTTCCTCCATCATCATTGTTTACTTTCTTATTCTTTTTCGTCGAAAACAGCCCACAACCAGTGAAAAACTGCAACCACCAGCCCTACCCGGATGGCCTCTATTTGGCAACCTTTTCAATCTTGGTTCCATGCCTTATAGAACCATGGCAGAGCTAGACAAGATGTATGGTCTCCGGTTGTTAGGCTAAAACTCGGCTCCATGAACGTCGTGGTGATCTTGAGCATCAAGGCATCAACTGAATTGTTCAAGAACAATGATTTATCATTTGTAGATCGTAGTATCATGGAGAACAACAAGTGTCATGGCTTTATGATACGAACCTTACCTAAATGGGCCTCAACCTTAGCCATTTAACCCAATAAAAGAGGCTGGAATTAACAGGGAGTTTTAGTAGTTTATGGGTGCTAAAAGATAGGAAGAGAAACTGCCTCAGAGTTTACATTATATATTTCTTGTTTTTCATTTGTTTTAGGTGTGGATGTTTTATATAAAATTAGGGTGATAAACCTTTGTTCCTGGAGATTAACCCATCTCGAATTGGGTCTTGGAGATTAACCCATCTCGAATTGGGTCATCTATCTTGTAATATTTCAGTGTCCAGCAATTAAATAAATCACTTGTTCTTATTTAATTTCTGGGTTCTATCACTTTAATAAATCATGTCTAGCTTTAGCTCCATATGGCCCGTATTGGAGAGGGCTAAAGAAAATTTGTACGGTTGAGATGTTTGCGGCTAAAAGAATCAATGAATCGACTGCAATAAGAAGACGGTGTGTTGATAACATGTTAAGTTGGATTGAAAAAGAGGCTACAAATTTGGAAAAAATCGGTAGTGGGGTTCATGTTGCCAAGTTTGTGTTTCTTGTTTCTTTTAACTTAATAGGGAACCTTGTTCTTTCCCGGGACATGGCTAGCCCCGATTCTAAACTTGGTTCAGAATTTTTTACACTAATGTCAAGTTTGATGGAGTTGGGAGGTTCTCCAAACATATCTGATTTCTTCCCATGGTTGAAGTGGTTTGATTTGCAAGGGTTGAGAAAGAAGCTTGATCAAGATACTAGAAAAGCCATAGAGATTGCAATGGCCTGGGTGGAAGAGCGGGTCATAGAGCGTAGAACAGAAGCGACGTCTCATGTCCAAGAAAGGAGGAAGGACTTCTTGGACATCTTATTGGACTATGAAGGCATTGGAAATGACGAACAGGGAAAGATGTCGAAAAAGGACATCTCCATTTTTATTTTGGTCCGTGTTAGAGCCTTAATTTGTCTTAGATATTGGTTGTTAAAACTTATGTTTTTGGTATCACTTATATTCTAGTTGTATAAATTAACCCTGTTTTCTTAACAATTCGACAGGAGACTTTTCTGGCTGGGATGGAAACAACAAGTAGCACCGTTGAATGGGCTCTTAGCGAGTTACTACGAAGCCCTGAAAAAATGACTCGTGTGAAAAATGAGCTAGAATTGGTCATTGGGAAGAGCCAAAAACTTGAAGAAAGTTACATAAGCAACCTTCATTACCTACAAGCTATTATAAAAGAAACCCTGTGACTCCACCCTCCGCTTCCTTTCCTAATCCCACGGAAGGCTAGACATGACACCGATTTCAAGGGGTACCATATACCAAAAGACACCCAAATGTTGGTAAATGCATGGGCCATAGGTAGAGACCCCGAGTACTGGGAGGACCCCGATTTATTTAAGCCCGAGAGATTCTTGGCTACAAATGTTGACTACGAAGGTCAACATTTTGAACTCATACCATTTGGTGCAGGCCGCAGGATGTGTGTAGGATTACCACTAGCAGACCGTATGTTGCACCTGGTATTAGGTTCGTTGCTACATGAGTTTGATTGGGAACTCGAAGACCATGTTAAGGGTGCGACACTGGACATGAATGACCAAATGGGAATTGTTGTAAGAAAATTACAACCATTGAAAGCAATAGCCAAAAAGTCCAAGTGCTAAGTTCCAAATAATTGGTGTCCTCGTTATATCATTTAAATTTTCTCTCTCTTCTCTCTCTCTCTAACCTCTCCCTCTCCCTAACGGTAACAAATTTCTAGATCTAAGATCTGAATTTGTGAACCGAAGAGTGGGATTGAGATTGAGATTGAGAGTTTGAGATCGAGATTATCCCTATCCGGTTAAGCTTCCACTCCGGTGGATCTAACCTTATTTTTTTCACCCGGGCCGGAGGTCCCTTCCACTGCGGTGGAACCGGAAGCAGCCTCCCTACCTTTGAGTAGGGGTAAGGTCTGTCTACATCATACCTCCCCCATAGCCCGGCTTATGTCGGGATTGGGTACCTTGTTGTTGTTGTTGTTGTTGTAATTTCAGCATCATCTCATGTATGTTTTTGCACAGTTTATATATATATAACAATTAAGGTTTGGCTTAGGAATAGTAAGCCAAGCCATGAACAGTAACCGGCTCGAGCCATGAACAGTACCGGCTTATTTTGTCTTTTTCCTATTTTGTCTTTTTCTGGTTTTTTTTTTTTAAACGATAGTATACTTTTAGAGTTTCTTATTTTTACAACTTAACATTTACGTTTTATCACTTTAGTCTAACTTTTTGTATACAAGTATAATTTACTTTTCAATTAACTTTGGATTTTAACTTTAATCATCAAATCTTTTTTTTTTTTTTTCTTTTTTTTTTACTTTCTTTCTCTTATTTTAACGCTTCAAACTTATTTTTACCACTTAACTTTTGTATTTTTTAACTTTAGTCAAACTTTTTGTATACAAACTTAATTATAGTTCTAACTTTAATCATCAATTTTATTTATTTTTTACTTTCTATCTCTTATTTTAAGGCTTCTAACTTTTACCATCAACTCTTGGTTTTAACCACCATAGTAAACTTTAAGTGTCCAAAATATCTTTGCATGACGCAACGTCAATCCCGGGCAATGCCTTCCCAGGTCAACGCCCGGGGTCAAAAAACTTGTTGTATATATTTCTTGTAATTTACTTATCCATTTTGGATATCAAAAATCCAAAGGGCGGATCCCTCGGCTCCGGTCTCCCTTGTTTTTTTCACTTAGTATTGTTGTTTTTCGTTTGAAATTTTTTTTATTTATAACAAGTAAGTCAGTTCTCTCGGATTATTACTCCGGTAAATTTTGGGTCCCCTGTTTTTTCAATCTAAAGATTTTAGTCAATTTGATATATTTGCGTATCTAAAAATTTTGGGCCCTGTCCGATAAATTAACTGCATTGCGACAAAGGTGGAGAGTAGGAATGAGAAGCATATGATCTGAGAGACAGTGCCGTCTTTGAGGATTTATGAACCTAGTCCGAGCAAAAACAAAGATTTCTAAATTGTAACAAATTATATTAAATAAACTAACAATTAAAAATTAATCTATGAGGCGATTAATAATTTAATAATTAATTTTTTTAAAATTAACAATCTAAGATTATGCTTAAATAAGTAAAATCTAAAATCTAAATCTAAAACATAAATAAAATTTCAATATGTTCAAAATAATATAAAAAATCTTAGAAAAACGATAAGCAACAAACTGCTATGCTATTTTTTTCTTAAATAATATATGAGAAAAGTGAATATGTGATTGTCATGTACCTAAACTTAGGTATAAAACACACTCACATACTAATTTTTTAAATATTTTTTATATAATGAATAAATGATTGAGCTCAATGTTTTTATGAATTAAAAAATTACACATAACCTTAGGTACATGACAACTACATATTTCTCATTCCTCCTAATATATACATGTATTGTTTACAATAAATGAGAAAAATGACTACTTACGTTGTCAAAAAAAACGGTAGACAATCAAGTGACAATGTCACGGCGGCTTGACTGCCCAGTTCTGAGATAACGTACTGAATAACCTTTTTTCTATCCACAAAAGTATGTAAGTAGCTTTTGTATGCGAGGTTAAATTATATGCTTTAATTTTAGATTATTGTTAAAATTTATAATGGACTTAGTTAATTACATATACGAATACATAACTTTTAATATATATATATAACATTAAAAATAAAAATAAAAAAAATCGGACCCCCTTAAAAATCGGGCCGGTCGGCCACCATCTAAGCCGGCCATGTCTGAGACCCTTACACCTAAAGCCAGTAGGGTGAAAAGAGCGTCTACCTTAATTAATAAGTTCAAAAGTCTATTGTGAATTACCTAATTTAATTTTAATAACTAAAAAAAAAAAAAAAGATTAAGAAAAAGGATCTTTGCCATCCCTTTTGGTATAGCCAATTAGCCATCAACCAAAAAATCAAAAGAGAACCAAACGTTTTGCCCCTTTTTTCTTTTCATGCATCGAGCAAGAAAAATAGAAACAAAGATTTTCATCTTTGGTTTAGGTTTTTATCAATATTTATGTAATTTGTATCTTTTTTAATAAAATTCAAAAACTATAACAACCTACTCATTGCGCCGGTAAAAAATTCTAGTTAATAATATATCATTGTCATTATTTTTTAGTATTTTACATAATATGTTCGTAATACATTATATCATATTTCAGAGACTGTAATTGTTCAATTTTGGTCTTTGGTCTTAATGTTCGATCAACCTCAAAAGTATAGGCATGTGTGACGATTTTAATATAAGAAATGTTAGATAAGTCGATGTTAAATTTTACCTATATAATACCATATAGAATAAACGTAATGTCTTCAGGAGTAACGTTAAAATGATATATCTTGTATATATACATATATAAGAGTAGGGTAAGGTTGATTTGACAACTATTTACATATGAACATAGTTAGGGGGGAAGAACTGTTTACACCGTCGCCACCTTTTTACCGGAGGAGAGAGGAGGCCAAATGCGGGGTTGTTCACGGATCGAAGGGAAAGACGAGAGAAGAAGCTTTTGATTGGTTGTGATGTTAGTGGAGGGCCCCATTCACGATCAAAAAAGTCGACCGTTTGATTTAATTAAAAAAATTATTTTATTTCTTTACCCTTTCACTATAAAAACCCAACCTTTTTTACACAAAACACACACAAATATCTACACCAAATTATTAAAAAATGGATCAAAAAAGAAATTAAAAAAGTCCCTTCTTCAAAATTAATCGAGATCGTTTTTTTAATTACCCTCAACGACATGATTCTCATCAATCCCTCCCAAATCAATATTCTCAACCTCCCCCAAATCAACAATATTTTCTACCTCCCTCAAATCAACAATACTCTCAATCCCTCCATCATCAACAATATTCACAATCTTGTTCATCTTACATTCCACAACCCGCTTCTCCAAATTACGCATATAATATGGGTCCACCTCCGCCAATGAATGCTCGACACTACAACGTTACTAAGACCGCCGACTTCATGCCATTCGGGCGCGACGATGACGATTTTCTCGACGACTTTGTACCCGAAACTCAAGAACAAGAACCAACCGGTATATATTTATACTTTTTATATACGTAATACTTTATATATATATACTTTTTATATATGTTTACGTAATACTTATATATATACTTTTTATATACGTAATACTTATATATATATATACATATATACTTTTTATCTACGTAATACTTTATATATATATATATATACATAATACTTTATATATATACTTTTTATCTACTTATATAGATGTGGATCAAGACGATGGCGAAGACGAAGACGAAGATGAGGAGGTTCAAGAAGTTGATGAGCGTGGAAAGAAAAGGTTGGCGGGAAGCAAAAGCGTGAGAATTGGAATGAGGCACAAGAGGTTGCGTTGGCGAAAGCTTGGATTCAAATTTCGGAATGTAAAAAATATGGGAATGAGCAAAAAGCGGAAGGTTTTTGGAGGCGGGTTCTCGAGCATTATGCTAGCACCATGGGTTCCACTACACGAACCGTTCATGGTATTTCGCCAAAATGGAAAACGATGAATGCGGCTATGGGTCTCTACAATGGTATCTTCATCCAAGTGGTAAATACTTTTTATATTTTATTAATTATATACTTTTTATATACCATTGTTAATTATATACTTTTATATATACTTTTTATATACCATTGTTAATTATATACTTTATATATACTTTTTATATACCATTGTTAATTATATACTTTATATATACTTTTTATATACCATTGTTAATTATATACTTTATATATATATATTTGTAATACTTATATATATATATACTTTTTATATACCATTGTTAATTGTTTACTTTATATATACTTTGTAGAACTGTTAGGACCAGTTCACCTGGAACTGTCCAGTCACCAGTTCACACTGACCAGTCACCAGTTGCATCTGGTGACCCAGTAAACTGGTGACCAAGAAGATTTGTCGAGAAATATATTGAAGTCCAGTTGCACCGTACAGTCAACGCAACTGAAGACTTCCTCCAGTTGAGAACTGACCAGTTGAAGAAGCATTCCAGTTGAAGTCGAAGACAACAAATGGAAGATAGAGAATGGCAATGGCAGCGAAGCCCAGTTGGCATTCTAGTCAGTTACAAACTGGAGACCATCAGTGGAAAGCCCTTACAAAGCTTTACACTGATTACGAGGAATTGACTTGTATACTTTATGTACCTTTACCCGGATAATAAGCCTTATCTTATTATTTAAGTATTAAAAGGTACATAAAGGTGGTTATGTAAAGTCACTTTAACATACGACTTTACACTGCCTTTTTAAGGAATTAAATGCTATTCCTTAAATGCTCCCAACCACATTTATACGGCTAAAGTTAACATCCCAATGTTAACTTTGCCTATAAATACAAGTCATTGCACCACCAAGAATAACAAGTTAATTCACAAAGACGAATAACTTCACACTTTGCAAACCTGCAATATTCTTGGTGAACTTGTGCAATCTTCTCTCAATTGCTAAAAGGAACATTTCACAACTTTTTTTTTTTTTTTTTTTTTTTTTTTTTTTTTTTTTTTTTTTTTTTTTTTTTTTTTTTGTGTGTGCAATCTTCTCTCAATCGCTAAAAGGAACATTTCACAACTTTAAGTGTTTCGATTGTCTTGAGAAATTCCGAGTGTAGATCAATTGTATTTCATAGGTTGTTAGGATATTTACATTCGTGTATTATCTTTGTTCCGCATTAGTAATTTGTTTAATATTTTTTTTTTTTTTTTTTTTTTTTTTTTTTTTTTTTTTTTTTTTTTTTTTTTTTTTTTTTTTTTTTTTTTTTTTTTTTTTTTTTTTTTTTTTTTTTTTTTTTTTTTTTTTTTTTTTTTTTTTTTTTTTTTTTTTTTTTTTTTTTTTTTTTTTTTTTTTTTTTTTTTTTTTTTTTTTTTTTTTTTTTTTTTTTTTTTTTTTTTTTTTTTTTTTTTTTTTTTTTTTTTTTTTTTTTTTTTTTTTTTTTTTTTTTTTTTTTTTTTTTTTTTTTTTTTTTTTTTTTTTTTTTTTTTTTTTTTTTTTTTTTTTTTTTTTTTTTTTTTTTTTTTTTTTTTTTTTTTTTTTTTTTTTTTTTTTTTTTTTTTTTTTTTTTTTTTTTTTTTTTTTTTTTTTTTTTTTTTTTTTTTTTTTTTTTTTTTTTTTTTTTTTTTTTTTTTTTTTTTTTTTTTTTTTTTTTTTTTTTTTTTTTTTTTTTTTTTTTTTTTTTTTTTTTTTTTTTTTTTTTTTTTTTTTTTTTTTTTTTTTTTTTTTTTTTTTTTTTTTTTTTTTTTTTTTTTTTTTTTTTTTTTTTTTTTTTTTTTTTTTTTTTTTTTTTTTTTTTTTTTTTTTTTTTTTTTTTTTTTTTTTTTTTTTTTTTTTTTTTTTTTTTTTTTTTTTTTTTTTTTTTTTTTTTTTTTTTTTTTTTTTTTTTTTTTTTTTTTTTTTTTTTTTTTTTTTTTTTTTTTTTTTTTTTTTTTTTTTTTTTTTTTTTTTTTTTTTTTTTTTTTTTTTTTTTTTTTTTTTTTTTTTTTTTTTTTTTTTTTTTTTTTTTTTTTTTTTTTTTTTTTTTTTTTTTTTTTTTTTTTTTTTTTTTTTTTTTTTTTTTTTTTTTTTTTTTTTTTTTTTTTTTTTTTTTTTTTTTTTTTTTTTTTTTTTTTTTTTTTTTTTTTTTTTTTTTTTTTTTTTTTTTTTTTTTTTTTTTTTTTTTTTTTTTTTTTTTTTTTTTTTTTTTTTTTTTTTTTTTTTTTTTTTTTTTTTTTTTTTTTTTTTTTTTTTTTTTTTTTTTTTTTTTTTTTTTTTTTTTTTTTTTTTTTTTTTTTTTTTTTTTTTTTTTTTTTTTTTTTTTTTTTTTTTTTTTTTTTTTTTTTTTTTTTTTTTTTTTTTTTTTTTTTTTTTTTTTTTTTTTTTTTTTTTTTTTTTTTTTTTTTTTTTTTTTTTTTTTTTTTTTTTTTTTTTTTTTTTTTTTTTTTTTTTTTTTTTTTTTTTTTTTTTTTTTTTTTTTTTTTTTTTTTTTTTTTTTTTTTTTTTTTTTTTTTTTTTTTTTTTTTTTTTTTTTTTTTTTTTTTTTTTTTTTTTTTTTTTTTTTTTTTTTTTTTTTTTTTTTTTTTTTTTTTTTTTTTTTTTTTTTTTTTTTTTTTTTTTTTTTTTTTTTTTTTTTTTTTTTTTTTTTTTTTTTTTTTTTTTTTTTTTTTTTTTTTTTTTTTTTTTTTTTTTTTTTTTTTTTTTTTTTTTTTTTTTTTTTTTTTTTTTTTTTTTTTTTTTTTTTTTTTTTTTTTTTTTTTTTTTTTTTTTTTTTTTTTTTTTTTTTTTTTTTTTTTTTTTTTTTTTTTTTTTTTTTTTTTTTTTTTTTTTTTTTTTTTTTTTTTTTTTTTTTTTTTTTTTTTTTTTTTTTTTTTTTTTTTTTTTTTTTTTTTTTTTTTTTTTTTTTTTTTTTTTTTTTTTTTTTTTTTTTTTTTTTTTTTGTTTTGTTTATGTTTTATTTTTTTTAATCTGTATTTTTTTTTTTGTGTTGTTTCCCAGTGCCAAGTCTATGTGGGATGAATTAGTGATTCAATTCGAAGGAGGTGATGACACTATTGTCACCAGAAAAGTTGCTTTGAACAAGAAGTATGAATCCTTCTTTGCCTTGCCCAATGAAAGTCTAACTGGTACATACACCAGATTTTCTAGCCTCATCAATCAGTTGAGAGGTTGGGTGTAGAGAAGGATAAGGATATTCTTCTTGAGAAGTTTTGTGATATTCTTCCTTCCAAATGGGAAAACATGGTTCTTGTCTTGAGACAAGGTAAAACCTTGCACACTCATACTCTTGCATCGCTCTATGGAGCCTTCAGATTCACTGAAGATAATAATGCTGCAAGACTTGTGGCTGAGCAAGATGCCATGAACCATGCCCAGAGTCCCAAGGTTGCTAGTGTAACTGAGCGACCTTGTGCTGCTTTAATGTCTGCTGAGAGTGTCCAGGTACACTCGATGAAGGAGATGTTGAACAGTTTCTTAAACTCTGGACTGACCACTGAAAACAGTGATGGTTGTAATGAAACTGACGATGATGATCTGGTCGCCATGATTGCTAAAACCTTTAATAGGTTTAAGCATAAATCCAAAAGATTTAATGGCCCCAACAATGCTTCCAGCTCCAGCTCTCTGGATAAGACCAATCTTACATGCTATAAGTGTGGTAAGAAAGGTCATTTTATGAAGGAATGCAGATCTAGTCAGTTGAACAACCAAACTGGCCCCTCTGTCCCTAATTTCAATCGGCCTGATGATAGCTACAAAGCTAAATACAAGAAGCTTAAGGCCCAGATTGCCCTCCTGTCCATGGAAAAGAAAAAGGATCAGTGCTTAATGGCACAAACTGAGGGAAAATGGGAGTACTCTGATGACTCATCTGATGATGAAGAAGAGGAAAGGGACATGTGTTTCATGGCCTTGGAAGATCAACAGCAGCAACACGTGGTGAAAGAAGATGTCATCTCTGGAAGATGGGTGGACATCATACTGAAGAAGGTATGTGACTATGATAACCAGGTTGACCCTGAACTAAAACTGGACCTGGCTGAATCATTAAGTGGTGATTTGGCATTTGTGGAAACTGTAAGAGCTGATAGTGAAAGATATCTTGACACTATCCTAATTGAACTGAACAATGTTAAACCACAACTAAATGATTTGCAAAGTGTCCAGTTGGCTCTCAAGGAGTCAGTTTTAAAGATTGAGGCTTTAGAACTTGATAATCAAAAACTATTTTCTGATCTTGAAAAAGAACAAAAGATTATCAAGTCATGGGTAAAAGCATCTGGCAAAAACTATGATGCATTTTCAAGAACTATCGATGCCCAGAAGAATGCATGGAAATCTGGAGATCTGGAGATGGCAGCTCTCATACCAGATCTTCATGCATTGCCTCCAGCTCTCAAGGTTGAAACACCTTATGATCAACCTGAAGCTGTTGAAACTGAAACCTTTGAGACCACCCCATTGAGGTTAAAACTGGAGCCAAACAGGCTAAAGCTCCAGTCAAAAAGGCCACTGGTAACAAGCCTTTACCTCAAAAGTCTAAGGTGCCCAAGACCGACAGACTAAAGCACCAGTTGAACCTAGGTCCAAGGTTCAACTGCCTGAAGAAAATAATATTTTGGTTAATCTGGAAAGTCAACTCCAACTTTTGTCTCGGCAGGTTCAGAGTTGTACTGCCCGGATTAACAATCTGGAAGGAGGTTTATCACCTCCAGTTTTCAAACAAAATATTAAACCACTCCTTCAATACCTAAACTAAAGAATGTTCCATCTGGAACAAAATCTGGTAAAAATAAAGGGAGTAAGTATCAAGTACCAATTGTTTTTACTCCTGCACCTGGAGCTGGTGATAAAGCTCCAGATGCAGCCTCCAGTTCAACACCACAACTGTCAACTGTGACTTCTGTAGAGAAGTCCAGCGAACCCATCAAGAAAAGATGGGTTCACAAAAAGAACTAATGATTTTTGTGTGTGTGTAGGGCGATCGAAAGAAGAATATCTGGTATCTGGACAGCGCTGCTGGCCGGACTATGACCGGATGTAAGCCCCTACTGGAAGAGTTCACTGTCCAAGATGGACCGACAGTGACGTTTGGTAACGATCAATCTGGAAAGACTGAAGGATATGGTGTGCTCAATAATGGACAAGTCGAATTCAAAAGAGTTGCATTTGTGAATGGTTTGAAATACAACCTGATCAGTGTAAGCCAACTTTGCGATGATGGCTTCAGAGTATTGTTCGATATTGCACAAGGCACCATATTTAACAAGGATTGGAAAGTGGTGATGATTGCACCAAGAAAAGGAAATGTGTACATCATGGATATGGAACCAGCTCCAAAAGAGCAATGTTTCTATACCAAAGCTGATGAGGACACCAACTGGCTATGGCATAAAAGGTTATCCCACCTTAATTTCAAAAACATTAACAAGTTGTCTCGCAAACAACTGGTTGATGGGATACCTCAGATTTCCTTCAATAAGGAAAAGCCATGTCCAGGGTGTGAGATGGGTAAGCAGAAGAGAGCCAGTTTTAAAACTAGGCAAAATTTTAGCATCACTGAACCTCTTCACATGCTACATATGGATCTCTTTGGTCCAGTGAATGTTCAAACTAGAGCTGGAAAGAAGTACACTCTAGTTGTGGTTGATGAATTCACCAGATACAGCTGGGTGGTATTCATCAGATCCAAAAGTGATGCACCTGCTGAAATCATCTCTCTTATCAAACGAATTGAGCTCAAGTATACTCGAAAAGTTTGTCAGTTGCGAAGTGATAATGGTACTGAATTCCAAAACAAAGTACTTGAAACATTTTGCAATGACACTGGCATCTCTCAAAACTTCTCATCAGTTCACTCTCCAGAGCAAAATGGAGTTGTTGAAAGAAAGAATCGTACACTGATAGAAGCCGCCAGAAGTATGCTATCTGAATCTGGTCTTCCCACCAGTTTTTGGGCTGAGGCAGTTGCAACTGCTTGTCACACCCAAAACCGGTCAGTCTACATCAAGAGACATAAGAAGACTGCCTACGAAGTACTCAGGAATCGAAAACCAAATATTGGATATTTCCATGTATTTGGTTGTCCAGTTTATATACTGAACGATTCCAGTCAGCTTGGAAAGTTTGATGCAAAAGCTGATGAAGGGGTATTTTTAGGCTATTCAGATATTCGAAAGGCCTTTAGAGTTTATAATTATAGACTCCAAAAGGTTCATGAGACAATTCATGTCACATTCGATGAATCAACTGAAGCAATCAACAAGAGACCAAGCCTTGATATTTCTCCAGTCATTCCAATCAATTTTGGTGAAACTGACCAAGTTCATCGGTCAGTTGTTTCACCAGAAGATGCTTCCAGTTACAACAAACTGGAACCAGTTAAGAAGAAGAACACCTCCAGTGACACATCATTTTATCCCTCCATCAATTTCAACTTACCACAAGAATTGGTGATTGGATCTGATGTACGTGCCACTCCAATATCAGCACCAGTTCAAACACCTACTTCTCCAGTTCTTCATGAAATGCCTTCTAATGAGGAATTTCATGATGCTAATCGAGACCTCATTGACTCTGATGAGGATGTAGAAGTTGTTTGGACTGATCCTTCTCCAGATGCTGTTGCAACTGAAGAAGATCGCCAGGTGACTTGCACTGATATTGTAGTTCACCAGCCTAGTCAATACACTAGATGGACTCGAGCCCACCCAATTGAACAAATTGTGGGTGATCCAACTAGTGGGGTTCAGACTAGAAGAGCCACCAGTGAGCAATGCTTAAACGTCACCTTCTTATCTTTAATTGAACCAAAGAAGATTGACGAGGCTATGGCAGACCCAAGCTGGGTGGAAGCTATGCAAGAAGAGCTCCTCCAGTTTGAAAGGAACAATGTTTGGGAGCTTGTTCCTTGTCCACCAGGGTTAAAGAAAGAACCTATTGGTACCAGATGGGTCTACCGAAACAAAATGGATGAAGATGGCCATGTTGTAAGAAACAAGGCCAGACTAGTTGCCCAGGGTTATTGTCAAGCAGAGGGCGTTGACTTTGATGAAACTTTTGCTCCAGTTGCAAGACTTGAAGCCATAAGAATATTTTTGGCTTATGCAGCCCATCTGCAGTTCAAGGTCTTCCAGATGGATGTCAAAAGTGCGTTCCTTAATGGAACATTGGAAGAAGAAGTTTATGTTAAGCAGACTCCAGGTTTCATCGATGAGAAGCATCCACATTGGGTCTATAGACTGAACAAAGCTTTGTATGGTCTAAGACAAGCCCCAAGAGCCTGGTATGATACTTTAACTAAACATCTTCTTAAAAATGGCTTTCAAAGAGGTGCAATAGATAATACCTTGTTTATCTTGAAAGAAAGAGGTAATATCTTATTGGTACAAATTTATGTTGATGACATTATTTTTGGTTCAACTGATGATGCAATGTGTAAAAAGTTTTCTAAAATCATGTCATCTGAGTATGAGATGAGCTTAATGGGTGAATTAACATTTTTCTTAGGTCTTCAGATTAAGCAAACTGAAAATGGAATTTTCATAAACCAAGGAAAATATGTCAGAGATTTGTTAAGAAAATACAAATATGATTCAATCCCATCGAAAAACACACCTATTGCAGCACCATTGAATTTGGACTCTGACCCAACTGGCAAACCAGTTAACATAACTGACTATAGAGGTATGGTTGGTTCACTGATGTACTTAACTGCCAGTCGACCAGATATAATGTTTGCAACATGTTTATGTGCCAGGTTTCAGGCTAACCCTAAAGAATCACATTTGCACGCTGTAAAGCGTATCTTTAGATACCTGAAAGGGTGTCCTAATCTTGGTCTTTGGTACCCCAAAGGCTCAGGATTAGATCTAATGGGTTATTCAGATTCTGATCATGCAGGTTGTAAGATAGATAGAAAATCAACAACTGGTGGTTGTCATTTCCTTGGAGGAAAACTGGTAAGTTGGACCAGCAAGAAGCAGACTTCAGTCTCTATGTCCACTGCTGAGGCAGAGTACATTTCTGCGGCCAGTTGCTGTGCCCAGATTCTCTGGATCAAGAACCAGTTACTAGATTATGGTCAGAAATATACCAAGACCCCAATCTTTTGTGACAACACCAGTGCAATTGCTATATCTCACAACCCAGTGATGCACTCCAAAACAAAGCATATTGACATCAGGTATCATTTCATTCGAGATCACGTTATGAAAGGAGATATTGAAATTCATTTCATCCCCACTGACAAACAGTTAGCTGATGTTTTTACTAAACCTCTCGATGAGAAAACCTTTAAACATCTCATCAGCGAACTGGGAATGTTAAACCCTTAACTGGAGCTTTCTTTGTTATTGAACGCGTCAGTGACACTGATGAAGTTCTCCAGTTGAGGAGGTCCAGATAATCTTTGCTCGCCAGGCTATCGAACGCCTTTGTGATACTATCTTGGCACTAATTGATTTCTGGATCATCATTTTAGGGGGAAAGACTCAAAATAATTTTCTGACTAAAATTCGTTTTGTTTGAAAATGCAACTGGAGAACTCTCCAGTTGGAAACTGGTACTGGACTGATCCTCCAGTTACCAGGTTCAGTCTTGTCTTAATTTTATAACGTTACAAATACTTGGTCAATATGTGTGACACGTGATGATACTCGAGTGTTTTAAACCACTTGATATCGTGATCTGACGTGTTTGAAACCATTTTAGTACTTGACAACTGTTTGTATTGGGAAAACAAAAAGTGAGTGGGCGCGTGGGTAAGATAAGCCGTCGTAGCATTTAATGCTGACATGGAAGCATTTAATGTTTACATGGCAAATCAATATTTTATTTCAAAATTCAAACCAACTTTGTTGAAAATATCTACAAAAGGATTGTCTTTATTAAAATATAATTTTGGTGTTTCATTGGGATCTTGAATCCCTTTATAAATACCCTTATTTACTCCGAACTCATTTACTTCCTTCTCTTACATTCCTTCATTTACTTCCAATCATCAAAATTGCTTCATTTTTCTCTTTGCTTCACAAATCAAAACCCTAAATCCCAAATTTCATTTTCATTCTTCTATGGCTCCTAGATCATCTCGTTCAAGAGATGTAAATCTCTTGACTGTTCCATATAATCCCTCACCAGATGTCAAAGCGGCACCTGGTGCCCCTAGTAGTGCTTCGGTCATCAAACTAAATCCAAATAATCCGATGGCCAGCCTACGAGGATCTCAAGGGTCCGATACCCTTATTGGTAGAATTCAAAAGTTTTTGAAGAATTCTCCAATAGGACCCTCATTCTCTCTAAACCCACGTAAGTTGTTTCACAACTACTTATGTGAGTTTTGGTACACTGCCGTTCTTTCTTCCGATTGTTCCTCCATCAGTTTCACATTAAAGGATGGAACAATCCAGTGTACCATGTCAGCCGATGTATTGAGGGATGCCTTACGCCTCAATTACTGGAGAGAGGGTGAATCTCCAGTCGTCTTGCCCCCAAATATAAACTTTCGCCAAGTACTTCTTGAAATGGGACACAGGGAGTGTTTGGAGAATGGGGTGTTGAAGACAAAAGGTGCGATGACCATGAAGGGCCTTACACCTTCATGGAGGTATTTTTTCATCCACCTGGTGGAGAGCATGGGTGGGAGTTCTGGTGGACTTGACCAGATTAACTCCTCGCAAGCAGAGATGGCTTACTGCTTGTGGAACGGATTGAGAGTGGACTTTGCAGATATTCTGTATAGAAGCCTAGTTC
This sequence comes from Erigeron breviscapus, assembly GCA_034093135.1. Classification (NCBI taxonomy): domain Eukaryota; kingdom Viridiplantae; phylum Streptophyta; class Magnoliopsida; order Asterales; family Asteraceae; genus Erigeron; species Erigeron breviscapus. The sequence continues at coordinate 160,308,450 of CM067168.1, forward strand.
AAAAACTGAAGGGCACAAGGGGTGTTTGTATTCCCTTTTCAAGGTTCCTCTCACTTTGTTTTAAGCAAATTCTGGGCAGAGAAGCATATAATAGTACAGATTCACCGTACACTGCTCCAGATATGCTAAGGAATCTAGACTCACTGGTATCTGAAGCTGGTGAGGTTGAAATTCCTGAACGAATGCAACTGGCATTCGCTTCAACTGATGCACCTCTTGCAGGTGAGTCAGAAAGGCAACTGGGCGGGCCTCAAAATAATGAGGGACCCTCCAGTGTGTCTAATGTTATGGTTGAGGATAGAGCAACCATAACTGAAGCAACCCCCATCACATCTATCCCTGGTGAAGATACTTCGGTATCTGATCCACCAACAGATGTACCCATCCAGGAAACTGGGGAAGGTCATCTGGAGACTGACCAGGTAACTGGTCAGCCCTCAGTTACATTCATGGATCTGGACATGAGTGTTAATGACGAGGAAATCCTTATAGAATCTTCGGATTCTGAAGGTACTGAAACAGACTTGGAGATTCTTGATGCTTCTGTACAAGCTCAAGACCCTTCATCTCCAGTCTCACTTCCAGACGCATCAATTTCATTTTCACCACCACAAGTAAATGTGCCTATAGATATATCTTTACCAATATATTCCGCTCCTTCACCAACTGGGCAATTCTCACTTGCTCGAGAAATGCCACCCCCACCGTCGCCGTTGTTCACACCTGAGCATTCTCAGCATGAACAACAATTTGATTTTCCAGTCCTTTCTTCAACCACCACTCCAATTATATCTTCAACTGCTGGTTTGACAACTGGGGAGACTTCCATCAGTTTGCCTCCTCCAGTTGCTCCAGTAGTAACTGCTAGTGGTCCAGTGACACCTTCTCCTTTGTCATTGGACAGTCAAGTTGTCTCACTACAAGCCGATCTCCAAAACCTTCTAACCAGGGTGGAGGAGATTCAGAAGACACTTGACAAGAACACCAAGTCCTTCTCCAGATACCACAAAGATCATTTGACAAACATTAAGGTGGTCGATCTGGGGATCAACAAGTTTTCATCTAATGAAGACTTGGTGTTTAGAAAGCTTAACGAGTTGGTCACTGGCTGCAACAATCTGGCTGGTACTCTAAAGGAACTTATTGATAGACCTGGCCTAGATGTAACTGGCCTTGGAGAGCAGTTGATGACTTCGGTTGGTCAGAAAATAGAGGATACGCTGGGTGCTAGAGAAGAGCAATTGGTTGAAAGGGTGATGTCTGAGATCACCAAGCTGGCCACTCCTCAGGTTGATCTAGCCCCACTTACCAGTGAGATCAACCAGTTGAGAGGCAGTATAGAAAGTTTGAACACCCAGGTATCTCTACATGCTCAATCTATAGAGAAACTGACAACTGAAGTGGAAAATCTGAAGAAGATGGATGATGAAGTTAAGGATAAGGTTGTCTCCGGTTTGGATGAGGACTCCAAGATCTTGAATGAATTGAAAACTGGTCAAGACCAAGTTGTTGCAAATGTCTTGACCCAGTCCAAGGAGACGAACCATTTATGGAGGTCCTTCAGGATGATGTGTGGAATCTTTAAAGAGTGTAAGGACTTGCAGTCATGGCAGCCTCTTGACCGGTTGCCATCTCACCCCTCTGAATGGGTAGCAATTCGGGCAGGTCTAGATGCTGCCAAGGGGGAAAGAAGTTCAGTCCTTACACCAGTTGCACCTGGAAGGACTCCATCTGGAAGAGAATTGGTTGTGGCTACCAGTACTGAAGCTGGTGAGCAAAGAGTGGGTGGATCTGGTGATGTAGGTGTTAGGGGGAATGTGATGGACAAAGGTAAAGGTTTAGCTGGTGATGCATCTGCCCAGCCGGCCACTGATGTAATGTTGGAAACTGGCAATGCTGATATACTCCCTCCAGTTTCAGATAGTGATAGTAGAAGACTGGCCAGACTTGGTGATGACATTAAAGAAAGAAAGAAAATGAAACAAAGAAACCAAGCTGAAGCCAGGGCACATCTTGCTCAGATTAAGTTGCTTGAAATGAGTGATGCCAATCTTCTGGGTATCACTAAGGAGGAGTATGTTAGGATTAAGAATGATCCTAGGATAGTTGACCAGTTGAATGAAATGCTGGATGTTGAACTGGACAGACACTATCAAGAGGATGAAGCTGAATTCGATGCCAGAAGCTTAAACATTTCAGTGGAGAAGGCAAAAGAGATAAGGGCCAGTGGGATTCTTAAACGAGTTGAAAATGTTAAGAAGGTTGTGAAGAAGGTTTTGAATCCACCAAGAAGGATTCCACAACCAAGAAGACCACTGTCTAAAGATGCTGACCTTAGCACATTTGTTGAACCAACTGGCGAGGTTTCAAATGAAGACATCAAGTCCGCTGTACTGGCTGCTGGTGCTGGGAGTATAAGAATTACAAATGAATCTGAAGCTAGAAGCTACTACTCCCAGATCATGTCAACCAGAAGACATAGTGGTACTATTAATGGTGTAAATGTAACAATCAAGCCAGGCACCAAAGTCTTTCAAGTCGAAGTTAGTTATACCAGGGGGCCACTGGTTAAAACTGACAATCCTGGTGCTATGCAATATGGGTTCAGCGAATGGGTTGAGATGGTGAATGTGCTAGATGCGAAGGCACAAAAGAATAGGTTCGAGAAAGCATGGGTAAACTTTCTAAGGGGGAAAATTCAACATAAAGAAAATCTTGAGCAAAAGTTGAATATTGATCCTGAAGATACTCAGCCTATCTCTTCAGTTGCCAAGAGAAGAAGAACTGGCGAAGGGCCATCTCATTAAGTTCTTTCTTCAGTTATCTACTTGTAATTTGTATTTACATTCTGTAACTTGTATAAATTCCATTTCCTTGTATAAATGAAGTTACCAGTTTGTAACCACAAGGTAGATAATAGATTAAAATCTAACAAACATAAAGAAAAACCTAAGGCATTTATTGATCTATAAAAATGCCTTAGAAAACTTAGATAGATTTAAATCGAACAAGTCTCTATAGTTCACACTTGTATAGATACAAGAACTAGAAAAGACTTAGACTATATTTCTAGACAAATAGGGGGAATTTGTTAGGACCAGTTCACCTGGAACTGGTCAGTCACCAGTTCACACTCCAGTCACCAGTTGCATCTGGTGACCCAGTAAACTGGTGACCAAGAAGATTTGTCGAGAAATATATTGAAGTCCAGTTGCACCGTACAGTTAACGCAACTGAAGACTTCCTCCAGTTGAGAACTGACCAGTTGAAGAAGCATTCCAGTTGAAGTCGAAGACAACAAATGGAAGATAGAGAATGGCAATGGCAGCGAAGCCCAGTTGGCATTCTAGTCAGTTACAAACTGGAGACCATCAGTGGAAAGCCCTTACAAAGCTTTACACTGATTACGAGGAATTGACTTGTATACTTTATGTACCTTTACCCGGATAATAAGCCTTATCTTATTATTTAAGTATTAAAAGGTACATAAAGGTGGTTATGTAAAGTCACTTTAACATACGACTTTACACTGCTTTTAAGGAATTAAATGCTATTCCTTAAATGCTCCCAACCACATTTGTACGGCTAAAGTTAACATCCCAATGTTAACTTTGCCTATAAATACAAGTCATTGCACCACCAAGAATAACAAGTTAATTCACAAAGACGAATAACTTCACACTTTGCAAACCTGCAATATTCTTGGTGAACTTGTGCAATCTTCTCTCAATCGCTAAAAGGAACATTTCACAACTTTAAGTGTTTCGATTGTCTTGAGAAATTCCGAGTGTAGATCAATTGTATTTCATAGGTTGTTAGGATATTTACATTCGTGTATTATCTTGGTTCCGCATCAACCTTGTAATTTGTTTAATATCAATAAATAAATTACACATTGAAAAATACATATTGTCTCATCAAGTTATCTTACAAGTTATTTGTATTAATTGCATTGTTCTTTACTTATTGTCTTTTATATAAGTAATCTATCTAGAACTTGGTATATACACACTGCAACTGGTCATCTCCAGTTTAGTGCATATATTGCAAAGTAACTCCACCATCGACATAGAGGTGTCTTCAGTAGTACCATCTAACGAGTTGGGACTTACAGAAACGTGCCAAGGGTAGTGGGTGCAACGATTTGGACGTTACTAAAGAGGCGATGAAGTTGTACAAGAAGCGAACCAAAAAAGATTTTGGTCATACGGGGGCATGGGATGTCGTGAAGACTCACGACAAATGGAAAGAGCAAGATTGTTTTGCCGATATTTTGGCGGTCGCGGGACTCCCGAGATTTTCGACTAGTTCTTCTCCAAAGAGGAATTCGGGGGAGTATGAATCGGGTAGCAATGACAACATCCTTCCCGACATGAATGAAAACCCATCCCCTCCCATTGAATCAAGAAAGTCAAGAAAAAAGCAAACTGCATCTTCTTCCTCTCATGACGTTGTAGCGGATGACATTAGCGCCTACACGCACGAAAAGCGTGATTATTTGGTGCTTAAACGCGAGAAGGATCAATTGGCGAAAGATTTTTGGGCTACACAAATCGACGCCACGAAGTCGAAGGCTCGACAACGGGATTTGAAGCTTTTCATGGACTCGCATGCTCACGTCACCGATCCCCATCATCTCGATCTCATTCTTAGCAAGAAACGCGAAATCGCTAATAAGTACGGATGGAAATGTGACTTTTAAGATTTTTAGGAATTTTTTTTTTTTCGGTTTTTTTTCTTGGAAATGTGTGTTTTTTTTTAAGTGTTGTAATGTTTTTTTTTAAGTGTTGTAATGTTTTTTTTTAAGTGTTGTATTTTTTTTTTAAGTGTTGTAATGTTTTTTTTTAAGTGTTGTAATGTTTTTTTTTAAGTGTTTAATGTTTTTTTTTAAGTGTTGTAATGTTTTTTTTTAATGTTGTAATGTTTTTTTTTAAGTGTTGTAATGTTTTTTTTTAAGTGTTGTGTTTTTTTTTAAGTGTTGTAATGTTTTTTTTTAAGTGTTGTAATGTTTTTTTTTAAGTGTTGTAATGTTTTTTTTTAAGTGTTGTAATGTTTTTTTTTAAGTGTTGTAATGTTTTTTTTTAGTGTTGTAATGTTTTTTTTTAAGTGTTGTAATGTTTTTTTTTAATGTTGTAATGTTTTTTTTTAAGTGTTGTAATGTTTTTTTTTAAGTGTTGTAATGTTTTTTTTTAAGTGTTGTAATGTTTTTTTTTAAGTGTTGTAATGTTTTTTTTTAAGTGTTGTAATGTTTTTTTTTAAGTGTTGTAATGTTTTTTTTTAAGTGTTGTAATGTTTTTTTTTAAGTGTTGTAATGTTTTTTTTTAAGTGTTGTAATGTTTTTTTTTAAGTGTTGTAATGTTTTTTTTTAAGTGTTGTAATGTTTTTTTTTAAGTGTTGTAATGTTTTTTTTTAAGTGTTGTAATGTTTTTTTTTAAGTGTTGTAATGTTTTTTTTTAAGTGTTGTAATTTTTTTTTTAAGTGTTGTAATGTTTTTTTTTAAGTGTTGTAATGTTTTTTTTTAAGTGTTTAATGTTTTTTTTTAAGTGTTGTAATGTTTTTTTTTAATGTTGTAATGTTTTTTTTTAAGTGTTGTAATGTTTTTTTTTAAGTGTTGTAATGTTTTTTTTTAAGTGTTGTAATGTTTTTTTTTAAGTGTTTATGTTTTTTTTTAAGTGTTGTAATGTTTTTTTTTAATGTTGTAATGTTTTTTTTTAAGTGTTGTAATGTTTTTTTTTAAGTGTTGTAATGTTTTTTTTTAAGTGTTGTAATGTTTTTTTTTAAGTGTTTAATGTTTTTTTTTAAGTGTTGTAATGTTTTTTTTTAAGTGTTGTAATGTTTTTTTTTAAGTGTTGTAATGTTTTTTTTTAAGTGTTGTAATGTTTTTTTTTAAGTGTTGTAATGTTTTTTTTTAAGTGTTGTAATGTTTTTTTTTAAGTGTTGTAATGTTTTTTTTTAATGTTGTAATGTTTTTTTTTAAGTGTTGTAATGTTTTTTTTTAAGTGTTGTAATGTTTTTTTTTAAGTGTTGTAATGTTTTTTTTTAAGTGTTGTAATGTTTTTTTTTAAGTGTTGTAATGTTTTTTTTTAAGTGTTGTAATGTTTTTTTTTAAGTGTTGTAATGTTTTTTTTTAATGTTGTAATGTTTTTTTTTAAGTGTTGTAATGTTTTTTTTTAAGTGTTGTAATGTTTTTTTTTAAGTGTTGTAATGTTTTTTTTTAAGTGTTTAATGTTTTTTTTTAAGTGTTGTAATGTTTTTTTTTAAGTGTTGTAATGTTTTTTTTTAAGTGTTGTAATGTTTTTTTTTAAGTGTTTATGTTTTTTTTTAAGTGTTGTAATGTTTTTTTTTAATAATGTTTTTTTTAATGAATGTTTAATGTTTTAGTTTATATAGTAAATTATATAATAGTAAGATACTACCCAACATTGAATCTATAGATGTGACCGGGCAAATAATACAGGGAGTCAGTTTCAAATATAGTGCATGACAGGATCGAAAATGTCATCGAATGTGTTTGTATTATTGAGTCCATGCATGATGACTTGGATAATTTTGGATAAATTTAATATATAGACAATTATAGACCTTATACTAATTTGTTTATAGTAAAATCTTTACATGAATTGTTATAGTGTGTAATAAATTAGGAGGATTAATCATTTTCCAATATATATAATATATGGAAAATGATAATTCCTCCTAAACTCTTCTTAAAAATCTTCCTAACCATATGATTATGACACTTGGTAGAATAAAAGGATTAGTTCAGGAGAGATAATGAATGGATTACATCAGGAGAGATAATGAATGGATTACATTTGTCATATTTAGGTACTAAGAGGATTTTTAAGCTATTTTTTAGGAAGATATATCATTTCCCATAAAACAAATATATTGGTACTAAATAATTTGGTAAACGTATAAATTTTATCTTGGCTTATTATGTCCTTGTGATCACAACAATACGAAATAAATACAAATCAACTTGAAATGAAGAGTAGTGTCATCTCATCATCAGCGCCTCCTACATTTGCTACAAATATGATCGGAACTCTACATAAGGTTTTTTCATGTATATTAAATAACTTTTCAAAAAATATTAACAATGTCAAATTTAATAAACTTGCAAAATCCCGTTTGCACAAATATCTGATGATTCGTGATTGACACACGACAAGATATGTTTAAAATTTTTAAAATAATTTTTTTTTTATAAATACGAGTATGATAATAAGTTAGTTATATAAAAGAAAATTTTGACTAAATAAGATATAAACGGGTGTTAATTAAGATGTAAACTGAGAGTATTTTGGATAGTTTTAGATAATTATTTATGAAGGGGTATGAAACTTTCAATATAAGCAATGAGTATCCCCTGGTGTTCACTGATTAGTACCGGGGTCATGTTTCTTTTTTATGCACTTTCAAACACATTCTAAACTCCTAGAAAAGATTAGTTCTAACTTCTAAGAAGAAGAATTTTTTTTCTTTTTTGTAAAATTATATTATATGACTCAATTATATTGGACATCAGGCTTGTTGGATTGATTATTGGGCTTAGGATGGCATTTGGATCAAAGGCTTTCTAAACTTTCCAATTCTTTAATTTTTTATTTGTTTTCCTTTTTTAGAACTGCAAACGAAAAAATATACAATTTATCAGTATAAAATTAAAAACGTTTAAGAAATACAGGTTACATTTTCTCCACAAATGAATGAAATGTATTCATGTCACTTTTGTTGTTGATTCATGTCGGATTTGTTTTATTCTTCTTGTAATTTTACTTACTCATGTACTCTCTTGGTTGTCTAGCGACTTAATAGCAATCGTCTTATAAATTCAATCTTCTGTCTTATTAAAAAAAAGGGGGGTTCGGGTTTTCGGTTTCCATTCACCTTTCCCCCTCATAGTCCCATTAGTGGGTAGGGTCTAGTTTGACTCTTGGATTAATCGATAGATGTGATATAGGTTAATAAGTGGTTACGTTAACTGGTATACATTAAGATAACATGAGATTTAAGATTAAACCCTAACGATAAGCATTTAAACATTCAACAACAAAGTAATAAACATAAGTTTAGATTGGTTTGATTCAACATAGTTAAAACATTTAACATCTCAAAGAAAACGGAAAGATAGTAGCAACTTTATCAGATGGGCTTCTGCTTCTTGTGCAGAGTGAGTAGCATGCCTCCGTTTTTGATATCAACATCCGCCTTGCTGATCTTGCGTGCCAAATTCACTCTGCCGGAGTAATATCTACGGAGAGTTTCACTCTCGTCTGCAGCTGCAGTAGCATCAAAAAGCACAGCCGTTCCAAAAAGACTACGCCGAGTCACCAAACCCACCGAGTCAGGCTTTTTAAAGTCTAAGAAAAAGGAAGTGGCTTCAGCAGTTTCTTCTTTTTCGACTCCAGGAAAACTTAGGGAAACATCTACAACGTCATCATATCAAATGTCTCGGTCCGACATAATACATGAGGTACCCTATTTAATAGGACCTTTTGTGTACAGAATAAGAGGAATCCTGTTTCGTTCCACATATATACATTCAATATAATGATACGATAGCAACCAGGAAAAAAATAAAACACTGTCAATGTTTTGAAGGCATAAAAAAGTACTCGTAAATGATTTTTAAAAGATATGATAAAAATTCAGCCTAACTTAAACACGGATTCCCTCCCAAAGATGAATGAACAAAACATCATATAACCAAAGCGATTAAATTATATCCAACTCGACATATGTCATGCCAATTAATCAAACTACAATCAGGGTCTATAAAGCTCTTCATTTAGACTTGTATGTTGTCCATACCAGCCACATGATAAATACTAGTAGAATTTAGCGCATCATTGGACTTTTAAATTTTGATAGCTCAATATAACATTGGGTTAAGTGCACGGAAATGTAATCAATCTAAAAGTTTCTTATATGCTTAGTGAAATTACACGTGTTTAAACTCTTTAGTGGAATGTTGAGGCCTTTTAGAAGTTTAAAGCCTTAAGCTTTTGCAAGTAAGTAATTTTTTATTTTATTTTTAAATAAAAAAAAAAACGATAGCCCCGTTAAGATATGCATTTGTACAAAGAGGGTTAAAACCTAGCTCCTAACACTAATCTCCAGCCCCGGCTCAAAGTATTTTATTTTTTTTTGTTGCCAAACATACCCACCATGTTGGTTTTCCTAACACAGGATGTTTACTTTATAAAAGCTTCAAAGTTCAACTAAGATTGAACAACGTAACAGACAAATTTATTGATTGATTTATCTATATAATAATAATAATAATAATAATAATAATAATAATAATAATAATAATATACATCAAGACAATTAATTGAACCAATACTATCATCCAGGTTTACATAAATATGTTAAAAATCTAATTTTTATTTTTATAAACTACGAGTATATGACAATATCTTCTTATATAATAATATAAACAAATATTAGCCCACCCAGCAAGCACTATTATTAAATAAAAATAAAAATAATAATTCATAAGCATAGATCGGTTATTAACAAATTATAAAAATAAGGTATGTATGTATGTATTACCGCACATATCCTTGGAAATAGCAAACCCACGCCGCTGAGTTGCCTGATGAAGGAGGGGAGACACGGATCTGTTAGAAGCAAGGAGCTTTTTCGTCGCAAACATTTTTAGATGAATAATTATTATCTTTCAATCTATATATAACAAAAACCTAAATTCATTCCTAAACTGTAACATCCGCGAATTTTGACTCGTTGACTTTATTGTAATATGACTATAAATGACAATATTAATACTTATACTTATATGATTAGACAAAAAATCCCCCATAAAATCATGAACCGTAAATAATAATAATAATCTTCTATGTATATCTAAATAAAATTATTGTTATGTAGATGAATTAATAATGTTAATACGTGAGTTTTTTTAAAAGGTAATACATGATTACTTACCTTAGAAAGACTCAAACTATTATTATCATTATTCTATACACATTTATAATATGTTTATTTTTTAATATACTAAAACACAGTTGATCTAATAACTTATCGACCAATCATAACTTTAATTTTCTCAAGTTGACTTTTGTTTTTAATTTTGACTTTAATTTACACTTTTTGGTTTTTCATCGTAAATTTACACTTTTTAACCAATAATTCCAATATAAAAAATCAAGAATAATAGATAATATATAACATAATAGAATAATAGTTATTATTATATATTCAATATACTAATAGCTAATATATATCATAATAATAGTACTATCTATTTTATATTTTATCCAAAATAATAGTTAATATTTATATATCCAATAGATTAATTGAAAAATTAATAAAATTCAATGTAAATATATCAAGATTTTAAAATATTTGCATTATATCCTTTTTGAAATTTTGTTACTAATTGTCATTACACATATAAAAAAATAAAACATGTAAAAATGTCATCTTTATAAGAAACACCTATCACAATGTCATATTTTAATTGAAATATTGTAATATTAAAATATATTAATAAATTTTTTATTAATAAAACTAGTAAGCTATATTTTAAAGCATAAGAAAGTAAAATTTAATATTAATAATATCGTAACACCCAGTATAGTCAATATAGAAAATAATATATTAATAATGAGGGACTTCTACATTTATATATAACAAGGTCCTAAATTCTTTTATGGAGAAACAAGGACCGTTAGATGAGTTCAAACTTTTAATTACAACCTTAGATCAAAATAATTTATCATTACCAAATTATTATTTAAACAACATTAGTCCTTATACTTTATATAATTAGTCAAATATAACAATATGTATTTAATTAAATGAGTATAATCTGGAAATAGTTTTAAAAGCGTTATTTTTAGTTTTATTAGTTATTTTTAATTTTAATTTTATATCAATATATAATGAAACACAAAACAATAAAAGATATAAAATCCTAAAAGATAACATATATATGACATAATATTTTATTCACATATAGATCAAGGTTTTATATATGTTTTACAATATTTGACATAATATTTTACTTTACATCTTCAATCTATTTGGTGTCAACCTAAACTCTTTTATATATATTAGAGTTTTTTGCATGATAGAAATTGGCATCCTTAGTTTTACATATTACAATCACCACAATATATTAGCATTTACAAAAATCAAAGAAGCTATAACATGGGAAGTATAGTATGGGTTGTCTGACAAATTATGAATATTTCAACTAATTGGTCTTGAAAGTTTCTTACTATTTATTTATTTTTTTAAACTTATCCAATGGTAACCTTAGATGGACTAATGTTGTTGATACGTCCCAAGGTGTATCAATATACCAAAGTATATTGTACACAGAACAGTTGTAGAGGGGGGGTGAATACAACTTTCCTCAAACTTTACAAACTTTTTAACAAAACGTTTTAAGATTCAGTTTATATATATTAAGTAAGTAAGTAAAGAGCAGGAATCATTAAAACAGTAAAGCAATAAAGAAACAAAAACATTCTTGAACACAGATTGTGGTTTTCAATGTAATCCTTTATTAAGAAATAATCTATACAAAGAATTACAAGGTTGTTGGAATAAAGATAGCCTATAGATATCTAAACAACCTCTGAAATGACAAACTACAATCAATAAGTTCTAGCTCAAGAGAATCAGCCCAAGCTGATCTCATACAGACTAAGCTATGTATAAGAGCAGAGAAACTTGTGTGAAGAATGATTCTCAGGAAATGCCACGCATATGCAATGAATGAATGAGGCTTTTATAGGCGAAAGCTCTCCTTCTCTTGGTGTCCGTTGAAGCCACGTATTCTTCTTTCAGTGGATGACAAAGGAATAACCAATCGTGCCTTTCATAGTACTTGTGGTCCCCCACGTACTGACGCACATTCTTCATCATCCAATAAGAGTATGGACACGCATATGTAAAACCAACCACCAACCTGGATCCTAGGATTCTTCCTAGTCACGTCATTTGTCTTTATCTTCACTTGATTGTCAGACACAGATTGGGCCGTTTGTCAAAGCACCAATCTGCCTAAGTGTTTCCAAGCCGACTGCTAATCCCAAACTGCCTTCCACTAACAGCTTGGTCTTCTATCTTCAATCCTCCTTTTCGACTTGGATTGAATGCTATCACATTGTTGATGCAGCTTGAATAACACTTGCTTCCATAAGATTTTACAATTACAAAGTATGAAGCATGAACTGGGTCAGAGACAGAACGTAAGCTGTGTCAGCTTAGTCTGACCCAGATTAGATTACAAGAACCAAAAGACTTCTAAGTGTTTATAAGTCAGATTTGTCATCACCAAATTTACAGACTTTTATCAATGAACATTGGGACTCAACAATCTCCCCCTATTTGATGATGACAAAACCCAACAACACTTCTAACTATCAGCTTACAAAGAATCAAAGTAAAATAAGACTAACAGATTGTGACCCTTTGAATCTTTTGGGTTCTTTTGAACTGAAATGAAGTTCTAACAAGGAAACTAAATTTGTACAACTGCTTTTGCATATATAGAGAACCAAACAAAGATATTACATGATATATAACTATTCTCCAAGCATTTCTATAGCTTCTTGCTTAACTTCAAATGATGGGGCAATTTTCACATCTAACTGCCTATCTAAACCTTCATCAATAAGGAACTGCTCATACCCATTACCTTCTTCACTAAAATTTCTACAGAATCTGTATAAGGTAAAAAGGTGCATAGCTGGTACCTGTTGTAGTTCAGCAGTCCTTTGGAAAACCAATTTCCCTCTTGCATCCACAAAATACATCCCATGTTCAGGTTCAGTGATGAACATCCCACATCTTGCATTATCAACACCAGCAGGTAGAGACAGATTGAGATTACTCAGAATCTTGTCAACAGCATCAGAAGATAATTGAGCAAGCAACTCTGAAGGGGACAAGTTTTTGAGAAAAACTGTATGATCACCTCCAGGAGCATTAATTCTTTCAAACCTTCTCCTTTTCTTCTTGAGTGGCTCAGCTGACTCATCTTCATCATCCATATCATATGCTTTTGGTCTTGGAAGGCCAGTGATATCAATCTTGAATTTCACAATTATAGCCAACTTCTTTTCAATGGCTTCCAAGACTGTCTCTCTATGAATTCCAGGCATACCAGTTATGATATTATGTAACTCCACCCACTCAGCGTATCCTAATTCAAACAGATTATCAAGATCATAGGTTTCCTAGCTTGTTTCATATCCTTCTCTTGTAAACCTGATGCTGGGAATGTTCTTTCCTTTTTTTCTTTTGAGTTGAACCTGGGTGATTGGCTCTGGATCCCTTCTATAATTAAGATTTTCAGTTACCTTTCTTTTCTCCAGAGTCTCCCACCTATCTTGGGCTTCAACACTTTTCTTCACATCTTTCACAATCTGTGATGGTTTAGTGTGAACCACCTTCTTCTTGCCTTTTTCTTTTCCAATATCTTTCTTATTGGATCCAATAGCTGCAAGGTGTTCTTCATCTTCTTTTTTCAATGTTTCTTGAAGAACCTTGGCAACTTCTGGATCAGATTCAACAGCAGCCATCCTCTCTCTCTGCAATCTGTCTCCCCTTACAATCTTGTAAGCTGCCTTAACTGTTACCCCAAGCAGTGGAGCTTTTTCAATTGCAAGCTCCCAATCCTTTTCCTTGTCAGTTAAGATCTTCAAACCACTTGACCCAGCGTCTGTTGGCCTTTTCTTGAGCATGAACTGGGACAGAGTGGTTGTGTCTTCACTTGAAGAAGATTCAACAGCTTGTACTTTGAGAGCTGGGTCAGCTTGCGATGGCACAGCTTGTACAGGGACAGCTTGGGAGGACTTCTTTTTCTTTTCAACTTTCTTAACTTTTTCAACTCCAACATCCTTCCTTATATCTCCCATTTCAACATCAACAGTCTCCCCCTTAGTTGTATCACTCTCCTTTTCAGCCTCTTCATTCATATTTCCAACATTTTCACCACCAGACTCAGATTCTGGTATTTTTATCTCCTCTACAGTTTCCTTCTCACCTTCCACCTTAGAACCATGCACAATCATTCTTCTATCATTGGCTGTCTGCTCAGCTCTGGCCTTATTCTGTCTTTCTTTCATTTTATCAAAATATTCTGCAATTTCCTTGTCAACCAGAGCTTGTTGTCTTTCTCTTTCTTTCATTGTTGTCACTCATAGCGCTCTTCTTCTTAGTAGCATTCTTCTCCTCCTTTTTGTCATCATCAGCAGGGAAAGAGCTTACTGGAGTGGCAAAGAGGCATTTGAGATCCTGGTTTATCAAATCAATCTTGATATTAGTGAGACAGCAGGCTCTCCTTAGCTCAACTTAATTTTCATGGAGGAGTCCAATTTTAGATTTGACACCCTTAGAGACTTCAATCAGATCTTTCTTGAAATCTGCTTGTGACTTGTTTGCAGATCGAAGTTCTAGGGTGACTTCCCTTGTAAACTTGGTTGTTGCAGTCTCAATCTGACTCAGAGTACTCTTGTTTCTTTCCTTATCTTCATTGATTGCCTTTGTAAGACTATCAAGAGACTCTGTCAGCTTAGACTGGTTCTGCTGCATCAAATCAACTGCCTTCTTGACATTTTCTTCCAATGCAGTCTGACCTTGACTCAGCTTATCCACCTTCTTGTGTAACAACCCTCAATTTCTGACTAGGTCAATATACTTGGACTTAACTAGACATTCATCCCTAGAGGTCTATTAAGAGAATTTTCCTTTTTGACAATACGACATAGTAATAATTTCCCTCTAGTCCAACGAAATGCCCATAGATGACTAGTTATCATAGAAATGCCAAACACAATATTTATAACTATTCAAGACAATCTCAAAGTGATTAAATAATGACAATCTTATAAGGATGTAACTTAAACAAACAAAATCTATGTATCCAAAATTGATTCAACAACTCAAAGCACAACAATATACATCAATGAAATTTACAAGTCAATTACAAATGTGTACATACACATACACGAAATATGTGTATATATTTACATACTTTCATAAAAACTAATATCTACCATAAATCAAATAATACTTACACAATTTAAATTTATATCATTTAACCACTACATCACAATTTGTTCCAAAAATCACCCTCAACATGAACCTAGACCAAATTAGGACCATATTCAACCTCCACACCACTCACTACACCTCCTAACCAATGGCTATCACTCCACCACTTCTAGAAGCCAATGGACATGCCTCCTACTTCCTTTCTCCTGCCCATTCACGTTGCTATGCCCCCCTCCCACTTTCATTTGCATCAAACAACACACACACATCAAGAAATGCTCTCAAACTCTCTCAACTATCTCTTCCTCCTCTCCTCTCTTTCTTGGCAGAAAAATGGGGTAAAAACACCCCCAAATCTTAACAATAAATTATGAAACAACAACAATAACATAATAACATAGTAAGGGATCAAGCTATGGTGGATTGGAGCATGCATGGAGAAGCAAAACAGCCCCGAAGAGCTCTCAAAATCGTGATTCAACTGCTGTCCGAACAGCCCTCTTTCTTGATTATTTTACATCACCAAAGGTTGATTTCAATGCTTCTCTTTGTTGTCTCTTCCTTGTGCTTTCATCTTGTAACCTTCATGCCCTTTTTCCTTCTCATTTTCGTGTCATCACAGCCCCCAAGGAGCTTGAAATCTGCCATCAAGAACAAGACCCAACAACACTCTTGATTTTCTTGTTTTGATCTTCAAAGGTTGATAACTTGTAATCTTTTGATTATCACTCTCTTTATCTTTCAATTTTATCACTAAAAACACATAGATCTACACATGCATGCATATTTAAAAGGTTGATCTAAAAGAAATAGTTATGAATGCAAGAGATAAAAATGGATTAAGTGGAAAAGTGTTAGATCATCACATGCATGTTAAGATTTACACTAGTTTATGTTGATTTTGAGTTAAGATTTGAGATGGATCCTAGGATGATGATTGATGATTTTGAAATTGATAATAATCTGGAAATTTGATGTTGAGAGATATAAAAATAAAGTATTAATCTTGTAAATGATGAACTCAAGTGTTAATTAAGCAAGAATGGTCATTGGTGAGTTGTTATAATCAAGAACATTCTGACAGAAATAATTTTCTGTCTTAAATCGGGTGAACTGAACATGTGAGGGCAGATTCAAGAAACACTTTCAAAATAAAAGTTGTAGATGAACGAGTTAAGTTTAACCTCCAACTGGAATTACTCACAAATACTGAACCAAAATAAAGATATGATTTTTCTACCAAAAGTGGTCAAAACTGGATTTTTGTCTTAATGTTGAGTCAACTTCGATGATTTTTAATTTCTTAACTAATAGGTTTCAGAGGTTTAAACTTGGTGTGAACTGAGTTCAAAGTGTCCCTAACCTAAAATAAAATTGGGAGATTTTTCTTAAATGTTCATCATAGAAATCTTTTATAAAATATTTCGGATCGCATAGCAGCAAGCATTCTGACCAACTTTGGTTTTGTAATTTTTAGAGGTATTAAACAATGTCTAAAAATTTAGCAAACATTCACATAAATATAGGACACATATATGTCTCTGTATAAAAATTAACAATGTCCAAATAATTCAACTTAACCAAGAATGACTACTCAACATTTCATGAAAATAAGTGTTAAAACAGAAAATTCCAAGTAAAAGTTCTTCACAACAAAATAAGTTAAAAGTCACTAGATTGCAACTTTAATCAACTCCAACAATCTCGTAACAAAAAGTATTATAAAAACCTACTGAGAATATGTCAAATAAAAGTTATAACACTTAACTTGGTTATTAAATGGCAAAGACAAGCCTACAAATCACTAATTCGGTTCATATAAGCACTAACCGAAAGCTTTAATTTGCACATATCACACCACCACCACTATCACGACTTAAGACACCAAAATATAATGAACATTCTGTAAATAATGAAATAAGGATAAAAATCCATTTTGACGCATTTGAATTGCTTGAAAAATGAGGCTAAAATCACTATTTCGGTAAACGATTTATAAGCTTAGAATCCTCTAAATGAGCGAGACACAAGAGAGGTTGAATTGATATGATTTTTCCCATGATAAAAGTTGCCTAAAAGGCCTGGGATTTTTAGCCAAAAAGTTATGTGGTGATTTCTAAGAATTTCTATTAATTATTAAATTTAAATAATAATTAAAAAGGTAAATAAATAAATAAATAAATTATATAAATCATGAAATTGGTTAAATAATCACAACCAATGATGAAAGTGACTAAAACCTACTGGAGTAAAATCATTTTAAGTCAAAGAACAAATGTCATATAATTTAGAAATAATTAAGTAAGTGAAAATCACTAATTAATAACTATTTTTAAATTAATAGAAAAATTACATAAATAAATATATATATCACAATACTCTAAGTTAAAAAGCATAATAATCAGAATATAACTCAACTATAATTATCCATAAATTACAAAGGCAACTATGATACTTAAAAGTATTTTTAAGGAATTATTTAATTACTAGATCGATAAAATGAATAAATAATTAAATGAATAATATTAAATTGAATAAATGATTATAAATCAGAAAATATTCATGAATACCAATATTATAAAGTTTCTAATGCCAAATGACATGATTAAGCAAAGCGTACAATGGGAACCATGATAATCAAAGGCAAGTTACCGAAATTCTAACAACTTATAACTACGTGTATAATGAAAGTGACCCTTTTACACCAACACTCTCTACAACCAAAAAGATGCGAATATTAACAATATACTTGGATCCCAAAATTTATGACAACATAATGAAAGTGGCATTTCTTAGTGATGGCTTAAGATAGGAACTTACGTATATTAGTCCTATCGTAGGGATAGTCTTGGCTTGAAATGTGATTGAGGAATATGACGAATATATGATCAAGGAAGCGATAGATGGGAAGTACCCATTTTGGATAAGTGAATATATTATGCGGCATATCAAGGTGAGTCATAGCCCCCTTTCAAACTCTTTTATGTGTTTTACTTTCGGGGTGAAAAGCATGATAAATAAAATGGCTTTATATATATGAAATGATTCTTGAAAGAATGATTATGAAATGGGATATTGTATGTTCAATGTGTTATAAGTTATACGATGAGCTTGAGTTCTGTCAAACCGAGATACTTCGGTACACTACTATTAACTCCGATAGTGGAGGCCTGTAGTTAGAGGGTTGCGCAACTAGGAGTCGTCCACTCACCCACTAAATAGGTAACGGTGAAATGTTTGGTCTGCCTTGGTGGCCACCTTCATTGCCAGTCCGACCCGAGCGGTGCTCTAACTATCTTTATATATTATTGGTCGTCTCCATGGCACGACCCCAACTGTGATTAAAGCACTTGATTGACAGCTTGTGCTCTGAAATGAAATATTATGTTGTTTGGGACATGTAAATGGTCGTAGTAGTGGCTCAAGCATATACTCATCGAATTATGCCTTTTGGCGGAATGGAAATTATTATTACTGTGGATGGAAATTATTGATTGAACATACGGTTTGGGTATTGGACCTTATATGGAATCTTGAAAGTTGTTGAATTTGGCAATATTGAAGTATTGATGACCAAATGGTTTTGGTATGATGAATGATTAATCGATTGATATATTTTTCTCTCACGATAAATGTGACAAATGAGAACTTTATAAATTACCATGGATTTCTCAACTATTTTGAAATGGATATGTAACGAGATTTACTTGTAAACCTATGCACTCACCAACTACGTTTTCGTAGTTGACACTTTTTCTTCATGCTTTTCAGGAATTAGCGTAAGCTTTGAGGAATTATATGCATCATGATTGTTTGCATTGCACATTGGAGTCAAAGATCAAACCTTGTGACGGGCAATGGAATCCGCCCTGATCATTGTAGTATATCATCTCATGTATTTGTTATTTGTTTCGTGGACTCAATATCCAAGTATGGTAGACGTATTGTACTTGGGAATTGGTTCACATGCTTGTGCATTGTAAAAATTATTTTTATCAAATAAAGCTATGGTGAATGTTATCTATTATCCTTTGTTTTGAATACTCGACTTTCTGTACATCTCATCGTTCCGCCTTGGTTGGGGTGTTACATCTTGTCCGTCAATTCCTGATCCTTTTGGATCTTTTCCAAGCATTTGGTCAGCTGTAAGCTCTCAACCTTATAGGTTGATGTGAACTCAGTGAGCTGACCCACCACATCTGAAAATGAGATAGTGGCAGCTTGGGAAGGACTTGCAGTTGGCTTAAAAGCCACTGACTCTGGAAAGAGCAGCCTACAATCCTTAAAATCAGGTAGAAGGGGGTGGAGGCTTAAGGAGTTTTGGTGAATTTGCTCATGAGTAGATTTGTCAGAAATGATGATGAGTTGGTCAGCCTGAGAAAGATTAATGTTTGATTCAGGCTGAGGGCCAGTGGGAATGTGTTGATCTTGATTTTGATCAACTCCTCCACTGGCATCTTCCATCAGAGCATCCTTTGAGGATGGATGGGCAAACTCATCATCGAATGAAGAATCACTTCCGGAGATAGTGATTATTTTCTCATTGACATCGTGAGGACCATCAATGGTTCCCTTTGCTGCACAAGGGGCTGACATAACTGCCTTAAAGACAGTCATGTAACCTACAGGATGCCTCTGTCCGAGGACAGATGCAGACACAGACCCTGCAGGTGTAATGTTTTGTGTATTTAATTGCCCTTCAACAGAGGTGTGTTATTGCACCAAAGTATCCTTAGGGAGAATCGAGGCCTGTACCCCTCCTTATGACATAGAAGGGGAATTGACAGCCTGTGCAGACTCAGAGTGTAAGAGAGAAGAAGTCTGATTAGCTTGGGGAGGAGACGCAATGTCACCAGTGCGTTCGATACTTCTCTCCTTTGGCTGACCATCCTCAGAATTGAAGTGCATAGACTCTGACTCATTTTGGATCTGGGCTAGATCCTCTGTTATCCCTTTAATGATATCATCAACCTTTTGGGAGGCTGATGATGGCGTTTTAGGTGCAGACTCAGTATGACCTTGGGAGGAGGTCTTTCTTTCAATACCTTCACCCTGTTTGGAGGGTTGGGTAGCAGTAGTTGTTCCCTTTAGCTCGTCCACACTCTTTTGGGAAGAGTGTAGATGGGTGTGGTGTATTCGGCATATCAGCTTGGGTGGCAGAGTCAGCTTTGGAACGTTCCTTAGCTGTTACTGCACCTTGGGGGATCTCAAGATTGGATGTTGCATTATCAACCCCAGAAGCTGACACAGATTTCCTTTGCGTTCTTTTCTTTTTAGCACTGTGAGGCACTAAGTCCTCAACAATGGGTCTTTTAGAAGCGGATTTTGAATGAGTGGATGAGGGTGTGGCTAGGGAGGCTGATGATTTGGCCAACCCTTCACCCTCTTTTGAAGGAGAAGAAGATTGAATAGATTGAGAAGAGTTTGAGGGTTCAGAAGCATGTGTACCTGGGTCCCCCTGATTAGGGGTGAGCAAAAACCGAACCGAAAACCGAAAAATTCGAACCGAAAAAACTGAAAACCAAAAACCAAAAACCATTGGTTTTGGTTTTCTAAAAACCGAAAGTTATGGTTCGGTTTTGGTTTCTAATAAAAAACCGAACCATAAAAACCGAACCGAACCAAAAATATATATTGTTTACTTTATTTTATATTTATATCATTTTATTATTAATTTTGGTAAATATGTTAATATATTTGCATTTTTAGGTGTATATAATAATATCATTTATATGTTTAAGTGAAAATACACAACAAGATTGATTTGCTTTAATAAATGTATAATTAAACAACGCGTAAAAGATATAAATTGTTATATATAAAATTCGTTTGAAGTTTGTACAACTTAATTTTATGGATTTCTTGTCATTGTTGTAGTGTTATTGTTGCTAATATTGTTTTGAAAACTTGTTGAAATTAATTATGGTGTATTTATATGGTATAAACTTATAAACTTTTCAAGCTCAATTTGACCCAAACCACTAGTGGTTAAAAACCGACTAAAACCGAACCGAAATAAACTCAAACCGAAAAAATCAAAACCGAAAAAACCGAAAACCAATGGTTTTAGTTTTTAAAAACCGAATTATAACGGTTCGGTTTCGGTTTTAGTCAAAAACCGACCCAAACCGAACTGTACTCACCCCTACCCCTGATTGGCAGATTGAGTGTCAGACTCAGATCGCATCGAAGTAGGGACAGCTTCCTCAAGTGCCTCTTGTTCTCTCTCTCTCTCTTTGCCTGCAAAAGTCAAGGTAAATCTACATTGCTCGGGTTAGACCCTGCACAGTTACCTTGGGACTATTGAAAATGTTATTGTTAATGGACTTGCATTCCACAGTCTGACCAGTTGCCAGACTGTAATCACTGTCAAGTATAGCTTCAATGATAAGAGCAAGAATCCTACCATAAGGTATGGTAAGGCTCTTCTTATTAACACGTTCAACCAAGTCCTTAAAAATTAAGCCAGCAAAATCTACTCTGGTCATAGTGACCATTGCATGAAAAATCTGCAACTCTAATACATTAGGTTGATCAAAGCTGCCTGCCTTTACTTGTAAAGTTTTAGAAATTGTGCTCAGTAAATAATTCCAAATACCAGTTAAATATTTCATTTTAACCACTGAAGTCAATGGACCAATATATCCAACCTCTTGTAAAATATTTTTAGCTTCAGTATGAGACACAACACTTGCATAATCATCTTCAGGCATATAAGACAGCTCAAATGCAGACCTAATCCTCTCATAAGAAATATATACCTTTTTCTTACCATTGAGGATTGTGCCATAGATTGCAGCATCTCCTTTCTTGTTCTGTCGAACATGACAGCTCGCCCAAAATTCACAAAGGAGATCTTGAAACACCCAGTCTGGCTTCTCAATCATCACCTTGTCGAATGGATGATACCATAAGAAAGCCACTATCTCATCATATCCTTTTGCCCATGAAGGAGGATGAATATTGGCATGAACTAGACTGCCAATCTTGATTTTACCAGTATCAAGATCAGCCGGGACCACTACTACATCACTTCCCACCACATAAGGTGAAAGCTTATTAGCGCTTATTGGAGCTGGGTATAGACTTTCAGCTTCAGATGAAGAACTAGATTGAGAATCATTAGAATGAATGGAAACAGATGATGATGCCATTTTAAAACAATTTTTAGAAGAAATTAAAATTAATAAAACAGTATTCAGATTAGAGAAAAAGAGATTGATTTAAGAAAATATGAACAAGTGATTTGGGATTTAGGTTAAATAGATATTATATACATAATTCAAAATATCCCGTTTGAAAAAGTTGGAGAGAGAAAGATTATGATTGGAGGATGAACAAGTAGTGGAGGTACTTTTTCAGTATCCGGCTGTAACCTCTACACGTGTCACACTCCAATAGGATCAATAAGCAAACTAAATAAAATAATGTAAGTAATAAAACGCACTGAGATATTTAATAACAAAAATAACCACGAAGCTGGGTCAGACTCAGCTTACCCTCTTTTACTTGAAAAATACACCAAGTATGAAAGGGTAGTCTGGGTCAGACACAACTTACCCTTAAAATTTAGAATAACTCTATGTAACAACCGTCACCTGAGCGTATTTTCCAAAGCACTTTTCCGGTCATTTATAGTTCATTTTCGTTTATGTACATTATTAGTCTGTAAGACTTTATCATGGAATAAATGGATTTATGTTTTATTCGGGCTTAATGAGCATTTAGACTTTAGAAGAATGTAACATCCGCAAAAATTTCAGGTTGACTAAAAAGACTATTAATTTAAATATATGATTTATTAAACTCTTATGCAAATAAAACAATGTGAACAAACATCGTTATGAGTTAACGAACTGACAAACATTCATCGAGGTGATGAACTAGACAAGGGCAAACTTTATTTGCACAATCTAGCCATGATTAATTTTTATGATTAATTGTTTGTGTTAAACATTTTGTATTTAGGTTATAAAATCATTAAAACATTTAAACGTCTAGTTCGTACCTTTACATAGAAAATACTAATAATTATTTTGGTAAACAAATTATATTTATTGTATTTAGACTCATATATATATAATATATATATATATATAATGAGTTAGTTTATTTAATTTGTAAAACTTTACAATAAAATAAATACATATACAAAACACTAATAAATACATAATATAAATGTGTATATATATATATATATATATGGAATCAATCACCACCTCCACCCACTCAAATTTGTCTCCTTACCCCACCTCCACTCACCACTCAAATTTGTCTTCTTTACCCCACCTTCAATCACCACACTAATTTGTCCCCCACAATTTACCTCCACTTACTCCTCTCATTAGCCTATAAATACCACCCCATGGCAAACCATTTTTCTCACACCAAAATATTCTTTCTCACTCTATACAACACTCTCTAAACCAACCCCCAAATCTTACTAAATCATCCTATGTTAACTAATTGGTTCAAGTAAGTATCTAACCTTTGGTTTTAAGTACTTGAATTTTGATAAGAAAAGAATACAAAAGTATCCTTACATTTTCTTTCTTATAGTATTTCTCATCACCCAAAGATGTATACCAAATTTTATAAAACTTGAATACTTTTATTACATGACAATGTAAACGATATATATAATGAAAACCATGTACATATATATATTTACTTATACACATGATCCCATATACCTACTACGTTGCACCAACATCCTTGATTGATAGGAACCGGTGTACACTACATCCTTGTTTGATAGGAACCAGTGTTTACACTACATCCTTGTTTGATAGGAACCAGTGTTTACACTACATCCTTGTTTGATAGGAACCAATGTACATACCTAATCTCATGTGTAGAAGTTATTTAATATATATGTAAATTAAACAAATGTCATGATAACAATCTAATTTGGGTGATGAAGATTACAAAAACAAACTCCCTTTCATCTATCTTCTAACAAGAACATATTAACTAAATCAAGTATTACTTTCTTTGAAAAGGTTCCACGAAGCACAACATAGTCTACTTACTTTCTTCTTTTTTCATCCCACGATTCACTCCAATTAAGGTGAGTTTCGTAGCCCCTCTTTTAATCAGTTTTGGGGTGAAAAGTATACTTGTTTCTTTTAAACACTTTTGTCGATTTCTGATATGTTCAATATTGAGCCTATGCGTATAGAGTTATTTGTGCCATATGATATGCTCATGTCTTGTTGTATGTATGTGATTATGTGTTTGTTGTTGTGCTTATTTGACGTGCTTATTTGACGTGTTTTTGTGAGTATTGGAGACTTGAGACTTTGAGACTTTGGACTAACACTACTAGAAAAACAGCTATTCTTGACGCACAATGCGCGTCATAAAGGGGTCAGATGACGCGCAAAAGCGCGTCAAGGATGGACCAATCATAAATTTTCATGACCCGCATTTAGGCGTCATCCTTCTATGACCCTCGGTTTATGACCCTCTTTTCTGACGTGCGTTTTTGCGTGTCATAACCTATTTTTATTTTTATTTTTTAAAATTTTCAGTTCCTAATTTTCTATTAAATGAGAATTAAAAACCTGATAATACAAAATTAAAAACACAAATATCAAAATAACGCATTTCATATATATATATCAAAACAATGAGGTTAATTCAAGTACTAATTCACGATAAGTCACAAGTTAATTAATGACAAAAATTACATATCGATAGTAATTCACAAGTTAGTTTGACAGCTTCCACATCGACCACTGAGTATACAACAAGACTACCCAAGTCATCCGTGCAGCTATCCTGAAGCAGTAGTTCGACATTTTGGGACGAGTTGCTAGCCACCTGTTCCCAAAATAACAATAGGTTATCATCAAAACACAATATTACATAAATTGTCTATAGATTAAGCTATATAAGATATAGACCATAATGTCTCCATTTCCTAATGTTCTAGTTCCAGATCAAAATCAAGGTGCATAAGTTATAAACAAATTGGAAAACAAGATGTAGAGCATGACAACATGATAAGATAAAAAACAAGTTCCACTATGCTGAAGACAAGATAACTTGAATACAAATCAAAGCATATTTTTAGGTCCTGTCCAAGCAAATTCATTTCAGGATACACTTTCGTTGTTGTTAGATCAAATAACACAAACTCCAGAGCCCAAACAAATTAGTATGGGACTATGGGGTACCTTAGGTTACGCGTGTAATCTCTACAATTTTTTGCTTTTACACAGAATATAAGAATAAATCAATAATGTGGACACATTGATAGGAAACCATATTTATAAACTCAACACAGAATATAAGAATAAATCAACTTTAATATAACTATTATTAAAAGAAACATTGGCCATTGAAGGCCAAAATTGAGAAGCTAACCTAAGGCAAACAATGACAGTGACTTTATAAAGTTTGATGCTTTGTTTTGACAACTATTTACAAGAACAAAAAGAGAACCCGGACGAAATTCTACAGATGACTTTATTAGTGAACAAAGACTAGCCTAAGTAAAAGCTTAGAATAACTCAACAACACATTCACAAAGCAACAACAACATAGCCCACATGACCCGATAAAACCGTGAACCCAGACCAGTCTGCCCATGACCCGATTAACCCAAACAGCACATAGATACTTATTAAAATGATTAAATAAATTCCAACATCACACCAATACTATGTTATGTGTTAACAACACATAGACAACAAAGATCATGTATACTTGTTAGATTAAGTTTCAAACAGAAAACTTACCAACAGAGATTGGACCCTCGGATCAACAAACTCAGGTGATGCATTATCGGACGAATCCTTTGTTAGGACCAGTTCACCTGGAACTGTCCGGTCACCAGTTTTCACTTGCCAGTCACCAATTGCATCTGGAGACCAGTGAAACTGGAGACCAAGAAGATTTGTCCAGAAATATATTGAAGTCCAGTTGCACCGTACAGTCAACACAACTGAAGACTTCCTCCAGTTGAGAACTGACCAAGTTGAAGAATCATTCCAGTT
>CM067168.1:160335491-160363998 GCA_034093135.1 Erigeron breviscapus
TCGTCCAAATAGATCCCCGTCCCCCCCCCCGCCCCCCCCAAGCCCCCTTTCTCGTCCGAATCAGGAGTGGGTCTAGCAATAGGTGAGAATGGTGTAGGTGTTGTGAAGTTAAACCTACGTCTTGTTGGTGTTCTCAAAGGACTATTAGGTAAACCCGAAGACCGCAAGTTCATCAACTAAGAAGTAGACCTGCAAAACACAACTAACCAAACACGTCAACTGCACCTGTGATAAGACAAGAAAAGAAAAACTAAACTATAAAGCAAGTAACTTCCTCACGCGTGAGGAAGGATCAAACCACTAAATTAACAACTAAAACGCACAATCCCCGGCAGCGGCGCCAAAAACTTGATGTGCTAAATCGAGTTTAAAATTTAAAACTAGAAGTACCTTGAAACTCACTACTACACACTATCGGGCAGTGGACCCGATCGTATGCAATATAGTTACAAAGTAAGTCCAGGTTTGTTCACGGGGATTGGTTTGAATCAATTGTCTAATAAAGTAGTTTGGAAAACAGGGTGGAACACTTTGAATCACACTTTGACAATTAAATTAAAGTAAATTTAAAAAGGCAAAACACTTAAAAGTAAAGAAAAGCTTCAAACAATAATAGTAAAGATCATCCACCTTGACTTCGCTAGACTTCAAACATGATTGCATTCAATTAAGACCACATTCATTTAGAGTTGACAAGATAATCGTGAAAGGATAAAATGCTCGCGTGGTACCACCAACCGCTCACAAATCACCCAAACACCTAAGTTGCTAGTTTAATTACCCAATCCGGTACCACCAATGCCTAGACAACCTTACCAACAATTAGTTTGCTTGATTATCAAATTACCAATTGTGCCTATGTGAAAATAACGTGGTACCACCAACCGTTACAAACACGTTGACAAAATTATTCCTTTTATTAAAATGACATTCACTATCATACCATGAACTAGTGATAGTTGCTCATAGACAAGCAACCGTTTGAAAATCACAAATGTATTCAACTAGTACCACTAACGAAGAACACACATGCCACCAATATCATAATAATATATATTAAGGAATTAAATCATCAAGATCTCGACACAACGATAATTGAAATCAACTCTTTGAATTAAAACATATAGCAATCACATCATTCGTCTAGTTTCATCAAGGTGGATGATTAAAAGATTAGCCACTCATGAGTAAATTGAAATAACAATCAAAATAAAGGAAGAACATGATGTACCAATCGTTTGAGAAATAGAAATTGCAAGACAATAAAATAGATACGATCTAAGTGGGTGCACGTGAATCTTCAATAATCGGAAGATGATGAAATCTTGATTCGATCCTTGAAGGTGTTCCCTGAAGTGCAGCTCTTAGAAAGAAAACTTGATCTGGGAATTAGGTTTTGTTTTTTTATTTATACCCCCCTTCCATCAGATGCAAAAGCTGCCCAAAACCTTTCAGCCCCGCACTCTCACTGTGGCGCAGTGGGCGAGTGATGCCCCCACTGTGGCGCAGTGCTTATATACTGCCTTTGGTGCTCGTTTGTCAAGGCTGACTGTGGCGCAGTGGGCACACGCACATCCCACTGCGGCGCAGTGTAATATTACTGGTTGAATCTCCTTTTTCCACTAGCTGACTGCGGCGCAGTGGGCCTTGATCACCCCCACTGCGGCGCAGTATAATATTACTGGACTCGATGCTCTTTTCCTTGAGATGACTGCGGCGCAGTGGGTACATGCATTCCCCCACTGCGGCGCAGTCCAATCATGCTGGTCCGAATACCACTTTTTTCACTATGAACAACTCTCGGACGCACAAATCAACATCTTGGCCAAAGAAACATCCAAACTTGCAACAAATGAGCGCGTAACCTGTTTAGAGCCTGAAACACTAACAAACAACATAAACGCGCCAAATGCACACAAAATCGACTTAAAACGCTTAATAAAATGGCCAATAATGATGTGGGCGATAGGTATAAATTGGTCACATCAAATCCCCCCACACTTGAGCATTGCTTGTCCTCAAGCAAATCCAACATTTAAAGAAAAAGTAATCCTTGGCAATGAAGCTAAATAAACAATCACGAGTATCAAAAAGAAGCCACACCAAGTATGTCAATGACAAAAAGTTGGGTGAAGCAGTTTTAATCTTAAATGAAAACTCGAAATGTTTGACAATATCTGAACAATCCACAAGCCTCAATAACACGACTAAGCACAAGTGAAACAAATGAACCTATCAATATCATTCTACTCCAACGAACTTACTTTTGGGGTTGAATATATCAAGAATCACTCATAGCACAGTCGTGATGCATATCTTACCATAGGCTTGAACAAGGATCATAGCTCCACCGACATGGCGTAAGCACCAAGTACATCATCAAAATAGGCATATAAGATGGTTGTATAGTTAGGCTAAGGTATATGTAATGGATATTTACAATGAGTAAGGGAGTGAAGGTTAGAAATGAAAGGAAACAATCATAAGTATAAGGTATGTATGAAATATGTACAAAACAGTCTAACCAAAACCCGTACCATTGATTGCCAACAACCCATAAATTGCTATTTCGCTAAGACACCTCAAAAATACCAAGCAAACTCGACACCGCTGTGGTGTATCAACTTCAAACAACTTAAAATCAACCAAGCTCTCCATTCTTAACGATACAACACAACTCTAGACATATAAAAATGAGAAGTACCCACTAGTAGCCCAAGTTCTCTTTTTTTGTTTTTTTTTTTTTATTGAAATTTTTTCACTTTTCTCTTTTTTCTATTATTGAACCACTTTTACTCTACTAGTAGGCACCCTCTTACAATGATGATCATGTCTAAACACTTACTTCCTTTTGAACAATCCAACACATTCCCATAGACCAACAATATTCCACCGACACCCCATTGAAGCTCTCCCAAACCGTCCAAACAAACCAATGACAATCAATGGCCCCCAGATTAGACTATCGGTATAGTAAGGTATAATTAGGTAAAGTTTACATAAATGAGTGGATATATACAATGGAAAAGGCTAAGTTAAAAGGATGTATAAGAAAGGTTTACAAAGAAAGGAAGGATGTATATGTAAGTGAGTATAAGTATAGTAAGGGTATGAATATACAAAAGGAAAAGTGAAAATAAAGAAAGAAAGAAAAGTATGGGTCAAACCTATATGCCAATTCGTCATCCGATGTACTTTTATCACAAAAGTGATCTCACTGCGGTCTCGTCACGATCACAAGGCCAAGTTCTAGCTCAACACATCACCGGCACACTCAAATCAAAGAAAAGAACCCGGAAATGGAATAAATTAACCTCAAATTCGCACATCTTAGTGCAGAGTTCGAAATGGAACCCTTACTCCTGAATAAATCCAAGAGCCTAAGAGAGGGACAAATTACAAGGTAATCAAACCAAAACCGTAAACACCTAGCACATCTATATATGAACAATGAATCTCACAACTTTAGGTGTTTGGGAAATTTGAGTATGCAAGTAATGTTATCAATCCACAAGGATAAGCCCAATAACCGTTCAGAACACATTTCGCCGGTTAAAATTTTACCAAGGAAAAATTTGTAGTAAAATTGCACATTAAATTATTATGAATTAAGTGACAAAAGCAATTTACCACAAGGACAAGCTCAACACAAGTATCAAAACCATATCAACTTCTATCATCCCGCCAAATTGAAACAACCAATTCTCAAACATGCACATCATAATTCAAAGTTCAAAATAGAACCCTTACTCTTGGATAAAAACCCAAAAGCCTACGAGAGGGACACATCCACAAGAACGGCTAAAATCTCAATGGCAAAACAACAACAGAGATAAACCCGGTAGCTTAAACCTATTTGCCACCCCCCACACTTAAGATGGACAATGCCCTCAATGTCCATATTCGGTCAAACAAAGGGAAATAGGGGTAATCAACATAGAAAAATCAGAACACATACCGGAGTAAGGACACATCCCGTTTTGAAACAAGTTAGTCGACCCCGTGTCACAAATTGCGCTTCCGAAAAAGGAAGAACAATTTGCTTGGCAGGAGAAACAAGTTGTACCAAAACGGAAAGTGCGAGAGTTGTGTGTGCATCAAACATACCAAACACAAATATAGCGGCGCTGAACTTACTGCCAGCATATGCACACCATCACACAATCACCATTTCATGCCACAGAGTAAAGATGAGAAGAGAATCCAATGGGTTTTCTCCCCACACTTGTGTTGCACAATAGCCATCAAATTGAATAGTCCTGTCACTTGCACCACAAACAAACCACATTTCTAAGCATATCAAAGTAACTACTGTTTTATGCAGAAAAATAAAAACCTAAAAGAAAGAAAACAAACGAAAGTACAATGTCTCATCACCCCGTAGGGTGGATACCAGAAAATAGAGAACAGAAAATAAGACACAATGTATAAAGTACAGTCATCCTGAATACCAATCATCATAAATCATAAAATGATTCCATCCCACGGAACCGGATGGGAACCATAATCATCATCACTGCGACTGTCCATGATAGCCATGGGGAAGACCAGATGTATCAAAAAGATCGGTGATCCAATTGCGATCTCCTTCTTGACCCGAACCAGAGGCGCCAACATCTCCTCCAGACGGTCCACCGCCAAAGCCTGAGCCAGAACCTGCAACAAAACCAGGAACAAAAGAAGATGAACCACCTGCATCATACCCACTCTGAAAAGTACCAAACTGCACCGGCCCACGAGGAGAACCTCCTAAATCATGTGGTCATGGTGACATGTTCCCCGGAGTCTGAGAAAAGAAAGGTTGACCCCCCTGACGATAATCAGGGACATAAATGGGCGGTGGGGAGAATGGGGGAATCGGGTCAGGTCTAACAAACTCCCGGCCATGATACTGCGCATCCCACATAGGCTGATAATAATCAAGGCTATAGTTTGTATGGGCCTGCTGTGATCCAATCCAGGTCATGTCCTGGTCCATACGCCTCTGGTACTCATCAAAAGACCTACTACTAGCCTGCTGCCCATCCAAAATGTGCTGAAGCTGGGATCCTATCTCTGTCAAATCAAAACCTGCACGGCCTCGCCTCCTCTGAGGCTCCTGAGGAGCATCCCCCATCTCCTCATCATCAGAATCCTCCACCTCTGGAGGCGGTGCAGCGATAACACCCGTATCATCCAACAACCTCGCTTGCTCATTCTTCTTTGGCTTCTTCACTATCTTGGCTATTATCAACTCCTTCTCAGTTAAATGCTCCTGTCTAACCTGCAAAGACAATCCCTCATGACATATCAGAATCAAAAACTCCCATCCTCTTGTAAAGACGGGTGATAAACTGCCCAAGCACCAACTTTGAATCCGAGTGATTCACCATCCTATCCAGAACAACCATCGGGGCCAAAGCAAACCTCCTCGGTGCCCCCTCAGAAAACAACTTAACCAACCATAAATCGAGCTGGTACGCCTTGTCCCAATGGGTGGACCTTTGTACCAGAAACGTGACAATCATCCGGTGCAACATCCTCAGCTTGACACTTCTAATCTTAGACACACTACCAGAGCCACCAGAAGGCCAATCGTGTCCCCCCGAAATACGAGTCCAATACTGAGATATCGACTCTCCATCTCCCAAATCCTGTTTCACATACAAACCCTTCCTCAACAAAGCCCTAAAATCCTGACTATCTAACTGCTCCCTCGTATACATACCACAATAAAAACCAAATTCAGGAATAGATAACTTCCTAGGCTGTCCCCCGCAGAAAAATGTAACAATCCTCTCCTCAAAAATATCCTTCACTTTATGCAACTCCTTAGTCAATTTTAATGAAGAATAAAACTCAAGACAAAGTTCACGAAAAACTGGTTCCCGATTATTGAAAATATTGTGCCACATATCACTACTAACAACCTGGTCACCGATTTGAACCTCAATACGAAACCACCTACGGATATCCTCCTGTATCCCATAATTTTTAGCAAAAATCGGATCAAGATATTTGGGAGGGCATACTACCTAACGATGAAGAGCATAGAGATTATTCAAGAAGTTGTTCTTATGGGGTTGCCTAGCCCCATTGAACTCTAACCATGCGTGAGACTCGTTCATATCGTACTCTCCAAACCTTAAATCAGGCACTTCTGGCTCTTGCCTAGCTCTCTTGGCGGGGGTACTTGCGGTCCCGCTCCCTTGTCCAACCTCCATTCGTCTTCTCTGGTCTGCGGTCTGCAAACACAACCATTAAAACAAACAAACTTGAGACATAAGGAATGCAAAACTGAAATCTCAATAATCATCTACACAACTTTTGGACAGAAACATCCCACTGCGACGCAGTGGGCTGGGTGGTCCTCACTGCGGCGCAGTGAGGCAATAGTCACGTGCAGGTCAGAAGCCAGCCACTGCGGCGCAGTGGCTAACACACAATACCACTGCTGAATGCTGCTGAAGCTCGCAATGACCCGAACGTTGTTGCAGGTACTTTTCTCCTAAATGGTCATTATGCTACCGTTCTCTTTGATTCGGGAGCTGATTATAGTTTTGTAGCGAATAGTTTTGTTCCTTTACTGAGTACTAGGCCGAGCCCTATGTATATATGTTTCGATGTAGAAATGGCTAACGGTGGGTTAGTCAGATTAGACCAAGTCATCCGTTCGTGCACATTAGTTCTTAATAATCATGCTTTCCTTATTGACTTGGTACCTTTTGAAATAGGGAGTTTTGACGTTATTATTGGCATGGACTGGATGTCTTTGGTCGACGCGTCAATTCTATGTAGCGCAAAAATCGTTAGAATTCCCTTACCTAGTGGTGAAATACTAGAAGTCCAGGGCGAGAAGTCTGAGTCTTATGAGGGTCTTGTTATGAGTGCATCTGTTAAGGAGGTTAGCTTGATTGATGTTCCCAACGTTCACGACTATCAGGATGTTTTCCCTGATGATCTACCCGGCTTACCTCCGTCTCGACAACTTGATTTTCGCATTAGTCTTATTCCTAACGCAGCTCCTGTAGCAAAATCCCCTTATAGACTAGCAATGACTGAACTACAAGAATTAGCCGCACAACTAAAAGAACTTCAAGACAAAGGATTTATTAGACCTAGTCAATCGCCGTGGGGAGCACCTGTTTTATTTGTCAAAAAGAAGGATGGTTCCTTTCGTATGTGTATCGACTATCGTGAGCTGAATAAGTTAACGGTAAAGAATCGCTATCCTCTTCCTAGGATTGACGATCTGTTCGACCAGCTTCAAGGTGCAAAGTGCTTCTCAAAGATTGATTTACGTTCAGGGTATCATCAATTGCGTGTACACGAAGACGACATACCAAAGACCGCTTTTAGAATGAGATATGGACATTATGAATTCACTGTGATGCCCTTTGGATTGACTAACGCACCAGCAGTCTTCATGGACTTGATGCATAGGGTGTGCCAACCGTATTTAGATAAGTTTGTAATTGTGTTTATCGACGACATTCTGATTTACTCAAAGACAAAGGAAGAGCATGTCGAACACCTGAGAAAGGTATTGGACTTATTGAGGAAGGAAAAACTGCACGGGAAGTTTTCTAAATGTGAATTTTGGCTGGAGGAGGTACACTTTTTGGGACATGTCGTGAGCAAGGATGGAATATACGTGGATCCTAGCAAGATTGATTCAGTCAAGAATTGGAGAACACCAGAGACACCGACTGAAGTCGGACAATTCCTTGGTCTGGCTGGTTACTATAGAAGGTTCATTGAGAACTTCTCTAAGATTGCATTGCCGCTTACGCAATTAACGCAGAAAGATAGACCATATGTCTGGGGCGAGAAACAAGAAGAAGCGTTTCAGATTCTGAAGGATAGGTTGTGTAACGCGCCTATTTTAAGTCTACCAGAAGGGTCTGATGACTTTGTGGTGTACTGCGATGCGTCGGGTCAAGGGTTAGGTTGTGTGCTCATGCAAAGAGGCAAAGTGATTGCATACGCCTCGCGACAATTGAAGGTCCATGATAAGAATTACACAACTCATGACTTGGAATTAGGAGCAGTGGTATTTGCATTAAAGTGCTGGAGGCATTATTTGTATGGAACCAAGTGTGTAATCTACACGGATCACAAAAGTTTGCAGCATATCTTCACTCAACAAGATTTGAATATGAGACAACGTAGATGGCTTGAGTTACTCAGTGATTACGATTGTGACATTCGTTATCATCCGGGGAAAGCCAACGTTGTGGCTGATGCTTTAAGCCGTAAGGAAAGAGTTAAGCCTAGACGAGTACGTGTTATGAGTATTACAGTGCATAGAAGTGTTAGAGATCAGATCATAGAAGCACAGACGGTGGTTGTTGGCGATGAAGAACTTCTCAAGAAGGAATTGCGAGGTATGGAACAACATTTAGATAAAAGGGACGATGGTGGATTGTATTTCGTGGATAGACTATGAGTCCCTTTCAATGATGATTTACAGACATTAATTATGAACGAAGCTCATAATTCAATGTACTCGGTACATCCGGGCACTGACAAGATGTACTTTGACATACGCGAGTTGTATTGGTGGCCTGGCATGAAGAAGGATGTTGCTGAGTTTGTAAGTCGATGCTTGACGTGTTTACGAGTGAAGGCGGAGCATCAAAAGCCTGCTGGATTGCTCCAACAACCAGAAATTCCTGAATGGAAGTGGAAGTGTGTAACTATGGATTTTATTACAAAATTACCCAGGACTAAGGAAGGTCATGATATGATATGGGTAATCGTTGATAGACTAACAAAGTCTGCACATTTCTTGGCCATTCGCGAGAAAGACCCCACAGAGAAATTGGTGAGGAAGTATGTAAAGGAAGTCGTGTCGAAGCATGGTGTACCAGTTTCGATTATTTCGGACAGAGATACTCGTTTCAATTCATCTTTTTGGCGAGGGTTTCAAAGGGCTTTTGGAACTAGGATAGACATGAGTACGGCGTACCATCCTCAGACCGATGGTCAGAGTGAGCGTACGATTCAGACTTTAGAAGACATGTTGAGAGCGTGTGTCTTGGACTTTGGTGGTAACTGGGATGACCATCTGCATTTGATAGAATTCTCTTACAACAATAGTTATCACGCAAGTATTAATATGGCACCTTTCAAGGCATTGTATGGACGGAAGTGCAGATCACCTGTCGCGTGGGCTGACTTTGGGGATAGTCAGTTGGTTGGGCCTGAGCTTATTGAAGAGACTGCCGAGAAAATAATTCAAATTAAAGAGCGACTTTGATTAGCCCGGGAACGACAAAAGAAGTATATTGACGTCAGGCGTAGACCTTTGGAATTCAGTGTCGGAGATCGTGTACTTCTCAAGGTTTCCCCTTGGAAAGGAGTGGTTAGATTTGTCAAAAGCGGAAAGCTCGGACCAAGATATATCGGACCATTTGAGGTACTGGAAAGGGTTGGTAAGGTAGCCTATCGATTGAGACTTTCAGAAGAACTTAAAGGAATTCACGACGTATTTCATGTGTCACACCTCCGAAAATGTCTAGCTGAAGAGGAACGTCATGTGCCTATGGACGAAATCCGGATTGACGATAAGTTGAACTTCGTTGAAGAGCCTTTGGAGATTGTGGATCGCAAGGTGCGAAAATTAAAGAAAACCAAGTATACCCTTGTTAAGGTTCGTTGGAATTCAAAGCGAGGACCTAAATATACTAGGGAACGAGAAGATCATTTCAAGACTAAATACCCCCAGTTGTTCAATGGGACTAGTACCAGTTGAATTTCGGGACGAAATTCTTTTAACGGGGTAATAATGTAACAAACCGTCACCTGAGCGTATTTTCCAAAGCACTTTTCCGGTCATTTATAGTTCATTTTCGTTTATGTACATTATTAGTCTGTAAGACTTTATCATGGAATAAATGGATTTATGTTTTATTTAGGCTTAATGAGCATTTAGACTTTAGAAGAATGTAACATCCGCAAAAATTTCAGGTTGACTAAAAAGACTATTAATTTAAATATATGATTTATTAAACTCTTATGCAAATAAAACAATGTGAACAAACATCGTTATGAGTTAACGAACTGACAAACATTCATCGAGGTGATGAACTAGACAAGGGCAAACTTTATTTGCACAATCTAGCCATGATTAATTTTATGATTAATTGTTTGTGTTAAACATTTTGTATTTAGGTTATAAAATCATTAAAACATTTAAACGTCTAGTTCGTACCTTTAAATAGAAAATACTAATAATTATTTGGGTAAACAAATTATATTTATTGTATTTAGACTCATATATATATATATATATATATATAATATATTTATATAAATTATAATATTATATATAATAATAAATACATATATATATATATATACATAGAAAATACTAATATATATATATTAGTAAACAAATTATATTTATTGTATTATATATATATATATATAAAATGAGTTAGTTTATTTAATTTGTAAAACTTTACAATAAAATAAATACATATACAAAATACTAATAAATATATATATAAATATATATATATATATATATATATATGGAATCAATCACCACCTCCACCCACTCAAATTTGTCTCCTTACCCCACCTCCACTCACCACTCAAATTTGTCTTCTTTACCCCACCTTCAATCACCACACTAATTTGTCCCCCACAATTTACCTCCACTTACTCCTCTCATTAGCCTATAAATACCACCCCATGGCAAACCATTTTTCTCACACCAAAATATTCTTTCTCACTCTATACAACACTCTCTAAACCAACCCCCAAATCTTACTAAATCATCCTATATTAACTAATTGGTTCAAGTAAGTATCTAACCTTTGGTTTTAAGTACTTGAATTTTGATAAGAAAAGAATACAAAAGTATCCTTACATTTTCTTTCTTATAGTATTTCTCATCACCCAAAGATGTATACCAAATTTTATAAAACTTGAATACTTTTATTACATGACAATGTAAACGATATATATAATGAAAACCATGTACATATATATATTTACTTATACACATGATCCCATATACCTACTGCGTTGCACCAACATCCTTGATTGATAGGAACCGGTGTACATGTATGGATTTACAACACTACATCCTTGTTTGATAGGAACCAGTGTTTACACTACATCCTTGTTTGATAGGAACCAGTGTACATACCTAATCTCATGTGTAGAAGTTATTTATATATATGTAAATTAAACAAATGTCATGATAACAATCTAATTTGGGTGATGAAGATTACAAAAACAAACTCCCTTTCATCTATCTTCTAACAAGAACATATTAACTAAATCAAGTATTACTTTCTTTGAAAAGGTTCCACGAAGCACAACATAGTCTACTTACTTTCTTCTTTCTTCATCCCACGATTCACTCCAATTAAGGTGAGTTTCGTAGCCCATCTTTTAATCAGTTTTGGGGTGAAAAGTATACTTGTTTCTTTTAAACACTTTTGTCGATTTTTGATATGTTCAATATTGAGCCTATGCGTATAGAGTTATTTGTGCCATATGATATGCTCATGTCTTGTTGTATGTATGTGATTATGTGTTTGTTGTTGTGCTTATTTGACGTGTTTTTGTGAGTATTGGAGACTTGAGACTTTGAGACTTTGGACTAAGGCAGGTACCGTAAGGCCGGACTTTGAGACATTGAGACTTGAGACTTGAGACTTTTGACTTATTATGGCATAACTCTGCTCGTTATATATTGAACTATCACTTGTTTAGACTTAAAAGAACCGACAAAAGACTTATTACTTTGACTATACTTTTGATATAAAACCTACGAACTCACCAACCTTTGTGTTGACACGTTTTAGTATACTTTTCAGGTACTCAGGAAAATCAGGGATAAAGACTTAAATTCTAGGCTGGACTTCGGAGATTAGTGCTCCTTTACTTATATCGGACTTTAAGGCTGCATGCCTTGGTTTATTTTCTGTTATGGACGTACTAGTAATAAGCTCTCCTAGCATTGTGTGACTTGGAACTCTTGTATTAAGACTTATGTTTTGAGAATATATCATTATATTCTATTTCATTTAGTAGTATCTATGTAATTCCATGTCGTGCTGTACTTTTCATGACACCTCATGTTTCCGCCAACGGTGGGGTGTTACACTTTAAGGGGTCAGATTTGTTATTACTTAGCTCACTACCTTTTACAAATTTAGCATACCTAGCTTACTTATGAGATAGTTGAACCTTGATTCATCCAATGGCTTTGTAAACAAATCAGCAAGTTGATTATCTGTTGGAATGAAGTGGAGTTCAACATCTTCTTTCATCACATGATCCCTAATGAAATGATATCTTATATCAATGTGCTTGGTCCTTGAATGAAGCACAGGATTGTTTCAAATTGCTATGGCACTGGTACTGTCACAAAAGATTGGAGTTTTTGATGCAGTCACCCCATAGTCTTGAAGCTGATATTGCATCCAGAGAATTTGAGAACAACAACTTCCTGCAGCAACATACTCAGCTTCTGCCGTAGAGATGGAAACTGAATGCTGCTTCTTGTTGGACCAGCTTACAAGTCTATTGCCAAGCAATTGACAAGCTCCTGAAGTACTTGTTCTGTCAATCTTACAGCCTGCAAAGTCAGAATCTGAATAGCCAATTAGATCAAATCCTGAGTCTTTGGGATACCAAAGACCCAGATTGGGACTACCTTTAAGGTATCTGAAGATTCTTTTTACAGCCTTAAGATGAGATTCCTTAGGACTAGCTTGATATCTTGCACAAAGACATGTAGCAAACATAATATATGGTCTACTAGCAGTCACGTAAAGTAATGATCCTATCATACCCCTATAAGCTGTGGTGTCAACAGATTTGCCATTTTTATCTTCACCCAGCTTATCACCAGTTCCCATAGGAGTTTTCATAGGTGAGCAATCACTAAAACCAAATTTGTTTAAGAGATCTTTAACATATTTTCCTTGGTTTATAAAAATTCCATTTTTAGTCTGTTTAACTTGTAAACCCAGAAAATAGTTTAGTTCTCCCATCATGCTCATTTCATACTTTTTAGACATTAATTCAGAAAACTTTTTGCAAAGTCTTTCACTGCTAGACCCAAATATTATATCATCTACATAAATTTGTACAAGCAGGATATCACCATTATACTTTCTCACAAACAAAGTCTTGTCAACATTACCTCTTTTGAAGTTGTTGGCTAATAAGAATTTAGACAAAGTGTCATACCATGCCCTTGGAGCTTGCTTCAACCCATAGAGAGCCTTGTCAAGCTTGAACACATGGTCAGGAAACTTTGAACTTTCAAAACC
Organism: Erigeron breviscapus; assembly: GCA_034093135.1. Classification (NCBI taxonomy): domain Eukaryota; kingdom Viridiplantae; phylum Streptophyta; class Magnoliopsida; order Asterales; family Asteraceae; genus Erigeron; species Erigeron breviscapus. The sequence goes on from CM067168.1 coordinate 160,348,772, forward strand.
TGGAGGTTGTTCAACATAGAATTCTTCTTCCAATTTGTAACAACCCTACTTTCAAATATTATATATGTGCTAGTTATGTTGTCTATGATCCCGCAAGCCATAGTTATACTTGAAGCTAGTAGTTAATGCCCCTAAATTAGCAATCTAAAGCTATTGATTAGTTCTAAATTCAATCTAATAAAATATCATTGAACAAAAATTTTATTAATGTTCGATCAAACTATAAATAATAAAGTGAGTCTCACAAGTTGAGATAACAATCAAAGTTCTTATAAATGTCCAACAAATAGAATCATCAAGCCAACTAAATTACATTTGGTCATGAAAATACCATGAGCATCTTAAAAATAATTAAAACTCCTTAAGTACATGAAAATGCTTGAATAATAATAAGTATATATGTACAAGTCTAATATAAATACAAGATTACAACCAATGAGCCTTGTAACAAATTAAAACACCAAAAATATATACATATATATATATATACACGGCATATACCTATACATACACTAGGATAAATAATTAACTTACACTACAAATAAATACAAATTACCCTTACAAAAATATATATACATAACCTATGCATACATACACTTATATACTCCACTTTTATATAATAAAAAAAAAAACCCCTTCAATACCCCCCCATGAGGCCGGCCCCAAGACACCAACACACACATCCATTTCAAAATCCACTTTTCACTTAAATCTCTCTTGGAACTCTAATTTCACACACTTCACACATACTAGCTTTTATCTTCTCTAGAAAAACTCTCCTCCCTTCTCTTTTCTCCTTCTTATTTTCGGCCAAGAACAAGGCAAGAACAAGGCTAAAATCCAATTAAATCTATATTAATAATAAGGGTTTTAAGTTAGATTGTAAAAGGGTAACTCAAGCTAAGGTTTAAGGGTTAATATAAGCTTGGATTAAGGGTTGTTGGAGCCTCACAAGCCACGATTTTTCTGCCATAAATCCATCATAAAAACCAAGTTCAAGAAGGTATAATCTTCATCCTTTTTACTAGATTTAATCTTGTTCTTGTTTATATTAAAAGGTTTTATCAAAAGTTCATGTTTTCTTCATGTTTTCTTTCAAATATACACTTAATGAGGGCAAAGTTGATAGGATCTTTCTTTCCATGCTCATGCATGTCGAATCCATGAAGAAAGATCCAAGGATTCAACAAGATTAAGACCCAAAAGTGTTGTTATAGATTAAATAGCTTTTAAAGTGATTTTTCCTTTGAAAGATGATCATATTTTTTATATATTTTGATGAGTATATTTCTGGGATTTTTCATAAAAATATGTTTTTATGTTGATGGATTAAAGATGGATAAAGATTTGTTGTTAAAATGATGAGATGATTACATGCATGTTAGATTTAAAAAGGTTGGATCTTTTGTTGGATTATGAGATGAATATGGACTTGTCATAACTGAAAAATATGTTAATCTTGATGATAATATTCTGGAAAAATTGATAAAATATCAAGGATATAAAGCTTGAATCAAAACATGTTAAAATAAGCTAGAAATCATAAACCGAAAACCGCAAAAATGCATTTTGAGCACACACATGCACCATAATCTTATGACCAAGAAAATATGATAAACCTAATGGAAATAAGTTATTTCAAAAGTATAAAACTCAAGTCACTTGATGCATGGCAAGAATAAGCTCAAAAATCACCTTTTCGGGTCAAATAATCACTAACCGAAAGCACTAAATTTCACATATCACACCACCACCACTATCACGACTTGAATCACCAAAATATGATGGACTTACTGTAAATATTGAAATAAGAATGAAAATCCATTTTGAAGTACCTTTATAGCTTAAGAAATGAGGCTAAAATCACTATTTCGGTAAACGATTTTTAATCATAAAGTCCTCAATTTGAGCCATACACAAGAGAGGTTGAATTGATATGAAAATACCTTGATAAAAGTTGCCTAAAAGGCCTGGGATTTTTGATCAAAAGATTGTGTGGTGATTTCTAAGTATTTTGTTATGATTTAATGAATCTAAATGGAAATTTAAAAGATATATAAATTAATAAATGAATTATGTAAATCATGAACTTGATCAAATTTACATAACCAATGGTGAAAGTAACGTAAACTCACTGTATCAAAATAATTAAAAGCCAAGAAACAAGTGTTATATAATTTAAAGGTAAATAATTAAGTAAAAATCACTAATTAATCACTATTATTGAATTAATAGAAATAATGCACAAATAAATGTGTAAATCATAATATTATAGAATGAGAAGCATAAAAATCAGAATATAATCCAAATGTAATTATTCATAAATTTTAAAAGTAACTTTGGTACTTAAAAGTAATTATAAGGAATTATTTGATTAATAAATCAATAAAATGAATAAATAATTAATTAAATAATAATAAATTAAAGAAATAATTATAAATCAGGAAATATTCATAAACACCAATATTATAAGGTAACTAATGTCAAATATTATGATTAAACAAAGTATACAATGGAAATCATATAAATCAAAGCCAAACTACCGAAATTTCAATAAACGTACAAAATGTATAACGAGAAATGACCTTCACCACCAAATATCTTCTAACCAAATAATGTGAACAATATAATACACTTGAACTCCATAATCTAATAACAACCAAAGATGGGCAAGTCTACTAGTATACATCTCATGATCTAGCACACTAGTTCATGCTACACACACTTACGTTGTGTATATATAAATACCATGGTTTAGGCTTGCTTGGGGAGCAACACGACTAGACGAAGATCTCGCATTTGATCAGCCCCTAACACTCTCTAATCAAGTGAGTCATAGCCCCCTTTCAAACTCTTTTATGTGTTTTACTTTCGGGGTGAAAAGCATGATAAATAAAAATTGCTTTATATATGTGAATGATTCTTGAAAGAATGACTATGAAATGGGATATATTGTATGTTCAATGTGTTATAAGTTATATGATGAGCTTGAGTTCTGTCAAACTGTATCACTTCGGTACACTACTATTAACTCCGAAAGGGGAGGCCTGTAGTTAGAGGGTTGCGCAACTAAGAGTCGTCCACTCACCCACTAAAATAGGTAACGGTGGAATGTTGGTTGCCTTCGTGACGACCTTCACTTCTAGTCCGACCCGAGCGGTGCTCTAACCTACTTTATATTAGGCGGTCGTCTCCATGGCACGATCCCCTTCTTTATTAATTGCACTTGATTGACAGCTTGTGCTATGAAATGAGATATTATGTTGGTTGGGACAGGAAATGGTCTTAGTAGTGGCTCAAGCATTTACTAATCAAATTAGGCCTTTGGCTAAATATAAGTGATATTATTTGTGGATGGATATTATATGATTGAACATACGGTTTGGGTATATATATTATGATGGAAATTCTTGGAAACTTGATGATTTACTATTTCACTTTTTTTTAATCGGTTGTAAGTATAATTGATAGTATAAACCTATGAACTCACTCAACTCTCATAGTTGACACTTTTTTTTCATGCTTTTCAGGTCTAGAGCAGTAAGTTAGCACTATGGACCGCCTCTTGGATGATGTGTTTGTTTGTTGCATGTTGGACTAGTAATGCGAACATTTGATCTTTTGATTATGAATTTGGTTATGTAATGTTTATTAAACGTCAACTTGAACTTGTAATCTTTTGAATTTGAATGGCATTTGAAACTTTATGTTGATATTTTATATTTAAATCTTTTGTACCATGTCGTTCTGTGACATCTCGTGTTTCCGCCTTAGTCGGGGTGTTACAGAAAAATGGTATCAGAGCCAAGGTTATAGAGAATTTTTACTATAACCTACGTAATTTCAAACGAGTCGAACATCTCTTAAAGAATCAATTCGATCATAAAGTGTTCGCCTTAGCGAAGCGTAGCTTGGCCGACTACGACTAGCTAAGGATGTAACATGGAGTGATCGAATTAATTGTCTAAGAAATGTTCAAAAATGAGTCTTTTGAAAATAAGCTTTAAAACGATTCTTGGTGCAAAAGACGCATAACCAAATCCAATGTTTGCATTACTTATTAGAACCCTTAGTTACTACCCCCACTTGGCTAGTATTACCTTGTCCATATAGATATAATACATGAGAGTTATTTACAAGTCAATTTCTAGTTATTACGTCGATTATAAATGGTGGTATTTGTCGTTGGAAGTCAAGGTTGGTCGTCGGTAGTCGTGTTGGTTATTGTTGCTTATGTTGGTTGTGGATGGTCATGTTATGGTTCGGTCATCAAGCTTGTGAGTCGTCGGTCGAGTTGGTTGTTGGATGGTTAAGGTCGTCATACGGTCCGTGAAGTCGTCTTGCAGTCCGCAAATTGTCGTGTGGGTCGTCAATGGTCAAATCGGTCGTGAATGGTCGTCTAAAGTGTCGAATCGAGTCGTCATCTCACGCCTTGTGTAACTCGTGTAGGAACATCATGTCGCAAGCTAGTGGGACTTCCGGATCAGCCCCTCGACCAAGAAACTTGTATGGATTTGTGGACCGAATGGAGGAAGAAGAAAGGAGACGACAAAAGCAAGAACAACCGCCACAACCACTACATGAAGAGGAAGAAGAGGAAACCAAGCCGACCGAGGACTCATCGGAGAGCGGGAAGGCGGATAGCGTTAGGAGTGACGCTCCTAGTCGCTCCCGGAGCCGTTCACTCATTCAGTCTCCAGCCCGACCACCACCACCGGCACCAGCGGGTCCCCGCATCCGCTACACCGCAAGAAAGCGTGACCTTCGTCCTGTGCGTGTAAGGATAGGCCCTATCAGAGATCCCTACCTTCCTCCTGATGCCCCGATTCATTACACTTATGTGCCCGGTCAAGGGTATGTTGGGAGACCGGAGGCGAGGCTTTATGGCGAAGGAACATCGAGGGGGATATACGGAGTACCTCCTCCCCCGCCCTCACGAGGTATGAGTGAAGAAGAAAGTAATAGGATGTGGGAAATCACGAGAGGATTGAGGGACACTAGGGAGAGAGTAAGAGATCATGAGCTACTTTGGGAGAAGGCCATGGGCACAATGGAGCGCACTGTTGATTATTCGGGGTTGGCTATAGTGGAGACGAGGAGGATGTCGTGGAGGCACCAAGTGATGGGTTGGATGGTCGCGTCCTTATGTGTACTTGTGTTGTCTCTCATGATTAGGAAGTGTACCTAAGGATTTTCTTTAATTATGAACTTATCTAGGTGTATGAACATTTGAACTTTGTTTCTATTTCTTGAACTTTCTAGCTTGTATGTGACGATGATCACGATGTTGTGGGCATTTAGAAATTTTGTAAACTTATCTTGGATGATATATATGTATGCTTAATGCCTCCCTATGGTTACATGATGTGTGATCCTTCTTGTGTTATAGTTATCCCCATTATAAAGGTTATAGTTACAGCAGGAAATCAGTTCTGACCACTTTTGGTAGAACGGCCATATCTGGAGTTCTATTTCGTCTTTTGACCTGATTCCAGTTGAAGGTGAAACTTAACTCATAGGGCTACGTTTCATATTTTATGAGTTTTGCCCATATCGTCCATATTAAACCACTCTCATACGCTCCAAGTTCAAACACAGCTTCTGTGAACTTTCCTAGTAACATAAGAGCATGCTACGATTGATGCTGTGAATTGAAGTTGTGATGAAACGCGAGTATGATGAATGATAATACAAGGCTATAGTTGAAGGGTGGTAAAGCCATACATAGTTGGAATATAATGACTATATGAGGTGCCATAGTGATAAGCAAACCCCCGCACGAAGTTAGAGCTAACTAGTAAGCATATAAGCAAATAAGTTGGCAAACTTGGGAGAAGTACATATATATGTACATGCATACCTATTAATATATGTAGATATACGCCCCCACTTACTTATACATATATATAAATACGCTCGTGTGTGATCTTGGAATCGTGAGTTGAATCTATATCGTATAATTTAGCTCAAGAAAGACTAAACTACGTTGTTCCTTACTATAGAAACATGGCGCCACGAAGAACCACCGAGAAATCAAGTGAGGAGGTTCGACGCCGAGAGGAAGAGGCCCAACGACGTGCCGAGCTAGCCCAAATAATTTCTAAGCAAATCAACAATGTCACACCAATTGTGGCCGCCCAAATTGCTGAGAGCGTGACCGCTGGCCTTAACGCAACACAAAGACAAACTGGAGGAGGAGAGAATGGCGGGACGAATGCCACTAATAGAAACATGCACGAGACTTTCAAGTCACGCAACCCGAAGGAATCTTATGGGACGGAGGGTCCCATTGGGTTACCCACATGGTTTCAAGGTACGGGAGTCGCACCTAACATCATGGGTTATGCACCAGCGGATCGAGTTATGTTTGAAAGGTTCATCTATGGAGCGATGCCTGAAGTAGGAAGGATGGTTACGGTGGCAGCCCCCACCACCATTGAACAAGCCATAAGCTTGCCTACCCATCGTATGGAAGACTTAATTAGGAGTGGAAGGTATTCCAGAGGTGAACCCAGCGAGAAACGAGGTGGAGGAAATCGGTTTGGTGATCGAAAAGGTAATGGGCCTGACAAGAGGCAAAAAGTGGTGAGAAATTATGGAATTGCAGATGCTAACCCCAACCTGAACCGTGGCATGATCCCAAGGTGCAACCGATGTGGTTATAACCACAGGGGAGAGTGCAAGCGTTGCGCAACTTGCAACCGAATGGGACACCTTGCTACCTACTGCCGGAGTGCAGCAAGGGTTGGAGGAAATCCAGGTGGATGCCATGAGTGTGGAAGCACAAACCATTGGAGAAACGCCTGCCCAAGGTTAGGGAGAGCACAAGGACACCGTGGAAATAGAGATAGTAACCGTGGTGACTTTAGGAATGTAGGAAATCGTGGAAACCTAGTGAATCAAGGTAATATTGGGAATAGAGCAAATGGAGGAAATCAAGGTAACAATGCCAACCAAGGAAACCGTGAGAATCAAGGAGGACAAGCTAGAGGGAGAGTCTATGCGATGGGCATGAACGAGGCACGTGATGACCCTAATATCACCGTAGGTACGTTTCCGCTGAATAATGTTTATGCATCTAGGTTATTTGTTCTGGAGCTGAAAGAAGTTTTATTTCCTTTGAGTTTAAAGAGTTGATTAATAAGAAACCTAGTGAACTTGATGAGGCTTGTTATGATGAATGTGCTAATGAGAATGAACATAAGACTAAGGAGGTTATCCCTAATTGCAAGCTAACTTTAGATAATAAGAACTGTAGTGTTGACTTAAATCCCATAGAAATAGGAAGCTTTGATACAATAATAGGAATGGATTAGTTGTCAAAAGTACATGCCGAAATTATTTGTTATGAGAAGATCACACGGATTCCCCTAGGAAACGGAGAGGTGATGATAATACAAGATCATAAGGCGGGAGTCCAACCTAAGTTAGTGTCGCCTATGAAAGTAAGGAAATATTTACGTAAGGAATATCACACATACTTGGCACAAGTAGTTGATAAGCGAGTGAAAAGTAAGGACCCTCGCAAGGTAACGGTGGTCAGGAACGTTCTAGGCGTGTTCCCTGACGAACTACCTGGACTTCCACCCACGAGACAAGTGGAGTTTGCGATCGATTTAGTTCCCGGGGCAGCCCCCGTAGCTAAAGCACCGTATAGACTCGAGGCCTCCGAAATGCGAGAACTCTCTGAAAAATTGTAAAAATTGCTTGATAAAGGTTTAATTCAACCTAGTTCATCGCCTTGGGGTGCACCAATCCTCTTTGTCAAAAAGAAGGACGGGTCTTTAAGAATGTGCATCGACTATAGAGAATTGGATAAGCTGACCATAAAGAACAAATATCCGCTGCCACGAATAGATGAATTGTGGGTCAACTCCAAGGAGCTTCGTACTTTTCAAAGATCGACCTTAGGTCCGGTTATTACAAGTTGAGAGTATGAGAAGAGGATGTACCGAAAACGGCTTTTAGGACTCGCTATGGGCACTATGAGTTTCTAGTGGTGCCATTTGGTCTCACCAATGCACTGGCTGTGTTTATGGACTTGATGAATGGAATTTGTAGGCCATACGTAGATAAGTTTGTCATAGTGTTTATTGACGATATTTTGATATATTCGAGTAGCAAGAGGAGCATGAAAGGAATTTAAGAATAGTCTTGCAGTTACTAAGAGATGAAAAGTTGTATGCCAAGCTTTCTAAGTGTGAATTTTAGCTTCGTTAAGTGCAAATTTCTTGAACACATCGTGAACGAGGAAGGAATTCACGTAGATCTGTCCAAGATAGGAGCAATCAGTAAGTGAGAAACACCCAAGACGCCAACGGAAGTGCGTAGCTTCCTAGGCCTAGCGAGTCACTATAGAAGACTTATTCAAGGATTCTCAAAGATCGCAGTGCCCCTAACTCAATTGACCCAAAAGTCAAGAGAGTTCGTGTGGGGAGATAAGAACAAGAGCAAGCATTCCAGACGCTAAGGAACATGCTATATGAAGCGCCAATATTAGCACTGTCGGATGGAATGAAAGGATATTGACTATGGTAGATCATGTCCAAGAAACAACAGACAAGGTGGTGATTATTAAAGAGAAGCTCAAAGACACTAGAGATCGGCAAAAGAGTTATGAGGATCAAAGAAGAAAGCCACTAGAGTTTGAAGTTGGCGACAAAGTGCTATTGAAAGTATCGACACGGAAAGGAACCGTACGGTTTGGCAAAAGGGGAAGGTTGAGCCCACGATACATCGGGCCATTTAAGATGATTGCTAGAATAGGCCCCGTAGCTTACAAGTTAGAGTTACCCCAAGAATTGGGAGACGTCCATGACACATTCCACGTGTCAAATTTGAAGAAGTGCGAGGCGGATGACTCGAAAGTGGTTCCACTCGAGGAACTACGAGTGGAAGATAAGCTCCATTTTTGAGAGGAGCCGGTAGAAATCCTAGATCGCGATGAAAAGCGTCTTAAGAGAAGCAAGATCTCTATTGTTAAAGTTGGATGGGATTCAAAACGCGGACCCGAAATTACGTGAGAGCGCAAAGACTTTATGCGAGAGAAATATCCGCACTTACTCCCTAAGCAAATTCAAATTCCGAGACGGAATTCTTCTAAGGGGGTAAGGATGTAACAACCCTACTTTTAAATATTATATATGTGCTAGTTATGTTGTCTATGATCCCGCAAGCCATAGTTATACTTGAAGCTAGTAGTTAATGCCCCTAAATTAGCAATCTAAAGCTATTGATTAGTTCTAAATTCAATCTAATAAAATATCATTGAACAAAAATTTTATTAATGTTCGATCAAACTATAAATAATAAAGTGAGTCTCACAAGTTGAGATAACAATCAAAGTTCTTATAAATGTCCAACAAATAGAATCATCAAGCCAACTAAATTACATTTGGTCATGAAAATACCATGAGCATCTTAAAAATAATTAAAACTCCTTAAGTACATGAAAATGCTTGAATAATAATAAGTATATATGTACAAGTCTAATATAAATACAAGATTACAACCAATGAGCCTTGTAACAAATTAAAACACCAAAAATATATACATATATATATATACACACACATATATATATATACATATATATATATATATATATCTATATATCTATATATCTATATATATATATATATATAATATATATATATATATATATATATATATATATATATATATATATATATATATATATATATATATATATATATATATATATATATATATATATATATATATATATATATATATATATATATATATATATATATATATATATATATATATATATATATATATATATATATATATATATATATATATATATATATATATATATATATATATATATATATATATATATATATATATATATATATATATATATATATATATATATATATATATATATATATATATATATATATATATATATATATATATATATATATATATATATATATATATATATATATATATATATATATATATATATATATATATATATATATATATATATATATATATATATATATATATATATATATATATATATATATATATATATATATATATATATATATATATATATATATATATATATATATATATATATATATATATATATATATATATATATATATATATATATATATATATATATATATATATATATATATATATATATATATATATATATATATATATATATATATATATATATATATATATATATATATATATATATATATATATATATATATATATATATATATATATATATATATATATATATATATATATATATATATATATATATATATATATATATATATATATATATATATATATATATATATATATATATATATATATATATATATATATATATATATATATATATATATATATATATATATATATATATATATATATATATATATATATATATATATATATATATATATATATATATATATATATATATATATATATATATATATATATATATATATATATATATATATATATATATATATATATATATATATATATATATATATATATATATATATATATATATATATATATATATATATATATATATATATATATATATATATATATATATATATATATATATATATATATATATATATATATATATATATATATATATATATATATATATATATATATATATATATATATATATATATATATATATATATATATATATATATATATATATATATATATATATATATATATATATATATATATATATATATATATATATATATATATATATATATATATATATATATATATATATATATATATATATATATATATATATATATATATATATATATATATATATATATATATATATATATATATATATATATATATATATATATATATATATATATATATATATATATATATATATATATATATATATATATATATATATATATATATATATATATATATATATATATATATATATATATATATATATATATATATATATATATATATATATATATATATATATATATATATATATATATATATATATATATATATATATATATATATATATATATATATATATATATATATATATATATATATATATATATATATATATATATATATATATATATATATATATATATATATATATATATATATATATATATATATATATATATATATATATATATATAACACACATGATGAGGGAAAAGTTGATAGGATCTTTCTCCTCATGCACATGCATGTCGAAATCCATGAGAAAGATCCAAGGATTCAACAAGTTTAAGACCCAAAAGTGTTGTTATAGATTAAATAGCTTTTAAAGTGATTTTTCCTTTGAAAGATGATCATATTTTTTATATATTTTGATGAGTATATTTCTGGGATTTTTCATAAAAATATGTTTTTATGTTGATGGATTAAAGATGGATAAAGATTTGTTGTTAAAATGATGAGATGATTACATGCATGTTAGATTTAAGAAGGTTGGATCTTTTGTTGGATTATAAGATGAATATGGACTTGTCATAACTGAAAAATATGTTAATCTTGATGATAATATTCTGGAAAAATTGATAAAATATCAAGGATATAAAGCTTGAATCAAAACATGTTAAAATAAGCTAGAAATCATAAACCGAAAACACATGCAAAAATGCATTTTGAGCACACACATGCACCATAATCTTATGATCAAGAAAATATGATAAACCTACTGGAAATAAGTTATTTCAAAAGTATAAAACTCAAGTCACTTGATGCATGGCAAGAATAAGCTCAAAAATCACATTTTCGGGTCAAATAATAACTAACCGAAAGCACTAAATTGCACATATCACACCACCACCACTATCATGACTTGAATCACCAAAATATGATGGACTTACTGTAAATATTGAAATAAGAATGAAAATCCATTTTGAAGTACCTTTATAGCTTAAGAAATGAGGCTAAAATCACTATTTCGGTAAACGATTTTTAATCATAAAGTCCTCAAAATAAGCAAGACACAAGAGAGGTTGAATTGATATGAATTTACCTTGATAAAAGTTTCCTAAAAGGCCTGGGATTTTTGATCAAAAGATTGTGTGGTGATTTCTAAGTATTTTGTTATGATTTAATGAATCTAAATGGAAATTTAAAAGATATATAAATTAATAAATGAATTATGTAAATCATGAACTTGATCAAATTTACATAACCAATGGTGAAAGTAATGTAAACTCACTGTAGCAAAATAATTAAAAGCCAAGAAACAAGTGTTATATAATTTAAAGGTAAATAATTAAGTAAAAATCACTAATTAATCACTATTATTGAATTAATAGAAATAATGCACAAATAAATGTGTAAATCATAATATTATAGAATGAGAAGCATAAAAATCAGAATATAATCCAAATGTAATTATTCATAAATTTTAAAAGTAACTTTGGTACTTAAAAGTAATTATAAGGAATTATTTGATTAATAAATCAATAAAATGAATAAATAATTAATTAAATAATATTAAATTAAATAAAAACTTATAAATCAGAAAATATTCATAAACACCAATATTATAAGGTAACTAATGTCAAATATATGATTAAACAAAGTATACAATGGAAATCATATAAGTCAAAGCCAAACTACCGAAATTCCAATAAACGTACAAAATGTATAACGAGAAATGACCTTCACCACCAAATATCTTCTAACCAAATAATGTGAACAATATAATACACTTGAACTCCATAATCTAATAACAACCAAAGATGGGCAAGTCTACTAGTATACATCTCATGATCTAGCTCACTAGTTCATGCTACACACACTTACGTTGTGTATATATAAATACCATGGTTTAGGCTTGCTTGAGGCGCAACAAATCTAAGAGAAGGAATCATGTTTGATCAGCCCCTATTCACTCTCTAATCAAGTGAGTCATAATCCCCTTTCAAACTCTTTTATATGTTTTACTTTCGGGGTGAAAAGCATGATAAATAAAATGGCTTTATATATATGAAATGATTCTTGAAAGAATGATTATGAAATGGGATATATTGTATGTTCAATGTGTTATAAGTTATATGATGAGCTTGAGTTCTGTCAAACTGTATCAATTCGGTACACTACTATTAACTCCGAAAGGGGAGGCCTGTAGTTAGAGGGTTGCGCAACTAGGAGTCGTCCACTCACCCACTAAAATAGGTAACGGTGGAATGTTGGTTGCCTTCGTGACGACCTTCACTTCCAGTCCGACCCGAGCGGTGCTCTAATCTACTTTATATTAGGCGGTCGTCTCCATGGCACGATCCCCTTCTTTATTAATTGCACTTGATTGACAGCTTGTGCTATGAAATGAGATATTATGTTGGTTGGGACAGGAAATGGTCTTAGTAGTGGCTCAAGCATTTACTAATCAAATTATGCCTTTGGCTAAATATTATCGATATCATTTATGGTTGGATATTATGGATTGAACATACGGTTTGGGTATATATTATGATGGAAATTCTTGGAAACTTGATGATTTACTATTTCACTTTTTTTGAATCGGTTGTAAGTATAATTGATAGTATAAACCTATGAACTCACTCAACTCTCGTAGTTGACACTTTTTCTTCATGCTTTTCAGGTCTAGAGCAGTAAGTTAGCACTATGGACCGCCTCTTGGATGATGTGTTTGTTTGTTGCATGTTGGACTAGTAATGCGAACATTTGATCCTTTGATTATAATTTGGTTATGTAATGTTTATTAAACGTCAACTTGAACTTGTAATCTTTTGAATTTGAATGGCATTTGAAACTTTATGTTGATGTTTTATATTTAAATCTTTTGTACCATGTCGTTCTGTGACATCTCGTGTTTCCGCCTTAGTCGGGGTGTTACACCCTGGATCTTTTGTACCAAGAATGTTCACCCTGGACCTTATAGTCAGCCTGCTGCTGCACTTGTTGCTTCTATGACTGAACACCCATAGCAATTAACTTTTCAGCCTCTGAACATTCTTGGTTATGGAGTAAACCAAAAGGTCCAGGGTGTAACAGCCCGACTAAGGCGGAACACGAGATGTTCACAGAACGACATGGTACAAAAGATTTAAATATAAAACATCACCACAAAGTTTCAAATGCCATTCAAACTTAAAAAATTACAAGTTCAAGTTGACGTTTAATAAACATTACATAACCAAATTCATTATCAAAAGATCAAATGTTCGCATTACTAGTCCAACATGCAACAATTAAACACATCATCCATGAGGCGGTCCAAAAAGCTAACTTACTGCCCTAGACCTGAAAAGCATGAAGAAAAAGTGTCAACTACGAGAGTTGAGTGAGTTCATAGGATTATGCTAACAACACATATATATTAATCCAATTCAAGAAAGAATATGCTAAAATTTCCAAGCATTCCATCGTATTGTCCATACCCAAACCGTATGTTCAATCAATAATAATAACCAACCATAAATAATATCAATACCTCTTGGTCAATGGTAAGACTACCATGACATAATTTGATGAGATTGTTCTTGAGCCACTACTAAGACCGGTTATGTCCCAATAATCAATATATATTGTCCCAAATGATAAGATAATGATAAGCACATGCTGTCAATCACGTGCATAAAGATAACCAAGGGTCGTGCCATGGAGACGACCATAAATATATAGTAGTTAGAGCACCGCGAGGCCAGACTGGCAATGAAGGTGGCCACAAAGGCAGACCAAACATCCCACCGTTACCTATAATAGTGGATGAGGGGACAAATCCTAGTTGCGCAACCCTCTAACTACAGGCTTCAAATGAGTTAATAGTAGTGTACAGGGGACCACCGTTTGACAGTACTCAAGCTCATCATATAACATATAACACGTTGAACATACAATATAATTCCCATATCGTTATCATTATTTCAAAGAATCATTTCGTAAAAGAAATCAATTTTTATTTATCATGCTTTTCACCCCGTAAGTAAAACATATAAAAGAGTTTGAAAGGGGGCTATGACTCACTTGATTTGAGAGTGTTAGGGGCTGATCAAATGCGAGATCTTCGTCTAGTCTTGTTGCTCCCCAAGCAAGCCTAAACCATGGTATATATTCACGACGTAAGTTCGCGTGACATGTAAGATGATTTTCCTGATGGATTCAATTCTAATTATCTCAAATTTTACTACGGTAAC
>CM067168.1:160364998-160484087 GCA_034093135.1 Erigeron breviscapus
CTGATCAAACTCAGGACTTGCCACCAACATACGAAAGACATGAGGAATAACACCAGAAATAAGCTGGCGTATGGATTATGTCCTGTTCTCCAGCTCCAATTCCCTCAAAGCAATCCGCTCTTGCATATTGTTAATTACCACAGACGGTCCAATAGCAGTAAGAGTGGCAATTCCCTTATTAGCAGCATCCAAACTTTGTGTAGCCAATGATAGAGCTTCATGTGTCTCAGTAACTAGATGAGCATCATCTCTACCAGACTGAGCAGCCCTTAGAGAAGCCACCTCTGCTCTGTACCTCTGCAGATCTCCCTCCAGAAAGTGCACCCTAGCACTGTTAGTCGAGCCAATCAGACCAGCAGCATACAGAGCTTGGATGGTAATCTCAGCAAGCCTCTGAGTTGGCATGGTATCAGGCATAGTCCTCAAGGGATCAGGAACTAGCACATTGATGAGCGTTTATTTTGTGTTAAAAAACCCTATCGAAAGGCCTCATTTCTGTCTTAAATGAGTTAATATTCCGGAACTATCGGTACTTAATGAATCGTATGTTTACGCAGGTTCACGGAAGATGCGAGTGAGGGTAAATGGCATCAAGTGACTCAAGATGAAGGCCTATAAAGTTACAAGACACAAGGAGGTGATCCGGGAGCCGAACGAAGCAAATCGAGAAGCAGCAGGAGCTGCCAGCGCCGCTGGCCCATGTCCAGCGCCGCTGGAGCCCATCCCAGCGCCGCTGGGCGGCCCAGATCAGCAACTGACTTAATCCTCTATTTAAGTCGAAGTAACCCTCAAAACCCTAAGGGAGAGCCGATTCAGCCCTAGCCGCCCATATTCAACCCTAGGTCGACTTTGCAAATTCCAAGGAGGTTTTGGAGCTTCTAACACCTTCCGATCTTCATCCTCAACCCTAGATCTACTCTTTTATTTTACTTTCGGTTGGTAAACAATGTCTTTCATCTTTTCAGACTTTGTTATTCCTTTAATAATGTCAGGCTAGTAGGCTGAATACTTGTTTGGATCGATGTGATCATGTAGACGCTTATTGTTTTACTTTATTTGTTAGATCTGTTGGAGTGTGTTTTACTATTTATCATAGATCCATGTTTTACTAGTTCTTCATATTATTATTGGTTCTATATCTGAATATATTAGTTTAATTCTGATGGTTGTCTATGATCATACACTATGACTAATATGCTATGATGGAAAACACTAGTCGGTCTTTAACTAGATGTAAAAAGTAATTCACTTGTAACCGAGGGATCCAGAACCATAGTAATTAGGATGATTAGAACATGAAGCTTAACAATGTCAGACGCGATCCTTTGACTTAGAAACGAGCATTGTGGTCACCAGAGATAATTACTATCTGGTCATGGCTTAAGAGCTGGGTAACTTAAAGATGAACTAGTAACACGAACTTTAGGTCATTAATGCTTAAACAATGAATCTAACGAGAATTTGTTTATGGGGTAGTGTGAGTCTAGGGACAGCACTAGCTATTTAGGCAAAGTGAATCTAACGAGAATTTGAGCCGTGATTAAGTTTTCAACAGTCTAGCAAATGGGTAGGATAGTATTCGGTCGTATCATGAGATCGGAGATGCCAAACAAGTATTTTAATTTAATTACTGTTATTTGCTTTCTCAAACTATTTTCAGACTAAGCCTCTCGCTGAACAGCGGTTGCGGCTTCTATTTACTTTTTATTGCATTAGTTTAATAGGAAATCGTGACAACCCCCAACCGTTAGAATTACACGTATTACTAGATTAGGTAAAGCAACGCGTCCCTGCGACGATCCTGTACTTATCACTTAACTATACTACATCTGATCGGGTTCTCTGCCTGTAAGGTGTGATTTGGATAATTACTTGTACTACATTTTATAAAAACTTGAAACAACAAAAACGCACATCAAGTGTTTTTGGCGCCGCTGCCGGGGACGCGACACATTCTTAGTTTAGTAGTGTAATTAGATCCTTTCTTGTGTTTCGGCACGAGAAAGTTATTTTCAGTACTTAGGTTTAAGTCATTTTAGGTTTAATAGTCAAATTAGGTTAAAATTCGGGTTAGGTCAACCTAGTTAGTATTTTCATTTTCTTAAAATTTCAAAAATCCAAAAACATTTTTTTCTTCTCATTTTTAGTTATTAAGTCTAGATTGTTTGCATTTAGAGTTAGTCTTATTTCGTTCCTAAAGTTACTAATCGTTTTCGTGTTTGTGTTTGTTTTTGTTCTTGTTTTCTTTTTCTTTTATTTTCGTTTAGTGTGTTTCAGCTAAGATAGATACAATGCATTGGAAAGGACCGGAAGAACCTGATTCAGGAATGGGTGAAGACGTCAAAGTGGCAAAAATCAATAGCGGAAGGTATTCAGGGAACACCAGCGCCGCTGGGAGGAATCCAGCACCGCAGGCCACCCAGCCCAACGCCGCTGGGAAGGCTCCAGCGCTGCTGGGTAGTGTTGTGCAGTCTAAAGACCACCCATTTCACACCTCGACTTTTTGTGGACCATGCGATAAAAGTCGGGAAGGCGTTTTGAGACATAATGTGGAATGCTTTGAGCAATTATGGTTCGAAAACTGGGAAAATGCATGGTTCCGCATGAAGAAGACCGTGAACTTGCTTAATGATGAAGATTTGAAACCCGCGGAATACGTGCCTTGGTTTTATCACGGATTACCAGATGAAGAAAGAGCCAGGCTATGTTATGAAGCCGCAAGCAATATATTCTTGAACAAGACAAAGGAGGCTTTAGAGTTTCTCGAAAGAAAGGTGCATCAAGAGGAACACGAGTACAAGGAGAATCATAGTTTCATAAGCGAACTCAAATCGCAAGGGGTGTTCAAAGGAAGCGTGGAAAGCATTTTAGGAGAGAAACCAGATGAGAAGAAATATGACTGGAGGTATGCTGAGCAGAAATTGGTCAAGAAGGAACCAAAAAGCAAAGAAGAAGACGAATCAGGAACCATCAGGGCACACCAGCGCCGCTGGGGGGACAGCCCAGCGCCGCTGGGAGCTCAGGGAGATTTCAAACAGGAGCCTTATGAGCGGGACTCAAAGAATTCGAACCAGTTTCGCGTGCCCATAGGATTCAAAAGATGGTTTGATAGAGACTTACAAGCCGCCTACGAAAACGAAGTAAAATGTGTCAAAGTCAAAGAAGAGGAAAAGAACAACAATGGAGATTGTATGGAAGAAGAGCTACATTTTGACTTTGAGACTACCGACCCAATTTTGGACATGCAAAACTTCAAATAACACGAATATGAAGAAGTGGGTGAGTCCTGGGTGCGTATGAAACATATCGTGGGGAAAGTAAGGAAAAGAACACATTGTGATGATTTGGAGGTGACAGATTTTTTCTATTACGGGATGGAGGATTACGCTCGACGAGCCATCGACAAGGCCTCTTATGGATGTTTTCATACTCAACCAGCCGAGTTTAGAATGAAGATCTTGGATGACAAGTTTTATGAAGCAGAGTATGAAGAGTCCGATGAAGAAGAAGAAGAAAATGGAAACAAAGAATGGGAGGAAACACAAAGTTTGGTCAAAGAAGTCAATAAAGGAGACTCACTACCGTACACTCTTTGGATGAGAAATCAAGTGGCTTTGAGAGATAGGCTAAGGAAGTTCAAGCAGAGGAAAGGAGAGACGGTAAAAATAGCATGGAAAAGAATAAATGCGCTGTATGAAAACTGTGAAATACATGAATTTGATCAAACTACCTTGTTGAAGAAATTAGTGAACGGACTAAGAAAGGAGAGCTTGGAAATGATTGGGAGAATCTTAGGAATGGGGCTTATGGACGTCGAAACAAGCATAGCCTATAATTCCCTTGACAAGGAAGTATATGGACGCATAGAGGAGAAAATGGAAACGGATAAAAGAGACAAGAAAGCTCGGAAGGAAAAATACTTGGAACAGCTAAGGGAATTTCATATTAACCAGAGACATAGAGAGCAAGCTGTTCATGAGAAGGAAGAAGTCGAGTCAAGCAAAATCGCAAAACCAGGTACTGCCACGGAGGCACCAACGTCGCTGGCTGCACAACCAAGTGCCGTTGGGCCAACCTAGTGCCGCTGAGGGGTGCCCAGTGCCGCTGGCACCCCTGCAGTCCCGAACTTCGCGAAATCAAATCCATTACCACCTGAACCAGCCTTGGAAATCAAACACCGATCGACATGGAAATGGTTGAAGCTACTGAAGAATGGAGGAACGCTGAAAGCTTGGAGGAGAGAAAAGAAACGAACGTCAAAGAAGCCACAAGTCACTTCGAACGTTATCCAACGGGAACCGGCCCTCGGCCGACCCCGTATTCTTCCTCAACCTAGTTCCTAGGCCGAGTCCGGCTGAAGACTCGTTAAACTTAGCGCTTCTTGGGAGGCAACCCAAGCCGTTTTATTTTTATTTTTATTTTTATTTTTATTTTTAGGAATATGTGACTAATTGCAATTTAGTGATTGTTTTAAATTTTATCATTTGTGATCTATTTTATGAGTATGTCTTTAGAATCACATATGCAAGCTTTCAACGGATCAAGGAAACAAGTAACTTATTGCAATCGTATTTCGTTTTTATTTTTATTTTTATGTTTTAGGCTTGTTATTTTCCATTTTTATATTTTGATTGAAGTGTGTAGGAGTATTTTGTCTTGAAGTCTAAAGGAAACCAGGCACTTGGCCAAAAGCTAAGTGTGGGGGATTCAAACATCAAATTGTTGAAGAAAATCAGACGTCGAAACACGTACTGGAGTCAAAAGCGCCGCTGGGACTGCTTTAGGGCACCCTAGCGCCGCTCACACCCTCCCTTCGCCGCTGGACCTGCACCTGTGTAAGTCCAGCGCCGCTCACCAGCACCCGGCGCCGCTATCCATTAGTCCAGCACCGCTACATGCTTGCCAGCACCGCTCAGAGCTCCGTCCTGCACACCAGATCGCCAAAATCCAAAAAATTCAGAAAAACCCAAAAATACAAAAAAATCAAAAAATCAGAAAATACCAAAAAGAAAAGAAGTCGGAGACGCTGTAAGTCCCAACTCAATAGATGGTACTACCTGAAGACACCTCTATGTCGATGGTGGAGTTACTTTGCAATATAAACGTTGAACTGGAGACGACCAGTTACAGAGAGTATATACCAAGTTCTAGATAGATTACTTATTTAAGTGACAATAAGTAAAGAACATGCAATAATATAAAATACTTGTAAAGTAAATTGGTGAGACAATATGTAATTTTCAAGTGTAATTTATTTATTATCTTTAAATAAATTACAAGGTTGTTGCGGAACCAAGATAATACAAAGTATGTAAATATGCTAACAACCTATGAACTACAATTGATCTACACTTGGAATTTCTCTAAACAATCGAAACACTTAAAGTTGTGAAATGTTCCTTTTTACGATTGAGAGAAGATTGCACAAGTTCACCAAGAATATTGCAGGTTTACAAAGTATGTGTTCTATGTATTATTCTTGTTATGCAATAACTTGTATTTATAGGCAAAGTTAACATTGGGATGTTAACTTTGGCCGTACAAATATGGTTGAGAACATTTAAGGAATAGCATTTAATTCCTTAAAATGCTGTGTAAAGTTGCAGTATAAAGCAACTTTACTCAACCAGCTTTATGTACCTTTTTGTACTTTATTCATAGATAAATCCTTTTATCCGTGTAATAGCACATAAAGCATAAAGTCAATTCCTCGTAATCAGTGTAAAGCTTTGTAAGAGCTTTCCACTGATGGTCTCCAGTTTGTAACTGACTAGAATGTCAACTGGGTTTCGCTGTCATTGTCATTCTCCATCTTCCACTTGTTGTCTTCGACTTCAACTGGAATGATTCTTCAACTAGTCAGTTCTCAACTGGAGGAAGTCTTCAGTTGCGTTAACTGTACGATGCAACTGGACTTCAATATATTTCTGGACAAATCTTCTTGGTCTCCAGGTGCAACTGGAAACTGGCCAGTTTCACTGAAACGGGTCCTAACAGACGCATCAATGGATCGCCATCAAATGGATACGACTCAAGTTTTTGAAGCTCATCAACATTCTAGTCGTTCCGTAAATGCCATCTTCAACAGTAATTCATGCAATTTAGACCCGGGAAGTTTCGTTAATCCTTTATCTTATCGTGTTTTTCCTATTATCCTTTTTATTATGTTATGCTTAGTACAAACAGGACGTTGTACAATTTAAGTGTGGGGGATGGAATAGGAAAAACCCGTGGTTTAATTGCTTGATATATCATAAGTTTTCTACTACTTAATTCATGCAAATTTTAAATTTTTCTTGTGTCGGAAAAACTGTTTTGAGAATATAAGCTTTGCAAGTAGACAAAAGATGACGATAACTAAGCAATGTTAGCTTTGGTAGATGAACGGTTAGTCAGAACTGTTAGTTTAACTATAGATTTGTGGTTGTTCATTTTTCCAACTGGATTAGAGCTTAGACTGAAACTCAATGCGATTATGTTTGCCATAGCACACTTAACCGGACTCTAATATGCCTAGAAATTAGATCTTTCTAGTCATTAGTATAGGTATATTAATTGGACTTAATTATACGTGCTTGTGTAGGAACTAGTTTAGACGTACGGTTCGCCTTAAATCTTACACTATTGATTGTGAACTAGTTGCATGCGGAGTAAGTGTATGAGTCATCTGGGGTCTCTGAAAATGTATATTGCATAAATAATGTAGTAATCTTAAGAAAGGCAATCAGTAGATTAATTAAAAAGAGTTCAAAGAACTAATAACGAGTAAAATCTATACGCATCAAGTTTTGTCACTTTGCGCGTGGGGAACCACCGACCTGTCACCGCTGTCTTGATGTAAGGTATAAACTCTATCCATTAGTTGAGTTATGTTGCTATGCGAGTGGGGAACCACCGACCTGTCACCGCTGTCTCAACTATTAAAGATGATAATATCGTATAACTGCTTAAGTATCTAACTAGTGAGCATGACTGTAGTGTGAGAGTATGTCTGAGTAGTGAATCACAAGTACACAAACTTTGAAATATGAATGCCTTACTAGTAGCTAGTAGTTCTGATTGCTATACAAACTTTAATTTAAGTGCTTAACTAGTCAGCAGAAAGAAGTAAGATTGAGCTGTAGGACATGTGGAATTATAGAACGGTTTTAGAGGTATTAACACATATAAAAAGTTAGCTTTTAGTTTTGATTGACCAACTATCTTTCCTCTAGCTATAGCTTACTGATTTTGTCTGAAGCTTTCTCAAATCATTTTGCATGACAAATCTTTGAAATGTTCTATAAAGTAGAATAACTTTAACACTTAAGCTGTCCACTCATCATTGTTTTATTTTCTTGGACTATTTGCTTGAGGACAAGCAAAGACTTAAGTGTGGGGGTATATGATGAGCGTCCATTTTGTGATAAAAGCCCCTATCGAAAGGCCTCATTTCTATGTTTTAAATGAGTCAATATTCCGGAACTATCGGTACTTAATGAATCGTATGTTTACGCAGGTTCACGGAAGATGCGAGTGAGGGTAAATGGCATCAAGTGACTCAAGATGAAGGCCTATGAAGTTACAAGACACAAGGAGGTGATTCGGGAGCCGAACGAAGCAAATCGAGAAGCAGTAGCAGCTGCTAGTGCTGCTGGCACCTTGCCAGTGCCGCTGGCCCAAGCCAAGTGCCGCTGGAGCTCATCCCAGCGCCGCTGGGCGGCTCAGATCAGCAACCGACTTAATCCTCTATTTAAGTCGAAGTAACCCTCAAAACCCTAAGGAAGAGTCGATTCAGCAGCCCTAGCCGCCGATATTCAACCCTAGGTCGACTTTGCAGATTCCAAGGAGGTTTTTGAGCTTCTAACACCTTCCGATCTTCATCCTCAACCTAGATCTACTCTTTTATTTTACTTTCAGTTGGTAAACAATGTCTTTCATCTTTTCAGACTTTGTTATTCCTTTAATAATGTCACTCTAGTAGGCTGAATACTTGTTTGGATCGATGTGATCATGTAGACGCTTATTGTTTTACTTTATTTGTTAGATCTGTTGGAGTGTCTTTTATTGTTTATTGTAGATCCATGTTTTACTAGTTCTTCATATTATTATTGGTTCTATATCTGAATATGTTAGTTTAATTATGATGGTTGTCTATGATCATACACTAGGACTTATATGCTAGGATGGAAAACACTAGTCGGTCTTTAACTAGATGTAAAAAGTGATTCACTTGTAACCGAGGGATCCAGAACCATAGTAATTAGGATGAATAGAACATGAAGCTTAACAATGTCAGACGCGATCCTTTGACTTGGAAACGAGCATTGTGGTCACCGGAGATAATTACTATCTGGTCATGGCTTAAGAGCCGGGTAACTTAAAGATGAACTAGTAACACGAACTTTAGGTCATTAATGCTTAAACAATGAATCTAACGAGAATTTGTTTATGGGGTAGTGTGAGTCTAGGGACAGCACTAGCAATTTAGGCAGAGTGAATGTAACGAGAATCTGAGCCGTGATTAAGTTTCCAACAGTCTACCAAATGGGTAAGATAGTATTCGGTCATATCATGAGATCGGAGATGCCAAACAAGTATTTTAATTTAATTACTGTTATTTGCTTTCTCAAACTATTTTCAGACTAAGCCTCTCGCTGAACAGCGGTTGCGGCTTCTATTTACTTTTTATTGCATTAGTTTAATAGGAAATCGTGACAACCCCCAACCGTTAGAATTACACGTATTACTAGATTAGGTAAAGCAACGCGTCCCTGCGAACGATCCTGTACTTATCACTTAACTAAACTACATTCGATCGGGTTCTCTGCCTGCAAGGTGCGTTTTGGGATAATTACTTGTACTACATTATATAAAAACTTGAAACAACAAAAACGCACATCACATATCCAAACTCATCCGGTAAAGCTGAGGAACAGGCAGCTCATTATGTAGAGGAATCCCTAAATATAAAGAAGATCAACTATAAATATAAAAGGGAAGCAACAATTGAAGAAAAGCATAAGCATAAAAAGTCCCTTACCAGTAGCAGCCTCAGCCTCTTCAACGGGCTCTTTCCCAGGTCTACGCCCAGGGTCAGAAGTACCAGCTAAAAGAGAAGGCACACGTATCAGATTTACGAAGGCATCAAAAAAAAAAACATATATACCCCCATCAGAATTAGGAATCGGTGCAGCAGCAACAACCTCATCTCTCACTGGAGAAGAATCAAGAATAATAACAGAAGGCCCCGCAGCCATAGAGTCTATTGCACCAGATGAACCACCAACCACCCTCTGCCTCTTCGGAGGAGGCCTAGAAACAGAAGTACGAGCAGGATTGAGACCCTCCCCATCATCATCAGATTGAGGCAGAGGCCTTCTAGCAATAACCATACCTCGAGGATTCATAGTCACCGCTTCCCTAAGCGATAACTCTACGCATACAACGTAAAATAATAATAAGATGCGAGCAAAAATAGCGGAATTTGCAAAAAAGGTAGTAAGAATAATGGTACCTTCACAGCACCATATCAGGACCGGCTCGTCAGGGGAACCATCCCATGTCAGCAGAATGCCACTCAGATACAGAATTACACGAGGATAGGTAACCAACTCAAATGGAGACCTACGCACCTGATGGACTAATGGATTATCAATGGTAATCCAGTCATGCACATTAACCTGAAAAGACATACCCAACACCAACCTATCCGTCTGGCTTCAGCTTGGTTGGCTTGTTTCATTTTCTTTCTTTATTTGATTTGATCACCAAGCCTTGCCAGACGTTTGCTATCACTTTCAGAAACTGGAGGAAGTATATCAGCATTGCCAGTTTCCAACATTGGTACATCAGTGGCCGGCTGGGCTACATCAGATGCTAAACCTTTACCCTTATCAATATTCCCCCTATCCATCACATCCACATTCTCTTCAACCCTTTGCTCACCAATTTCAGTACTGGCAGCCACAACTGTTTCTCCACCAGATTGTCTTTCAGTTGGAGTACTTCCAGGTGCATTTGGTGCAAGGACTGCACTTCTTTCCCCCTTGGCAACATCTAGACCTGCCCTTATAGCTTCCCATTCAGAGGGGTGAGATGGCAACCGGTCGAGAGGCTGCCATGTTTGTAAGTCCTTGCACTCTTTGAAAATTCCACACATCATTCTGAAAGACCTCCATAGATGGTTGGTCTCCTTTGACTGGGTCAGGACATTTGTAGTAACTTGTTGCTGACCAGTTTTCACTTCTTCCAAGATTTTAGAATCTTCACTAAGACCCGCAACCACCATTTCCTTAACTTCTTCATCCTTTTGTTTCAAATTATTTACTTCAGTTGTCAGATTTTCAATAGACTGAGTATGATTAGATACCTGGGTGTTCAAATTATCAATGCTGCCTCTCAACTGGTTGATCTCATTAGTGAGTGGGGCCAGATCAACCTGAGGAGTGGCCAGCTTGGTGATCTCAGACATCACCTTTTCTATAAATTGTGTTTCCCTTGCACCCAGCGTATCATCGATCTTCTGACCAACTGAAATCATCAACTGCTGCCCAAGCTCAGTCACATTCAACCCAGGCTTTTCAACTAACTCTTTCACCTGTTTTTCAATCTCCTTCAAATCAATTTCTGATCTTCTAACAGTGTTACCCAGCAGTTTTGAGATTGAGGTTGTGACTTTGGTCTGAGTAAGGTCAAAGGCTTCTTTTAAAGATGTTGCCAGATTGTTGCAGCCAGTGACCAACTCATTAAGCTTGTTGAACACCAAGTCTTCATTTGCTGAAAACTTGTTAATCCCCAGATCAACCAATTTAATATTTGTCAAGTGATCCTTGTGGTATCTGGAAAAAGACTTGGTGTTTTTGTCAAGTGTCTTTTGAATATCCTCCACCCTGGTGAGAAGGTTTTGGATATCGGCTTGAACAGACACAAATTTGACTGTCCAGTGACGGAGGAAGGTGTCACTGGACCTGCAGCAGTTTCCATTGGAGCAACTGGAGGAGGAAAATTGAGAGAAGCCTCCCCAGTTGACATCGCAGCAGTTGAAGAAGTAATAAATGGAGTGGTAGAAGAAGAAGGGACTGAAGTAACAATGTGTTGTTCATGCTGAGAATGCTCAGGTGTGAACAACGGCGGCGGTGGGGGTGGCATTTCTCGAAGGAGTGAGAACTGCCCAGATGGTGATGGTGCCATACATCTGTTTCCAGACATATAGTTGTATGTGGGGAATGGTATTTTAGTAGGCTCATTTATTAGGGATGGTAAAACTGAAAATGAAGCATCTGGAAGTGAAACTTGAGATGAAGGGTTTTGATCTTGTACAGAAGACTCAAAAATCTCCAAGTCTGAAGTAGTACCTTCTGAATCCGAAGACTCAATAAGGATTTCCTCGTCATTAACATTCATGTCCAGATCCATGAATGTAACTGAGGGCTGACCAGATGGGTCAATCTCCAGATGACCTTCTCCAGTTTCCTGGAAGGTTGCATCTGTTGGAGGATCAGATACCGAGGTATCTTCACCAGGGATAGAGGTCACTGGGGTTGCCTCAGTTATAGTTGCTCTATCCACAACCATAACATCATCGGCCGAAGAGTTGGGAACCTCAGTCTCCAGTAGTGACTGGCCAGAGACTTTGTCAGTTCGTGCAATAGAAGTGTCAGAAGATAGGCCGTGGACACTTTGTGCTGACTCATACTCTAATCTGGGTTGGGGTAGCCCAGTTTCATCTTCACCACCCTCTCCTACAGAAATTGCGAGGGTGGCTGCTTGCGGTTGTCCCGTTTGACTTTCTCCAGGTTCCTGTTGGGAGGAAACTAGAGGGCTGGTCAGGTTTCTACTGTCAGTGGCAAGTGCTGACAAGGTCCTAATGCGACGTATTCTTGTTGCCTTTGGAACTCCTGAAAGACCTGTTGGGAGGTCTCCAGGGTAAATGGTTGTGGGGACAGACACGCTGGAGCTGGAGGGGTTAGACTGTTGCCCGGGTTCGGCAATGGTCACAATTCCAGCAGACGAACTGGTGAGTCCCTCATTATTTTGAGGCCCGCCCAGTTGTCTTTCCGACTCACCTTGGACTGGTGCATCAGTTTTTACGAATGCCAGCTGCATTATTTCTGGAATCTCGACCTCTCCAGCTTCAGATACTAGAGAGTCAAGATTCCTCAACAAATTTGGGACAGTGTAAAGTGAATCTGTGCTTAAATAAGCTTCACTGCCCAGAATTTGTTGAAAACAAAGAGAGAGAAACCTGGAGAAGGGGATACATAGTCCCCTGGTGCCCTTCAGTTTTTGTACCAGGCTTCTGTAAAGGATATCAGCAAAATCCACTCTCAATCCATTCCACAAGCAGTATGCCATTTCTGCTTGTGCTTAATCTGGTCAAGTCCACCAGAACTCCCACCATACTTTCCACTAGGTGGATGAAAAGTACCTCCATGAAGGTGTAAGGCCCTTCATGGTCATCGCACCTTTAGTTTTCAAAACCCCTTTTTCGAGGCACTCCTTGTGTCCCATATCAAGGAGGACCTGGCGAAAATTAATGTTTGGGGAGATGACAACAGGAGACTCTCCTTGTCTCCAGTAATTTAGGTGTAAAGCATCTCTCAATACATCTGCTGATAGGGTACACTGGACTGTTCCACCTTTTAATGTGAAAGTGATGGAAGAACAATCGGAAGAAAGAGAAGCAGTGTACCAAAACTCACACAAGTAGTCGTGAAACATCTTGCGTGGGTTTAAGGAGAATGAGGGTCCAATTGGAGAATCCTTCAAAAATCTTTGGATTCTCCCAATAAGGGTATTGGACCCTTGGGTTCCTTGTAAACTCGCCATCGGATTATTTGGATTTAATTTGATGAGCGTAGTATTACCAGGAGCACCAGATGCCTGTTTGACATCTGGTGGAGGAGCATATGGGACAGATAAGAGATTTACATCTCTTGAACGGGATGATTTAGGTGCCATTAGAAAATGGAACTGAAACTTTGGAATTAGGGTTCTTGATTTATGAAGCAGAGAGAGAAAAGAAGCAATTTTAGATGATTGGGAAGTAAATGAAAAGAATGTAAAGGGAAGTAAATGTGAGCGGAGTAAATAAGGGTATTTATAAGGAATTCAAGATCCCAATGAAATACCAAAAATATATTTTATTTAACAAAATCAATTTTGTAGATATTTTTACAAAATAAGTTTGAATTTTGAATCAAAAACATAATTCATTGTGTCAGCATTAAATGCTACGACGACTTAACTTACCCACGCGCCCACTAATTTTCATTTTCCCAATAAAAATAGTTGTCATTTACCAAAATGTCTATTAACACGTCAGATGACGATATCAAGTGGGTTAAAACACTCGAGTACCATCACGTGTCTCAGATATTGACCAAGTATTTTATAACGTTATGGAAAAAATAAGACAAGACTGAACCTGGTCACTGGAGGATTAGTCCAGCGCCAGTTTCCAACTGGAGAGTTCTCTAGTTGCCATTTTCAAACAAAACGAATTTTAGTCAGAAAATTATTTTGAGTCTTTCCCCCTAAAATGATGATCCAGAAATCAATTAGTGCCAGGATAGTATCACAAAGGCGTTCGATAGCCTGGCGAGCAAAGATTATATGGACCTCCTCAACTGGAGAACTTCATCAGTGTCACTGACGCGTTCATAACAAAAATCTCCAGTTTTAAGGATTTAACATTTCCAGTTCGCTGATGAGATGTTTAAAGGTTTTCTCATCAAGAGGTTTTGTAAAAACATCAGCGAGCTGTTTGTCAGTGGGGATGAAATGAATTTCAATGTCTCCTTTCATAACATGATCACGAATGAAATGATACCTGATGTCAATATGTTTTGTCTTGGAGTGCATCACTGGGTTGTGAGATATAGCAATTGCACTGGTGTTGTCACAAAAGATTGGGGTCCTTGTATACTTTGACCATAATCTAGTAACTGGTTCTTGATCCAGAGAATCTGGGCACAGCAACTGGCCGCAGAAATGTACTCTGTCTCAGCAGTGGACATAGAGACTAACGTCTGCTTCTTACTGGTCCAACTTACCAGTTTTCCTCCAAGGAAATGACAACCACCAGTTGTTGATTTTCTATCTATCTTACAACCTGCATGATCTGAATCTGAATAACCCATTAGATCCAACCCTGAGCCTTTGGGGTACCAAAGACCAAGGTTAGGACACCCTTTCAGGTATCTAAAGATACGCTTAACAGCGTGCAATGTGATTCTTTAGGGTTAGCCTGAAACCTGGCACATAGACATGTTGCGAACATTATATCTGGTCGACTGGCAGTTAAATACATCAGTGAACCAACCATACCATGATATTCAGTGATGTTCACTGGTTTGCCAGTTGGGTCAGAGTCCAAATTTAATGGTGCTGCAATAGGTGTGTTTTTCGATGGGATTGAATCATATTTGTATTTTCTTAACAAATCTCTGACATATTTTCCTTGGTTTATGAAAATTCCATTTTCAGTTTGCTTAATCTGAAGACCTAAGAAAAATGTTAATTCACCCATTAAACTCATTTCATACTCAGATGAAATGATTTTAGAAAACTTTTTACACATTGCATCATCAGTTGAACCAAATATAATGTCATCAACATAAATTTGTACCAATAATATATTAAGATAAATAAGGAACCAAAAAAAACATAAATTTGTACCAATAAGATATTACCTTTTTCTTTCAAGATAAATAAGGTATTATCTATTGCACCTCTTTGAAAGCCATTTTTAAGAAGATGTTTAGTTAAAGTATCATACCAGGCTCTTGGGGCTTGTCTAAGACCATACAAAGCTTTCTTCAGTCTATAGACCCAGTGAGGATGCTTCTCATTGATGAAGCCTGGAGTCTGCTTAACATACACAACTTCTTCTAATGTTCCATTAAGGAACGCACTTTTGACATCCATCTGGAAGACTTTAAACTGCAGATGGGCTGCATAAGCCAAAAATATTCTGATGGCTTCAAGTCTTGCAACTGGAGCAAAAGTTTCATCAAAGTCAACGCCTTCTGCTTGACAATAACCGTGGGCAACTAATCTGGCTTTGTTTCTTACAACATGGCCATCTTCATCCATCTTGTTTCGGTAGACCCATCTTGTACCAATGGGTTCTTTCTTTAACCCTGGTGGACAAGGAACAAGTTCCCACACATTATTCCTTTCAAACTGGAGGAGCTCTTCTTGCATAGCTTCCACCCAGCTTGGGTCTGCCATAGCCTCGTCAATCTTCTTTGGTTCAATTAGTGATAAGAAGGTGACATTTAAGCATTGCTCACTGGTGGCTCTTCTAGTCTGAACCCCACTATTTGGATCTCCCACAATCTGTTCAATTGGATGTGCTCGAGTCCATCTAGTGTATTGACTGGGCTGGTGAATTACAATATCAGTGCAAGTCACCTGGCGATCTTCTTCAGTTGCAGCAGCTTCTAGAGGAGGATCTGTCCAAACTACTTCTACGTCCTCATCAGAGTCAATGAGGTCACGATTTGCATCATGAAATTCTTCATTAAAAGGCATTTCTTGAAGAACTGGAGAAGTTGGAGTTTGAACTGGTGCTGATATTGGAGTGGCACGTACATCAGATCCAATCACCAATTCCTGTGGTAAATTGAAATTGATGGAGGGATAGAATGAAGTGTCACTGGTGGTGTTCTTCTTCTTAACTGGTTCCAATTTGTTGTAACTGGAAACATCTTTTGGTGAAACAACTGACTGATGAACTTGGTCAGTTTCACCAAAATTTATTGGAACGACTAGAGAAATATCAAGGCTTGGTCTCTTGTTGATTGCTTCAGTTGATTCGTCGAATGTGACATGAATTGTCTCATGAACCTTTTGGAGTCTATAATTATAAACTCTAAAGGCCTTTCGAATACCTGAATAGCCTAAAAATACACCTTCATCAGCTTTTGCATCAAACTTTCCAAGCTGACTGGAATCGTTTAAATATAAACTGGACAACCAAATACATGAAAATATCCAATATTTGGTTTACGATTCCTGAGTACTTCATAGGAAGTCTTCTTATGTCTCTTGATGTAGACTGACCTGTTTTGGGTGTGACAAGCAGTTGCAACTGCTTCAGCCCAGAAACTGGTGGGAAGACCTGATTCAGATAGCATACTTCTGGCTGCTTCTATCAGTGTGCGATTCTTTCTTTCCACAACTCCATTCTGCTCTAGAGAGTGTGCTGATGAGAAGTTTTGAGAGATGCCAGTGTCATTGCAAAATGTTTCACTTCGCATTATCACTTCGCAACTGACAGACTTTTCGAGTATACTTGAGTTCAATTCTTTTGATGAGAGAGATGATTTCAGCAGGTGCATCACTTTTGGATCTGAGGAATACCACCCAACATTATCTGGTGAATTCATCGACCACAACTAGAGTGTACTTCTTTCCAGCTCTAGTTTGAACATTCACTGGACCAAAGAGATCCATATGAAGCATGTGAAGAGGTTTAGTGATGCTAAAGTTTTGCCTAGTTTTGAAACTGCCCCTTTTTTGCTTGCCCATCTCACACCCTGGACATGGCTTTTCTTTATTGAAAGAAATTTGAGGTATCCCATCAACCAGTTGTTTGCGAGACAACTTGTTAATATTTTTGAAATTAAGATGGAATAATCTTTTATGCCACATCCAGTTGGTGTCCTCATCAGCCTTGGTATAGAAACACTGCTCTTTTGGAGCTGGTTCCATATCCATGATGTACACATTTCCTTTTCTTGGTGCAACCATCACCACTTTCCAATCCTTGTTAAATATGGTGCCTTGAGCAATATCGAACAAAACTCTGTAGCCATCATCATAAAGTTGGCTGACACTGATCAGGTTGTATTTCAAACCATTCACAAATGCAACTCTTTTGAATTCGACCTGTCCGTTATTGAGCACACCATATCCTTCAGTCTTTCCACTTTGATCATCACCAAACGTCACTACCGGTCCATCTTGGACAGTGAACTCTTCAAGCAGAGGTCATAGTCTGGCCAGCTGCGTTGTCCAGATACCAGATATTCTTCTTTCAATCGCCCTGCACACCCACAAAAATCATCAGTTATTTTTGTGAACCCATCTTTTCTTGATGGGTTCACTGGACTTCTCTACAGAAGTCACAGTTGACTGTTGTGGTGGTAAACTGAAGACTACATCTGGATCTTTTTCACCAGATCCAAGTGCAGGAGTAAAAACGATTGGTATTTGATACCTGCTCCCCTTTTTTTATCAGATTTAGTTCCAGATGGAACATTCTTTTGTTTTGGTTTTGAAGGGGGTTTAATATTTTGTTTTACAACTGGAGGTGATGAACCTCCTTCCAGATTTTTAATCCGGGCAGTACAACTCTGAACCTGTCGAGACAAAAGTTGGAGTTGACTTTCCAGTTTAAACAAAATATTGTTTTCATCAGGCTGCTGAACCTTGGACCTTGGTTCAGCTGGAGTTTTAGTCTTTTGGGTCTTGGGCTCCTTAGACTTCTGAGCTAAAGGCTTGTTACCAGTGGCCTTTTTAACTGGAGCACTAGCCTGTTTGGCTCCAGGTTTAACCTCAATGGGGGTGATCTCAATGGGTTCAGTTTCAACAGCTTCAGGTTGATCATAAGGAGTTTCAACCCTGAGAGCTGGAGGCAATGCATGAAGATCTGGTATGAGAGCTGCCATTTCCAGATCTCCAGATTTCCATGCATTTTTCTGGGCATCAATTGTTCTAGAAAATGCATCATAGTTCTTTCCAGATGCTTTTACCCATGACTTGATAATCATTTGTTCTTTTTCAAGATCAGAAACTAGTTTTTGATTATCAAATTCTAAAGCCTCAATTTTCAAAACTGACTCCTTGAGAGCCAACTGGACACTTTGTAAATCATTAAGTTGTGGTTTAACATTGTTCAATTCAATTAAGATAGTATCCAGATATCTTTCACTATCTGCTCTAACAGTTTCCACAAAAGCCAAATCACCACTTAATGATTCAGCAAGATCCAGTTTCAGTTCTGGATCCACATGATTGTCATAATCACATACCTTCTTCAAAATGATGTCCACCCATCTTCCAGTGATGACATCTTCTTTTGCCACATGCTGCTGTTGATCTTCCAAGGCCATGAAACACATGTCCCTTTCCTCTTCTTCATCAGCTGATGAGTCATCAGAGTACTCCCATTTTCCCTCAGTTTGTGCCATCAAGCACTGATCCTTTTCTTTTTCCATGGACAAGAGGGCAATCTAGGCCTTAAGTTTCTTATATTTAGCTTTGTAGCTATCATCAGGCCGATTGAAATTTGGGACAGAGGGACCAGTTTGGTTGTTCATCTGACTAGATCTGCATTCCTTCATAAAATGACCTTTCTTACCGCATTTATAGCAGGTAAGATTGGTTTTATCCAGAGAGTTGGAGCTGGAAGCATTGTTTGGGCCATTAAATCTTTTAGATTTATGCTTAAACCTATTAAAGGTTTTAGCGATCATGGCTACCAGATCATCATCGTCAGTTTCATCACAACCGTCACTGATTTCAGTGGTCAGGCCAGAGTTCAAGAAACTGTTTAACATCTCCTTCATTGAGTGTGCCTGGACACTCTCTGCAGATATTAAAGCAGTACAAGGTCGCTCAGTTACACTAGCAACCTTGGGACTCTGGGCATGGTTCATGGCATCCTGCTCAGCCACCAGTCTTGCAGCATTATTGTCTTCAGTGAATCTGAAGGCTCCATAGAGCGATGCAAGAGTATGGCTGTGCAGGGTTTTACCTTGTCTTAAGACAAGAACCATATTTTCCCATTTGGAAGGAAGAATATCACAAAACTTCTCAAGAAGAATATCCTTATCCTTCTCTACACCCAAGCCTCTCAACTGATTAATGAGGCTAGAAAACCTGGTATAAGTACCAGTTAGACTTTCATTGGGCAGAGCAAAGAAGGATTCATACTTCTTGTTCAAGGCAACCTTTCTAGTGACAATAGTGTCATCACCTCCTTCAAACTGAATAACTAATTCATCCCACATTGACTTGGCACTGGGGAACAACACAAGTGTTGGAATTAGATCTTCAGGGATAGCTCCAAGGATCATGTTCTTGAGTCTGGTGTCCAGATCTACAAGTCTACGATCCTCATCAGACCAGTGGTCTTCGAGCTTTTCTCTTGAACCTCTTCTTCCAGTTGGATCTAGAAGAGGACTTACCCCAAGAGACATGGGTATATATGGTCCATCCTTAAGGATTTTCAACATATACCTCTCTATCCCACCAAAATGCAAAAGCATTCTGGCCTTCCATGTACCGAAGGTCTCACTATTTCCATCAAATTTTTGAACAGGAGTGTTAGAATAATGTACATGGACATGGTTAGGGGCAGTAGGAGGAGGAGGGTTTGTATTAACATTTTGAAGAGGTGGTGTATTAGTATTCAAAGGGTTTTCACCTGAACCAGAACCATTTCCACCTTCAGTAGTAGTCATCTACGCAGATCTAGGCAAGTTTATTAGCCTTCTACTCTGATACCACTTGTAAGTCCTAACTCAATAGATGGTACTACCTGAAGACACCTCTATGTCGATGGTGGAGTTACTTTGCAATATAAACGTTGAACTGGAGACGACCAGTTACAGAGAGTATATACCAAGTTCTAGATAGATTACTTATTTAAGTGACAATAAGTAAAGAACAATGCAATAATATAAAATACTTGTAAAGTAAATTGGTGAGACAATATGTAATTTTCAAGTGTAATTTATTTATTAACTTTAAATAAATTACAAGGTTGTTGCGGAACCAAGATAATAGAAAGTATGTAAATATCCTAACAACCTATGAACTACAATTGATCTACACTTGGAATTTGTCTAAACAATCGAAACACTTAAAGTTATGAAATGTTCCTTTTTACGATTGAGAGAAGATTGCACAAGTTCACCAAGAATATTGCAGGTTTGCAAAGTATGTGTTCTATGTATTATTCTTGTTGTGCAATGACTTGTATTTATAGGCAAAGTTAACATTGGGATGTTAACTTTGGCCGTACAAATATGGTTGAGAACATTTAAGGAATAGCATTTAATTTCTTAAAATGCTGTGTAAAGTTGCAGTATAAAGCAACTTTACTCAACCAGCTTTATGTACCTTTTTGTACTTTATTCATAGATAAATCCTTTTATCCGTGTAATAGCACATAAAGCATAAAGTCAATTCCTCGTAATCAGTGTAAAGCTTTGTAAGAGCTTTCCACTGAAGGTCTCCAGTTTGTAACTGACTAGAATGTCAACTGGGCTTCGCTGCCATTGTCACTCTCTATCTTCCACTTGTTGTCTTCGACTTCAACTGGAATGATTCTTCAAATGGTCTGTTCTCAACTGGAGGAAGTCTTCAGTTGCGTTAACTGTACGATGCAACTGGACTTCAATATATTTCTGGACAAATCTTCTTGGTCTCCAGGTGCAACTGGAGACTGGCCAGTTTCACTGAAACTGGTCCTAACAGACGCATTAATGGATCGCCATCAAATGGAGACGACTCAAGTTTTTGAAGCTCATCAACATTCTAGTCGTTCCGCAAATGCCATCTTCAACAGCAATTCTTGCAATTTAGACCCGGGAAGTTTCGTTAATCCTTTATCTTATCGTGTTTTTCCTATTATCCTTTTTATTATGTTATGCTTAGTACAACAGGACGTTGTACAATTTAAGTGTGGGGGATGGAATAGGAAAAACCCGTGGTTTAATTGCTTGATATATCATAAGTTTTCTACTACTTAACTCATGCAAATTTTAAATTTTTCTTGTGTTGGAAAAACTGTTTCGAGAATATAAGCTTTGCAAGTAGACAAAAGATGACGATAACTAAGCAATGTTAGCTTTGGTAGATGAACGGTTAGTCAGAACTGTTAGTTTAACTATAGATTTGTGGCTGTTCATTTTTCCAACTGGATTAGAGCTTAGACTGAAACTCAATGCGATTATGTTTGCCATAGCACACTTAACCGGACTCTAATATGCCTAGAAATTAGATCTTTCTAGTCATTAGTATAGGTATATTAATTGGACTTAATTATACGTGCTTGTGTAGGAACTAGTTTAGACGTACGGTTCGCCTTAAATCTTACACTATTGATTGTGAACTAGTTGCATGCGGAGTAAGTGTATGAGTCATCTGGGGTCTCTGAAAATGTATATTGCATAAATAATGTAGTAATCTTAAGAAAGGCAATCAGTAGATTAATTAAAAAGAGTTCAAAGAACTAATAACGAGTAAAATCTATACGCATCAAGTTTTGTCACTTTGCGCGTGGGGAACCACCGACCTGTCACCGCTGTCTTGATGTAAGGTATAAACTCTATCCATTAGTTGAGTTATGTTGCTATGCGAGTGGGGAACCACCGACCTGTCACCGCTGTCTCAACTATTAAAGATGATAATATCGTATAACTGCTTAAGTATCTAACTAGTGAGCATGACTGTAGTGTGAGAGTATGTCTGAGAAGTGAATCACAAGTACACAAACTTTGAAATATGAATGCCTTACTAGTAGCTAGTAGTTCTGATTTCTATACAAACCTTAATTTAAGTGCTTAACTAGTCAGTAGAAAGAAGTAAGATTGAGCTGTAGGACATGTAGAATTATAGAACGGTTTTAGAGGTATTAACACAAATAAAAAGTTAGCTTTTAGTTTTGATTGACCAACTATCTTGCCTCTAGCTATAGCTTACTGATTTTGTCTGAAGCTTTCTCAAATCATTTTGCATGACAAATCTTTGAAATGTTTTATAAAGTAGAATAACTTTAACACTTAAGTTGTCCGCTCATCATTGTTTTATTTTCTTGGACTATTTGCTTGAGGACAAGCGGACTTAAGTGTGGGGGTATATGATGAGCGTCCATTTTGTGATAAAAGCCCCTATCGAAAGGCCTCATTTCTATGTCTTAAATGAGTCAATATTCCGGAACTATCGGTACTTAATGAATCGTATGTTTACGCAGGTTCACGGAAGATGCGAGTGAGGGTAAATGGCATCAAGTGACTCAAGATGAAGGCCTATGAAGTTACAAGACACAAGGAGGTGATTCGGGAGCCGAACGAAGCAAATCGAGAAGCAGTAGCAGCTGCCAGTGCCGCTGGCACCTTGCCAGCGCTGCTGGCCTAAGCCTAGTGCCGCTGGAGCTCATCCCAGCGCCGCTGGGCGGCTCAGATCAGCAACCGACTTAATCCTCTATTTAAGTCGAAGTAACCCTCAAAACCCTAAGGGAGAGCCGATTCAGCAGCCCTAGCCGCCGATATTCAACCTTAGGTCGACTTTGCAGATTCCAAGGAGGTTTTTGAGCTTCTAACACCTTCTGATCTTCATCCTCAACCTAGATCTACTCTTTTGTTTTACTTTCAGTTGGTAAACAATGTCTTTCTTCTGTTCAGACTTTGTTATTCCTTTAATAATGTCAGGCTAGTATGCTGAATACTTGTTTAGATCGATGTGATCATGTAGACGCTTATTGTTTTACTTTATTTGTTTATCGTAGATCCATGTTTTACTAGTTCTTCATATTATTATTGGTTCTATATCTGAATATGTTAGTTTAATTCTGATGGTTGTCTATGATCATACACTAGGACTTATATGCTAGGATGGAAAACACTAGTCGGTCTTTAACTAGATGTAAAAAGTGATTCACTTGTAACCGAGGGATCCAGAACCATAGTAATTAGGATGAATAGAACATGAAGCTTAACAATGTCAGACGCGATCCTTTGACTTGGAAACGAGCATTGTGGTCACCGGAGATAATTACTATCTGCTCATGGCTTAAGAGCCGGGTAACTTAAAGATGAACTAGTAACACGAACTTTAGGTCATTAATGCTTAAACAATGAATCTAAAGAGAATTTGTTTATGGGGTAGTGTGATTCTAGGGACAGCACTAGCAATTTAGGCAAAGTGAATCTAACGAGAATCTGAGCCGTGATTAAGTTTCCAACAGTCTAGCAAATGGGTAAGATAGTATTCGGTCGTATCATGAGATCGGAGATGCCAAACAAGTATTTTAATTTAATTACTGTTATTTGCTTTCTCAAACTATTTTCAGACTAAGCCTCTCGCTGAACAGCGGTTGCGGCTTCTATTTACTTTTTATTGCATTAGTTTAATAGGAAATCGTGACAACCCCCAACCGTTAGAATTACACGTATTACTAGATTAGGTAAAGCAACGCATCCAGCGAACGATCCTGTACTTATCACTTAACTAAACTACATTCGATCGGGTTCTCTGCCTGCAAGGTGCGTTTTGGGATAATTACTTGTACTACATTATATAAAAACTTGAAACAACAAAAACGCACATCACATATCCAAACTCATCCGGTAAAGCTGAGGAACAGGCAGCTCATTATGTAGAGGAATCCCTAAATATAAAGAAGATCAACTATAAATATAAAAGGGAAGCAACAATTGAAGAAAAGCATAAGCATAAAAAGTCCCTTACCAGTAGCAGCCTCAGCCTCTTCAACGGGCTCTTTCCCAGGCCTACGCCCAGGGTCAGAAGTACCAGCTAAAAGAGAAGGCACACGCATCAGATTTACGAAGGCATAAAAAAAAAAACACACATACCCCCATCAGAATTAGGAATCGGTGCAGCAGCAACAACCTCATCTCTCACTGGAGAAGAATCAAGAATAATAACAGAAGGCCCCGCAGCCATAAAGTCTATTGCACCAGATGAACCACCAACCACCCTCTGCCTCTTCGGAGGAGGCCTAGAAACAGCAGTACGAGCAGGATTGAGACCCTCCCCATCATCATCAGATTGAGGCAGAGGCCTTCTAGCAACAACCATACCTCGAGGATTCATAGTCACCGCTTCCCTAAGCGATAACTCTACGCATACAACGTAAAATAATAATAAGATGCGAGCAAAAATAGCGGAATTTGCAAAAAAGGTAGTAAGAATAATGGTACCTTCACAGCACCATATCAGGACCGGCTCGTCAGGGGAACCATCCCATGTCAGCAGAATGCCACTCAGATACAGAATTACATAAGGATAGGTAACCAACTCAAATGGAGACCTACGCACCTGATGGACTAATGGATTATCAATGGTAATCCAGTCATGCACATTAACCTGAAAAGACATACCCAACACCAACCTATTCGTCTTCAACAAACCCCTGAACATCGGATAAATATATTCTTCACTGAAAAATAAAAAGCCCGGCTTCCAGTTCAACATATCAGAATTACCAATGTCAAAAAACAACTTACCCGGACTTCCTCAACCATAACCCAACCTTCACGAATGCCAAGTTTTAGGAAATATCGAAACAACCTTATCGATGGCTCTATTTCATAGGCATGGCAGCTAACGATAAACGACATTATCATGGTAATCGCTAAGGGGTGCACCATAGATAAATAAAGATCTAAATAATCAAGTAACCCTAATAACCAAGGGGATAAAGGGAATCTAAGATTGCCACCGGAAAAAGGAGCAGTATACATACCTATGAATCCAGTTCGCGCATCCAAAACCGATTCCGACCGACCAGGAACCCTAATCTCAGGATCGTTAGGACGGCAAAAGCACCGACGAAACCATGCAACGTCTTCTTCGGTCATCTCTGAATATGTAGTGCTAATAATCTGAAAATGAGTCCTCATTATCAATTACGAAGAAGGAAAAATGGGGGAGAGTATAGGTTTGAATATGATAAAAAGAAAAGAGTACGAAGAGTTAAAGATTAAAGAATCCTCGCAACCGTCAAGAATAAATAGTAGACAAACAGGACGATTTGAAAAACCGGCGCCGAAACCACCCAACTGTCGATTAGTTTTCCTCTTGGGATAGGCACGCCCGAATTAACTCTTTATGGGATGCATACGCGGCAGGGTAAAGTTACAATTTTACCCTTAAAAAGAAATCCGAGAAGAGCAAAGAGCAACCAAAGCCGAAGCTCCTTCGAAGCTCCGGTTACAAAGGTACGGCATTATTTTTATCTTTATTTTTCATTTTGGATTATTTATGAGTCTAATGCGATACTCTATAGATAGACTCTCCCATCAGACCAGGGGCTTGATGATATACCATATACGGAGCTCTATCTCCGTACAAAAGATTGGATACAAAGAACCATTCGTAAGTATCGAAGGTACTAATACAATGTACCAAATAAACATATCCGTAGTAAAAACTACGATGAATACCTCCGTAACTCCGGAGCTTCTGAGATTAGTTACCCATCATTATAAATAATAAAGAACGGATACACGAAATCTCTTTCATGATTATCCGCCTCCAAAAACTAGGACACGGTTTAAGAATCCTAAATATATTTCTTCTATACTTAGAAGATATCACGAAAAGAGGAAGGGATTTACCCTAAAAACCTATCTTCTTCTCCAAGGCTTTACCCTCTATATAAAGAGATGAGGTGCCATACGACACATCATCATCGCAAACACATTTAACTTCCGAATCCCTAACTATAAAAACAAACCCTAAGCCTCATAATTCGGTTGAGGATAACTAACTAAAGGCGTAAAGCGGCTTTACTGCCCTCTGACCGGAAGGGAATCTCCAGCAAATCACCTCCGAAACCCACACGCCCACTCGGTTGTCCCATAGTGCGATTATTTGATCAAACATGTATATATCTATATGATTAATTATTCGTAAGTACTCTTTATGCTTGTCGTTTATAGTTCACAAACATGTATATATATATAGGAGAGAGATCAAATGAGAATGTGGGTTAAGGAGAGAAGAGAGAGAAGGTTTTTCTAACCAACCAGAAGTTGACACGTGCCTTTTTAAAAAAAAAAACACGGTGCAAATCTGTAAATATTTTGACTTCAAACCCAAGCTGAACCAACCCAACCCCAAGCTGACGCGAACCCCAAGCTGACCCGACCCAACCCCAAGTTGACCCAAC
The DNA here is from genome assembly GCA_034093135.1 of Erigeron breviscapus. NCBI lineage: Eukaryota > Viridiplantae > Streptophyta > Magnoliopsida > Asterales > Asteraceae > Erigeron > Erigeron breviscapus. Next base: position 160,390,914 of record CM067168.1, read on the forward strand.
CCAACCCCAAGTTGACCCAACCCAACCCCAAGCTGACCCACCCAAGCTGACCCAACCCCAAGCTGACCCAACCCAACCCCAAATTAACCCAACACCAAGCTGACCCAACCCAACCCCAAGCTGACCCAATCCAAACCCAAGCTGACCCAATCCCAAGCTGACCAAGCTGACCCAACCCAAGCTAACCAAGCTGACCCAACCCAAGCTAAACCAACCCAAGCTGACCAAGCTGACCCAACCCAACCCAGCTGACCAAGCTAACCCAACCCAAGCTGACCAAGCTGACCCAAAACCCAAGCTGGCCGCTCTTTACAAAAGTTTAATTTATTTACAATTATGCCACCACACGTTTTTTGTTTGACACATGTCGCGTTTTGGATGGCCCATAGGACCTTCTATCCCTTCACTCCTTAACACACCTTCTCTCTGGATCTCTCTCTCTATCTCTCTCTCTCTCTCTCTCTCTCTATATATATATATGTATATATATAGTTATATATAGTATATATATATATACATTATATTATGACGTGTTTAGATATATATGATGCATGCTGAGTTTGACAATAACAAAAAGAACGGACTCATCATTAATTTAGGGGGAATTTGCATTTATGTTAAATATATTTAGAAGGTAATTAATTATTAAACAGCTTATAGGGTTGTAGTTAGAAAAACCCAAAAGGTTAGGGTTTTTTACAACATTAGGCTTTTTAATTAATTACCTTCTATATATAATCTAACATAAATGCAAATCCCCGCAGATTAAATGATAAATCAAAACTTTTCTGTACTTTTAATTTATCAAAATTAAAACCCACTAACACCATCAGTTTCATTTTTGTTATCTCAATATTTGTACGTATCGATACGGTATCCTGAAAAGTCTTCCCATTCAGTTTTCACTTACAATAATGTTTCATTATGAAATATATCATCTGTAATTGTTAGCTTTGCTTGTTTGTGTATATATCTATATGATTAATTATTCATAAGTACTCTTCATGCTTGTCTTTTATTGTCCGCTTCTTATATATATATAATATATATTCATATACGTGTTAGATATATATAACAAATACGGTATATATGTAATACTTGATGATATACCGTGTACGGAGCTTTACCTCCGATATCAGAGGACCTCCGTATCCGTAATAATATTTGTCTAACAGTTACGGAGCAGCAGTCTCCACAGGAAAGGACCTCCGTAACCAGTATCATCTCGAAACTCCGGATATGTTCAGAATCTTTTGTATTTATCTAAATCTCCTATAAAAGAAAGATATATCAAATAATCGAATACCCCGAACACGAGATCATCACAAATCTTCTCAAAAGATAGGAGATTTCAGGGGTGGCCATCAAAGAAGCAGATCTAGGCAATGTTTAGCCTTCTACTCTGATACCAAATGTGAGTCCCTTAATACGATGGTTAACCCCGAAAGTGTAAAATACAACAAGTCTAATAATCACTAGAATGGACTAGTATTACTTAAATATAAATGCAAGTATATAAATAAAGTAATACACGACTTAAAGCAATAAACAAGTAAAGTGGAACATTATGTATTTTTCAAGGTGTATTTTATTTATGATGTTAAATAAAATACAAGGTTGTGCGGAATCAAGATAATACAAATAAGTATGTATCCTAACAACCTATGAATTACAAATGATCTATATTTGTCAAATAACTCTTTTGGATCGAGATACTTAAAGTTGTGAAGTATCCCTGTTTAAGATCGAGAGTATTTAGACAAATTCACTCTAATTCTTAATGTATGCTTTAAAGTATTTTTCTCAAAGAAATGACTTTGTATTTATAGGCAACAAAATTCACCAGTGAATTTTGTGCCGTACAAATATGGTTGCATGCATTTAATGAACCGACAAGAACATTAAATGCATTGGTTAATGGTACAAGGATAAAGTCACATCAATATGACTTTATTCTTTTAACCAACCACCTTTACACACGTATAAACTTTGGTAAAGAACAAGTGGGATGTTCTTTGGAAAGTGTTTAAAGGCAAAAGTCAATTCCTCGATATCAGTGTTCAGACTTGTAAGATCTAGAACACTGACAATCCTCCAGTGTACAGATCTGGTAAGACTTCCAGTGGACTCCGCCATTTGTCAGTCTTCTATATTCTGACTTCAGTCTTTGACTTCAGTGAGAACGTCTTCAGTAGAGTAGATCTGGACTAGGGTGAAGTCCAGTGAGCTAATCTGGAGAATACTCCAGATTTCCTATACAAGTATTTGCTCACTGGTCTTCCATTATTTCTGGACAAATCTTCAGAGGGACTCTAGATTCCAAGTCTGGAGTAGGTCCAGTAGAACACATTTCTGGACAGATCTTCAGTAAGGCTCCAGTAGTCGAGTCTGGAGTGAGTCCAGTAAATCTAGACCTAACAGCCGACCTCAACCCTGGAGTAAGAGAGGCAAGGGATGGAGGCTATAAACCGTCCCGAAGTCTTTCCGAAAAAGGGACCAAAAGAAAAAGCACAGAAAACAGCATTACCACAGAAGATATAATCTTTTACTCTAAGGGAACCAACGTGTTTTTAGAAGATCCGCTAGTGATACAAGTCACCGTCTGCCACATCCTGGTCCACAGGGTGTATATCGACGGGGGTAGAAAATTTGACGTTCTGTACGAGCATTGCTTTCTGCAATTCCCCGATCCGATAAGGAGCCTGATGACCTTAGCTAAGACCCCGCTAGTAGGATTCGTAGGAGAGCAAATCTGGCCGATCGGGGAGATAAACCTGGCTGTCAAAATCAGACAATCACCCACCATCAGAACAGAGGGGCTCGATTTCGTTATAGTAAGGTCTCCCTCACCCTATAACATGCTATTAGGCAGACCTGCCATGAGGAAGCTGGGAATCGTTGCGTCAACAATCCACTCAATGGTCAAGTTCTTAACCCCAGAAGGGGTAGGGACGATAGAATCCAGACGCGACGCTGGGAGACATGTCCATGCGTGGGAAGAGCCAAGGAAGAAACGAAAGTTACAATCCCAGCAACGGAGGAGCAAGACAAAGAAGAAAGGATCACGATAAACCCAGCATTCCCAGAGAAGTTGGTTGCGATAGGGAAACAATTACCGAAGGAATTCAAACTGAAGCTCCGAAAGCTACTAGAAGAGAATATGGATGTCTTCGCATGGGAATACTCCGATATGACAGGAGTCCCACGAAAGATATCAATACAGGGCGAAGAGTTCACAACGGAGCACAGGCTAAATGAACACAAACACTTGACCCCCATCCACCAAAAGAAGACATCCTTAGCGGCAGAAAGAGATCAGGTTGCACTTAAAGAAGTGGACAAGCTTTTAAAAGCAGGAATAGTAAAAGAGTCGGTATACCCAACATGGGTAGCCAACCCAGTCATGGTAAAGAAAAGCGACGGGGGGTGGCGAATGTGTGTAGACTTCACAAACATAAACAAGGCTACGCCAAAAGACTGCTACCCCTTACCGGAGATTGACTGGAAGGTCGAACCCGTAGCGGATTTCAGGATGAAGTGCTTCTTGGATGCATACAAAGGTTAACATCAGATACAAATGGCTAAAGGTTACAAAGAAAAGACATCGTTCTATACCAGCAAAGGGACACAAAAATGCCCTTTGGTATGAAGAATGCAGGAGCCACGTATCAGCAACTGGTCGATAAGGCTTTCCAGCATCAGTTAGGAAGGAACCTGGAAGCCTATGTCGACGATATGGTCATCAAGAGTAAGAGCGAGGACGAACTATTATTGGACATACATGAAACCTTAAATACGCTAAGAAGCATCAACATGAAGTTGAACCCTAAGAAGTGCTCATTCAGAGTGGATGAAGGAAAGTTTCTTAGGTACTATATAACAAAGAAGGGGATACAAGCAAACCCGTCAAAAGTAAACAAACTCTCACAGATGCTCCCACCAACCTCCATAAAGGAAGTGCAGAGTTTGAATGGAAAGTTGGCAGTGTTAGGACCAGTTTCAGTGAAACTGGCCAGTCTCCAGTTGCACCTGGAGACCAAGAAGATTTGTCCAGAAATATATTGAAGTCCAGTTACATCGTACAGTTAACGCAACTGAAGACTTCCTCCAGTTGAGAACTGACCAGTTGAAGAATCCTTCCAGTTGGAGTCGAAGACAACAAGTGGAAGATAGAGAATGACAATGGCAGCGAAGCCCAGTTGACATTCTAGTCAGTTATAAACTGGAGACCGTCAGTGGAAAGCTCTTACAAAGCTTTACACTGAAGGAATTGACTTTTATGCTTTATGTGCTTTTACCCGGATAATAAGATTTATCTTATTATTTAAATACAAAAAGGTACATAAAGCTGGTTGAATAAGGTTGCTTTATACTGCAACTTTACACTGCATTTTAAGGAATTAAATGCTATTCCTTAAATGCTCTCAACCATATTTGTACGGCCAAAGTTAACATCCCAATGTTAATTTTGCCTATAAATACAAGTCATTGCACAACCAAGAACAACACTTACTTTCAGAAGTCACATACTTTGCAAACCTGCAATATTTTTGGTGAACTTGTGCAATATTCTCTCAATCGTAAAAAAGAACATTTCACAACTTTAAGTGTTTCGATTGTTTAGAGAAATTCCAAGTGTAGATCAATTGTAGTTCATAGGTTGTTAGGATATTTACATACTTGTATTATCTTGGTTCCGCAACAACCTTGTAATTTATTTAAAGTTATTAAATAAATTACACTTGAAAATTACATATTGTCTCACCAATTTACTTTACAAGTATTTTGTATTATTGCATTGTTCTTTACTTATTGTCACTTAAATAAGTAATCTATCTAGAACTTGGTATATACTCCTGTAACTGGTCGTCTCCAGTTCAGTGCTTATATTGCAAAGTAACTCCACCATCGACATAGAGGTGTCTTCAGGTAGTACCATCTATTGAGTTGGGACTTACAAGTGGTATCAGAGCAGAAGGCTAATAAACTTGCCTAGATCTGCTTAGATGAACACTACTGAAGGTGGAGATGGTTCTGGTCAAGGTGAAAACCCTTTGAATACTAATACACCACCTTTTCAAAATGTTAATACAAACCCTCCTCCTCCTACTGCCCCAAATCACGTCCATGTACATTATTCTAACACTCCTGTTCCAAAATTTGATGAAAATAGTGAGACCTTTGGTACATGGAAGGCTAGAATGCTTTTTCATTTTGGTGGGATAGAGAGGTATATGTTGAAAATCCTTAATGATGGACCATATATACCAATGTCTCTTGGGGTAAGTCCTCTTCTAGATCCAACTGGAAGAAGAGGTTCAAGAGAAAAGCTCGAAGACCACTAGTCTGATGAGGATCGTAGACTTGTAGATCTGGACACCAGACTCAAGAACATGATCCTTGGAGCTGTTCCTGAAGATCTAATTCCAACACTTGTGTTGTTCCCCAGTGCCAAGTCAATGTGGGATGAATTAGTTATTCAGTTTGAAGGAGGTGATGACACTATTGTCACCAGAAAGGTTGCCTTGAACAAGAAGTATGAATCCTTCTTTGCTCTGCCCAATGAAAGTCTAACTGGTACATACACCAGATTTTCTAGAGTCATTAATCAGCTGAGAGGCTTGGGTGTAGAGAAGGATAAGGATATTCTTCTTGAGAAGTTTTGTGATATTCTTCCTTCCAAATGGGAAAATATGGTTCTTGTCTTAAGACAAGGTAAAACCCTGCACAGCCATACTCTTGCATCACTCTATGGAGCCTTCAGATTCACTGAAGATAACAATGCTGCAAGACTGGTGGCTGAGCTGAATGCCATGAACCATGCCCAGAGTCCCAAGGTTGCTAGTATAACTGAGCGACCTTGTACAGCTTTAATGTCTGCAGAGAGTGTCCAGGCACACTCAATGAAGGAGATGTTAAACAGTTTCTTGAACTCTGGCCTGACCACTGAAATCAGTGATGGTTGTGATGAAACTGACGATGATGATCTGGTAGCCATGATTGCTAAAACCTTTAACAGGTTTAAGCATAAATCTAAAAGATTTAATGACCCAAACAATGCTTCCAGCTCCAGCTCTCTAGATAAAACCAATCTTACCTGCTATAAATGCGGTAAGAAAGGTCATTTTATGAAGGAATGCAGATCTAGTCAGATGAACAACCAAACTGGCCCACATGTCCCTAATTTCAATCGGCCTGATGATAGCTACAAAGCTAAATATAAGAAGCTTAAGGCCCAGATTGCCCTCCTATCCATGGAAAAAGAAAAGGATCAGTGCTTGATGGCACAAACTGAGAGAAAATGGGAGTACTCTGATGACTCATCAGCTGATGAAGAAGAGGAAAGGGACATGTGTTTCATCGCCTTGGAAGATCAACAGCAGCATGTGGCAAAAGAATATGTCATCACTGGAAGATGGGAGGACATCATTTTGAAAAAGGTATGTGATTATGACAATCAGGTGGATCCAGAACTGAAACTGGACCTTGCTGAATCATTAAGTGGTGATTTCGCTTTTGTGGAATCTGTTAGAGCAGATAGTGAAAGATATATGGACACTATCTTAATTGAACTAAACAATGTTAAGCCACAACTTAATGATTTACAAAGTGTCCAGTTGGCTCTCAAGGAGTCAGTTTTAAAAATTGAGGCTTTGGAATTTGATAATCAAAAATTAATTTCTGATCTTGAAAAAGAACAAATGATTATCAAGTCATGGGTAAAAGCATCTGGAAAGAACTATGATGCATTTTCTAGAACAATTTTTGCCCAGAAAATGCATGGAAATCTGGAGATCTGGAAATGGCAGCTCTCATACCAGATCTTCATGCATTGCCTCCAGCTCTCAGGGTTGAAACTTCTTATGATCAACCTGAAGCTGTTGAAACTGAACCCATTGAGACCACCCCCAATGAGGTTAAACCTGGAGCCAAACAGGCTAAAGCTCCAGTTAAAAAGGCCACTGGTAACAAGCCTTTACCTCAAAAGTCTAAGGAGCCCAAGACCCAAAAGACTAAAACTCCTGCTGAACCAAGGTCCAAGGTTCAGCAGCCTGATGAAAACAATATTTTGTTTAAACTGGAAAGTCAACTCCAACTTTTATCTCGATAGGTTCAGAGTTGTACTGCCTGGATTAAAAATCTGGAAGGAGGTTCATCACCTCCAGTTTAAAAAAAAAATATTAAACCCTCCTCAAAACCAAAACAAAAGAATGTTCCATCTGGAACTAAATCTGATAAGAAAAAGGGGAGCAGGTATCAAATACCAATCGTTTTTACTCCTGCACCTGGATCTGGTGAAAAAGATCCAGATGTAGTCTTCAGTTTACCTCTACAACAATCAACTGTGACTTCTGTAGAGAAGTCCACTGAACCCATCAAGAAAAGATGGGTTCACAAAAATAACTAATGATTTTTGTGGGTGTACAGGGCGATCAAAAGAAGAATATCTGGTATCTGGACAGCGCTGCTGGCCGGACTATGACCGGATGTAAGCCCCTGCTTGAAGAGTTCACTGTCCAAGATGGACCGATAGTGACGTTTGGTAATGATCAAAGTGGAAAGACTGAAGGATATGGTGTACTCAATAACGGACAGGTCGAATTCAAAAGAGTTGCATTTGTGAATGGTTTGAAATACAACCTGATCAGTGTCGGCCAACTTTGTGATGATGGCTACAGAGTTTTGTTCGATATTGCTCAAGGCACCATATTTAACAAGGATTGGAAAGTGGTGATGGTTGCACCAAGAAAAGGAAATGTGTACATCATGGATATGGAACCAGCTCCAAAAGAGCAGTGCTTCTATACCAAAGCTGATGAGGACACCAACTGGGTGTGGCATAAAAGATTATCCCATCTTAATTTCAAAAATATTAACAAGTTGTCTCGCAAACAACTGGTTGATGGGATACCTCAAATTTCTTTCAATAAAGAAAAGCCATGTCCAGGGTGTGAGATGGGCAAGCAGAAAAGGGCCAGTTTCAAAACTAGGCAAAACTTTAGCATCACTGAACCTCTTCACATGCTACATATGGATCTCTTTGGTCCAGTGAATGTTCAAACTAGAGCTGGAAAGAAGTACACTCTAGTTGTGGTCGATGAATTCACCAGATACTGTTGAGTGGTATTCCTCAGATCCATAAGTGATGCACCTGCCGAAATCATCTCTCTCATCAAAAGAATTGAACTCAAGTATACTCGAAAAGTAAGTTAGTTGCGAAGTGATAATGGTACTGAATTTCAAAATAAGGTACTTGAAACATTTTGCAATGACACTGGCATCTCTCAAAACTTCTCATCAGCACACTCTCCAGAGCAGAATGGAGTTTTGGAAAGAAAGAATTGCATACTGATAGAAGCAGCCAGAAGTATGCTATCTGAATCAGGTCTTCCCACCAGTTTTTGGGCTGAAGCAGTTGCAACTGCTTGTCACACCCAAAACTGGTCAGTCTACATCAAGAGACATAACAAGACTGCCTATGAAGTACCCAGGAATCGTAAACCAAATATTGGATATTTTCATGTATTTGGTTGTCCAGTTTATATTTTAAACGATTCCAGTCAGCTTGGAAAATTTGATGCAAAAGCTGATGAAGGGGTATTTTTAGGTTATTCAGATATTCGAAAGGACTTTAGAGTTTATAATTATAGACTCCAAATGGTTCATGAGACAATTCATGTCACATTCGATGAATCAACTGAAGTAATCAACAAGAGACCAAGCCTTGATATTTCTCAAGTCATTCCAATAAATTTTGGCGAAACTGACCAAGTTCATCAGTCAGTTGTTTCACCAAAAGATGTTTCCAGTTACAACAAATTGGAACCAGTTAAGAAGAAGAGTACCACCAGTGACACTTCATTCTATCCCTTCATCAATTTCAATTTACCACAGGAATTGGTGATTGGATCTGTTAGGTCCAGATTTACTGGACTCACTCCAGACTCGACGACTGGAGCTTACTGAAGATCTGTCCAGATATATGTTTTACTGGACCTACTCCAGACTTGGAATCTGGAGTCCCTCTGAAGATTTGTTCAGAAATAATGGAAGACCAGTGAGCAAATACTTGAATAGGAAATCTGGAGTATTCTCCAGATTAGCTCACTGGACTTCACCCCCAGTCCAGATCTATTCTACTGAAGACATTCTCACTGAAGTCAAAGACTAAAGTCAGAATAAAGAAGACTGACAAATGGCGGAGTCCACTGGAAGTCTTACCAGATCTGCACACTGGAGGATTGTCAGTGTTCTAGACCTTACAAGTCTGAACACTGATATCGAGGATTTGACTTTAAGCCTTTTACACACTTTCCAAAGAACAACCCACTTGTTCTTTACCAAAGTATACGTGTGTTAAGGTGGTTGGATAAAAGGATACACTTGCACTTGATGTGACTTTATCCTTATTCCTTATCCAATACATTTAATGTTCTTGTCGGATCATTAAATGTATGCAACCATATTTGTACGGCACAAAATTCACTGGAGAACTTTGTTGCCTATAAATACAAAGTCATTTCTTTGAGAAAATCACTTTTTTAGCAAATTGGTGAACTTGCTTAAATACTCTCGATCTAAACAGTTATACTTCACAACTCTAAGTATATCGATCAAAGGAGTTTATTTAGCAAGTATAAATCACTTGTAATTCAAAGATTGTTTAGATACTTACATACGTGTAATATCTAGGTTCCGCAACGATCTTGTATTTTGTTTATACATCAATAAAGAAAATACACTTGAAAACTACATTTGTGTTCCACCATTTATTTACTTGTTTAAATATTGCTTAAGTCATTTATTACTTTGTTTATATTCTTGCATATTTATATTGAAGTAATACTAGTCCGATTCTAGTTCATACTTGTCTTGTATTTACACTCGTGGGTTAAACCATCGTGTGAGGGACTTCACAATTGGTATCAGAGCAGAAGGTTACCATACTTACCTAGATCTGTTTCGCGATGGCAATGCCAGAAAATCAACAAGAAACTCATGAAACTAATCTTAATGACCCACCTACTGGAAATAACAATCCACCACCTCCTCCTCCTGCTTCTCCACATGTGCATGTGCATTACTCGAATAATCCTGTTCCTAAATTCAATGGGAGCAGTGATGAATTTGTACGTGAAAAGCTAGGATAATATTGCATGTTACTGGTATTGAAAGGAATATGATGAAAATTTTAAACGAAGGACCCTATGTGCCAAGACTTCCTATCAATGCACTCCTTGACCCTACAGGATCAAGAAGTGGGAGGGAAAGAGAGAGGAACACTGGTCCGAAGAGGAGAAAAGATTAGTAAATCTTGATACACTTCTTAAAAATATGATCCTCGGGGCTGTTCCAGAAACTCTTATTCCCACACTAGTTCTCTATCCCAGTGCCAAAAGCATGTGGGATAAACTGGTAAACCAGCATGAGGGAGGTGATGATACTGTTGTTACCAGAAAAGTCTCCTTAAACAAAAAGTATGAGTCATTTTTTGCTCTCCCCAATGAGTCCCTTACTAGTACTTACACCAGATTTATGAGCATCATAAACCAGTTAAGAGGACTAGGGGTAGAAAAAGACAAGGATATACTTTTGGAGAAATTTTGTGATATTCTTCCAACAAAATGGTCTCACATGATTCTGGTCTTGAGGCAAGGTAAAACCTTGCATTCCCATACTTTGTCAACATTGTATGGAGCCTTCAGATTCACTGAAGAAAATCAAGCCCAGAGGATTGAGGCAGAAAAAGATTCTTTTAGTCATGCTTCCAGTAGTTCCACAGTGGTCACTAATACTGCACCACCTTGTGCGGCATTAATATCTTCTGAGAATGTATTTTCTATGAAGAAGATGATGTCTGAACTAATGGATTCTGGAGTCTGTAATGATATCTCTCCAGACTGTGATGAAACTGACAGTGATGACCTGGTTACAATGATGGCCAAAACGTTTAACCATTTTAAGGCCAGAGCAAATAGGCCCACTGGACAACATGCACCCAGTTCTTCCACTGACAAGACCAATCTGACATGCTTTAAGTGTGGCAGAAAAGGTCATTTCATGAAAGAGTGCAGGTCCAGTCAGTTTGTCTCTCAGTCTGGTCCAACTGCTTCTTATAACAAGCCTGATGATAGCTATAAGTTGAAATACAAAAAGCTTAAGGCTCAGATTGCTCTCTTGTCTAAACAGATGGAAGACAATAACAAATGCATGATAGTAACTACTGAAGAAGCTTGGGTTCCCTCTGATGATTCATCAGTCGATGAAGAAGAGGAAAGAGATTGTTGTTTTATGGCTCTGGCAGATCAAGAGCATCTGGTGAGGGATGATGTCACATCTGGTCATTGGGTCGACATTGTTATTAAAAAGGTTAGTGAGTATGATCTTGAAACTAATCCTGAACTTAAATTGGACATCGCTGAAGCTCTAAATTCTGATTTAATTTTTGTGGAAACTATTATATTTGACAGTCTAAATGGTCTAGAAACAGATTCTTCTGAAATAAATGCTTTAAAATCAAAATTAAAAGAACTTCAAGACATTGAACTGGCATTTCAAGCCCAGGTTCTGGTAACTGAACAATTGATTCAAGAAAAACAAGATCTTGAAATCATTTTAGAGAAAGAAAAACTGGTAATAAAATCATGGCTAGAAACCAAAAAGCCATATGATGCTTGTGTAAAACAATTTCCTGCTCAAAAACGCGCATATTTAGATGGAAATACTCATGTAGCATCATTAATACCAGTAATCGATCGATTACCAGAGGGATTCAGGCCCACCACTGTTTATGATGAGCCTGTAACTCCCAAGGCCAATACTTTCCCAGTTCTTTGCCCAGAGGTTAAGACTGGAGCTGTCCAGATGACTGCTCCAGTTAAAAAGGTTAAGCAGAATAGACCTTTGCCTCAAAACAATCCCCTACCTAAGCCTACAACTAGAAAGGCTCAGGTATCATCTGATGAAAATGTTTTGTCCAGGTTAGAGAGCCAGATTCAAACACTGACTCGTCAATTTCAAAGTTTTAACGCAAGATTAAACTTTATTGAGGGTACTTCATCTGGCCCTAGACAAAATACTAAACCTTTTGCAAAGAAAGACAAATTTATTTCTTCAGTTGAGAAAAAGAAAAAGGTTTCTAAACTATCAACTCCAGTAGTGTTTTCAACAAAAACTACTGTTGAAGAAAGTGAACTCAACCAGATACCCCAGGGATCCATAAGGGAGGATCCAGTGAACCCATCAGTCGATGGGTTCCTAAATCTAACTGATATATCTGGTGGATGTGCAGGGCGATCGAAAGAAGCATACCTGGTATCTTGACAGTGCAGCTGGCAGGACGATGACCGGATGTAAGACCCTGCTGTAGGATTTCATCATTTCTGATGGTTGTGGAATGACTGAGGGATATGGTGTTCTGAACAATGGACAAGTCAAGTTTACACGTGTTGCATTTGTGAATGGTTTGAAATATAACTTGATCAGTGTAAGCCAACTGTGTGATGATGGCTATCAAGTCTTATTCAATATTGCTCAGGGTATCGTATTCAACAAGGACTGGAAGGTAGTGTTGATTGCTCCCAGAAAAGGGAACGTGTATGTGATGGATATGGAAAGCTCTTCTTCATAGCAATGTTTCTACACTCAAGCTGATGAAGACACAAACTGGTTATGGCACAAAAGGTTATCCCATTTAAATTTCAAAAACATTAACAAGTTGTCCAGAAAACAACTTGCAGATGGGATACCTTCAGTTTCTTTCAAAAAGGAAAGACCATGTCCAGGATGTGAGATGGGAAAGCAGAAACGTACCAGTTTCAAGACCAGACATAATTTCAGCATTACTGAACCACTTCACATGCTTCATATGGACCTCTTTGGTCCAGTGAATGTTCAGACTCGTGCTGGCAAAAGATACACCCTGGTATCGTAGATGAATTCTCCAGATATTGTTGGGTGGTCTTTCTCAGGTCTAAAAATGAAGCTGCTGCTGAAATCATCTCTCTTATCAAGTAGATTGAACTGAAGCATAAGCGAAAAGTGTGTCAGTTAAGAAGCGACAATGGAACAGAATTCCAGAATGCAACTCTGGAGAAATTCTGTACTGACACTGGCGTCTCCCAGAACTTCTCATCAGGACGCACTCCAGAGCAGAATGGAGTGGTAGAAAGGAAAAATCGAACGCTGATAGAAGCTGCCAGGAGTATGCTAGCTGAATCTGGTCTTCCTACCAGTTTCCGGGCTGAAGTAATTGCAACTACTTGCCACACCCAGAATTGATCAGTGTACATGAAGCGACACAAGAAGACTTCCTATGAAATATTGAGAAATAGAAAGCCAAATATTGGTTATTTTCACGTTTTTGGATGTCCAGTTTACATCCTGAACGACTCCAGTCAGTTAGGCAAATTTGATGCCAAAGCTGATGAAGGATATTTCTTAGGATATTCAGCCATTCGCAAAGCCTTCAGAGTTTACAACAAGAGACTGGAGATAGTACAAGAATCCATACATGTTACTTTCGATGAATCAAATGCTGCAATCAACAAACCAGCCCTTGACACTCCCCAGTAACTCCAATTGTCTTCTGTGAATCTGATCTTATCAACTACAATAAAGAAGATTCAGAAGATAAAGTTTCCAGTCATCCTGATCTGGAACCTATTCAGAAGAAGAAACAATCCAGTAGTACTCCATTCTATCCCTCTATTATTTTCAAACTACCATCTGAAATTAATATTGGTTCAGATGTACGTACTACTCCCCCAGTATTAGTGTCAGTTGAGAGCATACCAGAATTGTGTTCAAATGAAGTAATTCAAACTGAACCTATACTACAAGAAATGCCTTCATATGAAAAATTTCATGATGCAAATCGTGATTTAAATGAATCAGATGAAGATGTTGAAGTAGTTTATGAAGAACCTCATCCTGAAGCAACTTCAGAGGAGACTCAACTGAATTCTTGCACTGATATTGTTATCAGTAACAATCCTGGTCAGTACTCCAGATGGACAAAAGCTCACCCTATCGATCAGATCATAGGTGACTCCAGTAGAGGAGTTCAGACCAGAAGAGCCTCCAGTGATCAATGCTTATATGTCAGTTTCCTATCACTGAATGAACCAAAGAAGATTGACGAGGCTATGGAAGATCCAAGCTGGGTGACTGCTATGCAAGAAGAGCTTCACCAGTTTGAAAGGAACAAGGTCTGGTATCTGGTTCCTTTTCCAGTTGGCAAGAAAGAACCAATTGGAACAAGATGGGTCTTCAGAAACAAAGTAGATGAAGATGGCCACGTAATCAGAAACAAGGCCAGACTAGTAGCACAAGGCTACTGCCAGTCAGATGTCGACTTTGATGAATCATTTGCTCCAGTGGCTAGACTTGAAGCGATCAGAATATTCTTAGCATTCGCTGCTCATCATCAGTTCAAGGTCTACCAGATGGATGTAAAGAGTGCTTTCTTGAATGGAAAGCTTGAAGAAGAAATTTATGTCAGACAACCTCCAGGTTTCGTTGATGAAAAGCATCCACATTGGGTATATCGTCTGGACAAAGCGCTATATGGCCTCAGACAAGCCCCACGTGCCTGGTATGACACTCTGACTAAACATTTATTGAAAAATGGTTTTAAACGAGGTGCAATTGACAATACCTTATTTATTCTTCATGAACGAGGTAATCTGATAATGGTACAAATTTATGTTGATGATATTATTTTTGGGTCTACTGATGAAAACATGTGCAAGAAATTTTCAAAAATAATGTCCACTGAATATGAAATGAGTTTGATGGGTGAATTAACATATTTTCTTAGACTCCAGATTAAACAAAACAAAGATGGCATCTTTATTAATCAGGAAAAATATGTTAGAGATCTTTTAAAGAAATATGATATGAACTCTTCACCATCTAAACCCACTCCAATTTCTGCACCACTGACACTGGACTCCGATTCAGATGGTAAACCAGTGAACACCACTGTCTATAGAAGCATGGTTGGTTCACTGATGTATTTAACTGCCAGTAGACCAGATATAATGTTTTCAACATGTTTATGTGCCAGATATCAGTCTAATCCAAAGGAATCTCATATGCTTGCTGTAAAGCGCATACTGAAGTACCTTAAGGGTGTCCCCAGTTTGGGTCTTTGGTATCCCAAAGGCTCAGGCATGGATCTAATGGGTTATTCAGATTCAGATCATGCAGGTTGTAAGATAGACAGGAAATCTACTACTGGTGGATGTCATTTCCTTGGTGGCAAACTGGTCAGTTGGACAAGTAAAAAGCTAACTTCAGTTTCATTGTCCACTGCTGAAGCTGAATACGTGTCTGCAGCCAGTTGTTGTGCTCAGATACTATGGATGAAGAACCAGTTGCTTGATTATGGTATTAAGTATGCAAAGACTCCAATCTTTTGTGATAATACCAGTGCCATTGCTATCTCAAACAATCCAGTCATGCACTCCAAAACCAAGCACATTGATCTCAGGTATCACTTCATTCGTGATAATATTGTGAAAGGAAACATTGAACTCCACTTTATCCCCACTGACAAACAACTCGCTGACATTTTTATGAAACCATTGGATGTCAAAACTTTTGATTATCTTGTTGGTGAGTTGGGAATGTTAAACCCTTAAATCTGGAACCTTAGTATTGAACGCCATTGTGTACTACTAAAGATCTTTGATTTAAAGATTCATAAATTTATTTCTGGATCAACATTCTATGGGGAAGACTTTGAAAGATATATTTTTCTTAAAAATATTTAAAGTTCAAAGGGAATTTATTAATTTATTTTCTCACTGGACAAAATTTTCTTACTAGACGAATTGTCCAGAAAATATTACTGGTGCTTTGTAAATATGTCCCTCTCACTGGTAACTGGACAGGTTGAAGTGCATGTTTGAGGAGACTTTTGTCTTCTTGTAAATGTGTCCCTCTCATTTGTCTGTATTAGTTGACGTGCATGTTTGAAGTTACCAGTCTTTCAAAATGGTTTTCACTGGTACTTTATTGGAGTGTCCCTCCAGTGTACCATCAGTACATGCTTCACTGGACTAATCCACCAGTGATACTGGAGTGTCTAGTCAACCTTCAGATGGACTGAATTGAGTCACAATATTTTTTAAATACTTGGTCATTGTGCATGCCACGTAAGCAAACTTTTTCAAAGATTTTTATCTTATAAATCCTACGTGGCATGTAATTTTTTCAAACGTGATGATGGTATTTTTACCTTGGGAAGATAAAAAGAACAAGTTGTTAGTTTTTGTGGGCGGTGAACCATCACACATTAATGTGTGATGTGATGTACTTAATGCGGATCTCAAAACCCGATCAAAATTATATTTGATAATTTCAAATTAACCCATTTGAGTTCCACATTATCTCTCCTATATATACCCACTTTCACTTTCAATTTCATTTACTTCGAACATTTACTCCCAAATCTTCAAATTCCTTCATTCAATTCTTCATTATTTTCCAATCATTAAATCTTTCATATTAACTGCAAATTCATTAATTTCTTCATCATAAACCCTAAATTTATTCAATTTCATCTTCATCTTTCTATCATAAATAGCACCCAAAAACCTTTTATCTGCCGAATATGCTCCGGTTGATAATGTTGTTAAACCGAGACACATCACTCTTGAAGCAAAAGCTATTCGAATCAACATGAATAACTGGATGGCCAAACTTTCCAGTTCTCATCCTGCTCAATCTATCATTGGGAGATTGAATACTTTCTTTCTCTCATGCCCTCTGTATGGTGCATTAACCCTAAATCCAGGGAGAATGTACCATGACTATTTGTGTGAATTCTGGTACTCCGCATTTTATAATGAAGAAACCTCATCAATTTCTTATACTCTTAGGGGTGGTACCAGATCCTTAAGTTTCTCAGTAAGTTTACTCAGGTCTGTGTTACAGTTGAATTATCTGGACCAGAATGAGTTGCCCATCGAACTTCCATCAGGCATAAATTACAGGGAAGTGTGCAGGTTGATGGGGCACACAGAAATTCTTGATGACCATGGCCAGTTATTAAGAAAGGGGACAATTTATATGAGTAGGATGACAGACTCATGGAGATTTTTCTTCACACATTTGGTTGAATGTCTGGGAGGTAGTTCTGGAGGACTTGATCAGATAAATCAAATGCAGCTCCAAATTGCCTATTGTTTGTGGTTTGGAATAAGAGTAGATTTTGCTCAGATCTTGTTTAATGACTTGGTAGATCGACTGAAAGCAAAAGGGAGAAAACCCCATGTTCCATATATCCGTTTTCTTTCCCTTATGTTTAGAAGTGCTCTAGGAGATGAGTATGATTATGATACTACTCACTTTTCTGTGAGTGAGTTTTTGAGGGATCTGACCAACCTTCAATCAAGAGCTGGTGAGGTAGATATTCCTCCAGCCATGTTAAATTTTCAAAGGGAACAAGCAGAGGCACCATGTAGAGCCCAAGTTACTGAAAGACCTGGTGATGACCAAGATGTTCAGGTTGTAGAGATGGTACAACCACTAAGGCAAGTGGCTCCAGAAGGCCAACAACCAAATGTTGAGTCTTCCAGACGACCTAGATCTAGTAGGCGTCTGATGAGAGGTGGAGTCCAGGTAAACCCAGCAAGACAGGCTGGTGATGTAATGGATTTAGATGGGTCTCCAATTTTTGAAGAGGAGAATGTTGAAAATATTGAAAATGTTGAACAGGATGAAAATGATCAAGTTGTTGGGCAGATTGATGAACAGGTTGTTGAGCAGGTTGAGCAGGTTGTCCAGTCTGATGAGCAAGAGGCTCAGATTGATTTGAATGTTCAGGCTGGTGAACAGGCTGGTACATCGGCTGGTGATGTTACTGGTGATATGTTTTGGGATGGGGCTGATTCTCCCATTTCTGAAGGTCAAAATCTTGATTTAGATATGAATTTTCTGGGTGAAGATGTTGAGCAAGCTGAAAGTCTACCAGAAATGCCACCACCTCCACCAGAAACAAACTTACCTCCACCAGAATCAAACATGCCACCACCTCCACCACCTTCTATTCCACAATCAACTCCTTACTTCACTCCACTAATCCAATTTTCACAAACTCAACCACCACCCATTGAAACCCCAGTCAACCCTTCTGAACAAGGTGTGCCAGACTCTACAGTTATAAATGCTGAAACTATTGAAACTGAAGAGGTCTGGGCACAAGTACCAGTAATGGAGAGAATGACCTCTCATATGGAACCACCCAGTGGTCTCTCCACTTCATCTCCTGCTGAGGTCCAAGGCCTTCTTAGTAAGGTGGCGGACGTGGAGAGATCACTCCAGAGCTCTTCCCAGGTTATTTCTGATTTCAAATCCTTATTGTCAAATAATTTAGCATCAGAAATGAACTTGTTTGCTGGGAATGAGAAGTTAGTTTTTGAGAAACTGGATGAGCTGGTACTGACCACCAATCGAAATTCTGAAAACATCAAAGTGGCAGTCCAGGGCTTAGAAACAAGGGTTGTTAGTTCTGTTCAGACTGCAGTGGATAGTAAGATTGTTCAACCACTGGCAGGTCTGAAAGAAGAGGTGGAGAAGCTGGTTACAAGGGTTGGTTCACTGGAGAGCAGGCCAACATTAGATCAAAATGATATTGTCAGCACCCTTAGTGATGAAATTGTTAGAAAATTTAGGGGTGATATGCTGAAAACAATCACTGATGATATCTCTGCTTCTGTTCTAAGAACCATTCAAGATAGCTTGTTGCCTGAAGTTGTTCAGATGATAGACACTGAGTTGCCTAAGCACTTGCCAGAAGAAATTGAAAATATGAAGAAAGAAGTGCTGGCACTCAAGAAAGGTATGACTGATTCCATGCCAGAACAATGAAGAACTTTTGGTTCTCTGGACCGGCATATGATGGAAGAATTCTGGAGTAATCTCCAGATTAGCTCACTGGACTTCACCCCCAGTCCAGATCTATTCTACTGAAGACATTCTCACTGAAGTCAAAGACTGAAGTCAGAATAAAGAAGACTGACAAATGGCGGAGTCCACTGGAAGTCTTACCAGATCTGCACACTGGAGGATTGTCAGTGTTCTAGACCTTACAAGTCTGAACACTGATATCGAGGATTTGACTTTAAGCCTTTACACACTTTCCAAAGAACAACCCACTTGTTCTTTACCAAAGTATACGTGTGTTAAGGTGGTTGGATAAAAGGATACACTTGCACTTGATGTGACTTTATCCTTATTCCTTATCCAATACATTTCATGTTCTTGTCGGATCATTAAATGTATGCAACCATATTTGTACGGCACAAAATTCACTGGAGAATTTTGTTGCCTATAAATAGAAAGTCATTTCTTTAAGAAAATCACTTTTTAGCAAATTGGTGAACTTGCTTAAATACTCTCGATCTAAACAGTTATACTTCACAACTCTAAGTATATCGATCAAAGGAGTTTATTTAGCAAGTATAGATCACTTGTAATTCAAAGATTGTTTAGATACTTACATACGTGTAATATCTAGGTTCCGCAACGATCTTGTATTTTGTTTATACATCAATAAAGAAAATACACTTGAAAACTACATTTGTGTTCCACCATTTATTTACTTGTTTAAATATTGCTTAAAGTCATTTATTACTTTGTTTATATTCTTGCATATTTATATTGAAGTAATACTAGTCCGATTCTAGTTCATACTTGTCTTGTTATTTTACACTCGTGGGTTAAACCATCGTGTGAGGGACTTCACAGGATCTGATGTACGTGCCACTCCAATATCAGCACCAGTTCAAACTTCAACTACTCCAGTTCTTCAAGAAATGCCTTTTAATGAAGAATTTCATGATGCAAATCGTGACCTCATTGACTCTGATGAGGACGTAGAAGTAGTTTGGACAGATTCTCCTCCAGAAGCTGCTGCAACTGAAGATAATCGCCAGGTGACTTGCACTGATATTGTGTTACACCAGCCTAGTCAATACACTAGATGGACTCGAGCACATCCAATTGAACAGATTGTGGGAGATCCAAATAGTGGGGTTCAGACTAGAAGAGCCACTAGTGAGCAATGCTTAAACGTCACCTTCTTATCACTAATTGAACCAAAGATGATTGACGAGGCTATGGCAGACCCAAGCTGGGTGGAAGCTATGCAAGAAGAGCTCGTCCAGTTTGAAAGGAACAATATATGGGAGCTTGTTCCTTGTCCACCAGGGTTAAAGAAAGAACCCATTGGTACTAGATGGGTCTACCGAAATAAGATGGATGAAGATGGCCATGTTGTAAGAAACAAGGCCAGATTAGTTGCCCAGGGTTATTGTCAAGCAGAAGGCGTTGACTTTGATGAAACTTTTGCCCCAGTTGCAAGACTTGAAGCCATCAGAATATTTCTGGCTTATGCAGCCCATCTGCAGTTTAAGGTCTTCCAGATGGATGTCAAAAGTGCGTTCCTTAATGGAACATTGGAAGAAGTTATGTATGTTAAGCAGACTCCAGGCTTCATCAATGAGAAGCATCCTCACTGGGTCTATAGACTGAACAAAGCTTTGTATGGTCTTAGACAAGCCCCAAGAGCCTGGTATGATACTTTAACTAAACATCTTTTTAAAAATGGCTTTCAAAGAGGTGCAATAGATAATACCTTATTTATCTTATTGGTGCAAATTTATGTTGATGACATTATATTTGGTTCAACTGATGATGCAATGTGTAAAAAGTTTTCTAAAATCATGTCATCTGAGTATGAAATGAGTTTAATGGGTGAATTAACATTTTTCTTAGGTCTTCAGATTAAGCAAACTGAAAATGGAATTTTCATAAACCAAGGAAAATATGTCAGAGATTTGTTAAGAAAATACAAATATGATTCAATCCCATCGAAAAACACACCTATTGCAGCACCATTAAATTTGGACTCTGACCCAACTGGCAAACCAGTGAACATAACTGACTATCGTGGTATGGTTGGTTCACTAATGTATTTAACTGCCAGTCGACCAGATATAATGTTTGCAACATGTCTATGTGCCAGGTTTCAGGCTAACCCTAAAGAATCACATTTGCACGCTGTTAAGCGTATCTTTAGATACCTGAAAGGGTGTCCTAATCTTGGTCTTTGGTACGCCAAAGGCTCAGGGTTAGATCTAATGGGTTATTCAGATTCAGATCATGCAGGTTGTAAGATAGATAGAAAATGAACAACTGGTGGTTGTCACATCCTTGGAGGAAAACTGGTAAGTTGGACCAGCAAGAAGCAGACGTCAGTCTCTATGTCCACTGCTGAGGCAGAGTACATTTCTGCGGCCAGTTGCTATGCCCAGATTCTCTGGATCAAGAACCAGATACTAGATTATGGTCAAAAGTATACAAGGACCCCAATCTTTTGTGATAACACCAGTGCAATTTCTATATCTCACAACCCAGTGATGCACTCCAAGACAAAGCATATTGACATCAGGTATCATTTTATTCGTGATCATGTTATGAAAGGAGACATTGAAATTCATTTCATCCCCACTGACAAACAGCTCGCTGATCTTTTTACAAAACCTCTTGATGAGAAAACCTTTAAACATCTCATCAGCGAACTGGGAATGTTAAATCCTTAAAACTGGAGATTTTTGTTATGAATGCGTCAGTGACACTGATGAAGTTCTCCAGTTGAGGAGGACCAGATAATCTTTGCTTGCCAGGCTATCGAACGCCTTTGTGATACTATCCTGGCACTAATTGATTTCTGGATCATCATTTTAGGGGGGAAGACTCAAAATAATTTTCTGACTAAAATTCGTTTTGTTTGAAAATGGCAACTGGAGAACTCTCCAGTTGGAAACTGGCACTGGACTAATCCTCCAGTGACCAGATTCAGTCTTGTCTTTTTTTTTATAACGTTAGAGATACTTGGTTAATATTTGTGACACGTGATGGCACTCGAGTGCTTTAAACCACTTGATATCGTCATCCGACGTGTTTAAAGTCATTTTGGTATTTGACAACTGTTTTTATTGGGAAAATTAAATGTTAGTGGGCGCGTGAGTAAGTTAAGTCGTCGTAGCATGTAATGCTGACACAATTAATTATGTTTTTATTTCAAAATTCAAACTTATTTTGTTAAAATATCTACAAAATTGATTTTGTTAAATAAAATATAATTTTTGGTATTTTATTGGGATCTTGAATTCCTTATAAATACCCTTATTTACTCCGATCACATTTACTTCCCTTTACATTCTTTCATTTACTTCCCAATCATCTAAAATTGCTTCATTTCTCTCTCTGTTTCATAAATCAAGAACCCTAATTCCTAAATTTCAATTTCAATTTCAAATGGCACCTAAATCTTCTCGTTCAAGAGATGTAAATCTCTTAACTGTCCCATATGCTCCTTCACCAGATGTTAAACAGGCACCTGGTGCTCCTGGTAACACTTCGCTCATCAAACTTAATCCAAATAATCCGATGGCGAGTTTACAAGGAACTCAAGGGTCCAATACCCTTATTGGAAGAATTCAAAATTTTTTGAAGGATTCTCCAATTGGACCCTCATTCTCTCTAAACCCACGCAAGATGTTTCACGACTAGTTGTGTGAGTTTTGGTACACTGCTACTCTTTCTTCTGATTGTTCTTCCATCACTTTCACATTAAAAGGTGGAACAATCCAGTGTACCTTATCAGCAGACGTGTTGAGGGATGCCTTACACCTCAACTACTGGAGAGAGGGTGAATCTCCAGTTGTCATCACCCCAAACGTTAATTTTCGCCAGGTCCTCCTTGAAATGGGACATAAGGAGTGCCTGGAGAAAGGGGTGTTGAAAACAAAAGGTGCGATGACCATGAAGGGCCTTACACCTTCATGGAGGTATTTTTTCATCCACCTTGTGAAAAGTATGGGTGGGAGTTCTGGTGGACTTGACCAGATTAACTCCGCACAAGCAGAGATGGCATACTGCTTATGGAATGGATTGAGAGTGGATTTTGCCGATATCCTGTATAGAAGCCTGGTACAAAAACTGAAGGGCACCAGGGGACTTTGTATCCCTTCTCCAGGTTTCTCTCTCTTTGTTTTCTACAAATTCTAGGCAGTGAAGCATACTTAAGCACAGATTCATCGTATACTGTCCTAGATTTGTTGAGGAATCTAGACTCTCTAGTATCTAAAGCTGGAGAGGTCGAGATTCCAGATCGAATGCGGCTGGCATTTGCAAAAACTGATGCACCAATCGAAGGTGAGCCAGAAAGACAACCGGGCGGGCCTCAAAATAATGAGGGACCCTCCAGTTCGTCTAATGTTATGGTTGAGGATAGAGCAACTATAACTGAAGCAACCCCAATAACCTCTATCCCTGGTGAAGATACCTCGGTATCTGATCCTCCAACAGATGCACCCAACCAGGAAACTGGGGAAGGTCATCTGGAGACTGACCCATCTGGTCAGCCCTCAGTTACATTCATGGATCTGGACATGAATGTTAATGACGAGGAAATCCTTATTGAATCTTCGGATTCTGAAGGTACTGCTTCAGACTTGGAGATTTTTGATTCTGCTGTACCAGATCAAACCCTTCATCTCCAGTCTCGCTTCCAGATGCTTCAATTTCACTTTCACCATCCCAAGTAAATGAGCCAACAAATATTCCTTTTCCCACTTATAACTATATGTCTGGAAACAGACGTTTGGCACCTTCACCATCTGGGCAATTCTCACTCCTTCGAGAAATGACACCCCCACCGTCGCCGTTGTTCACACCTGAGCATTCTCAGCTTGAACAACACATTGAATTTCCAGTCCTTTCTTCTACCACCACTCCTACTATTTCTTCAACTGCTGCGATGTCAAATGGGGAGACTTCTCTAAGTTTGCCTCCTCCAGTTTCTCCAGTAGAAACTGTTGCTGGTCCAGTGACACCTTCTCCTCTGTCACTGGACAGTCAAGTTGTCTCTGTTCAAGCCGATCTCCAAAACCTTCTCACCAGGGTGGAGGAGATTCAAAAGACACTTGACAAAAACACCAAGTATTTCTCCAGATACCACAAGGATCACTTGACCAATATTAAAGTGGTTGATCTGGGGATTAACAAATTTTCATCAAATGAAGACTTGGTGTTGAAGAAGCTGAATGAGCTGGTCACTGACTGCAACAATCTGGCAACATCTTTAAAAGAAGCCTTTGACCTCACTCAGTCCAAGGTCACAACCTCAATCTCCAACTTGCTGGGCAACACTGTTAGAACATCTGAAGTGGATTTAAGGAAGATTGAAAAACAGGTAAAGGAATTGGTTGACAAGCCTGGGTTGAATGTGACTGAACTTGGGCAGCAGTTAATGACTTCAGTTGGTCAGAAAATAGATGATATGGTGGGTGCTAGAGAACAACAATTGATAGAAAAGGTGATGTCTGAGATCACCAAGCTAGCCACTCCTCAGGTTGATCTGGCCCCACTCACAAATGAGATCAACCAGTTGAGGGGTAGCATTGATAACTTGAACACCCAGGTATCACTTCATGCTCACTCTCTGGATAAACTGACAACTGAAGTAGAAAGTTTGAAGAAAAAGGATGAAGAGGTGAAGGATAAGGTGGTTTCTGGTTTGGATGAAGATTCCAGGATTTTGAATGAACTAAAAACTGGTCAGGAACAAGTTGCAGCTAATGTTCTAACCCAGTCTAAAGAAACCAACCACCTATGGAGATCTTTCAGGATGATGTGCACGATATTCAAAGAATGCAAGAACATGCAATCGTGGCAGCCTCTTGACCGGTTGCCAGCTCACCATTCTGAATGGGAAGTGATTAGGGCAGGTCTAGATGCTGCCAAGGGGGAAAGAAGTGCAGTTCTTGCACAAACTCAAACTGAAAGTAATCCATCTGGAAGTCAAACAGGTAGGGAAATGATTGTGGCTGCCAGTACTGAAGCTGGTGAGCAAAGAATTGGTGAAACTGGTGATATAAGTGTTAGGGGGAATGTTGTGGATAAAGGAAAAGGTTTGGCATCTGATGTATCTGCCCAGCCGGCCACTGATGTACCTATGTTGGAAACTGGCAATGCTGATGTACTTCCTCCAGTTTCAGAAAGTGATAGCAGAAGATTGGCTAGACTTGGCATTGAAATTAAAGAAAGAAAGAAGATGAAACAAAGAAACCAAGCTGAAGCCAGAGCACATCTTGCACAAAATAAATTGCTTGATATTAGTGATGCTCATCTTTTGGGAATCACAAAGGAGGAGTATGCCAGAGTAGAAAATGATGACAGGATAGTGGGCATGTTGAAAGAAATGCTTGACATTGAACTGGACAGGCACTATCCTGATGAAGAAGCTGAATTTGATGCCAGAAGTTAGAATATATCAGTGGAAAAGGCAAAGGAGAACAGGGCCAGTGGGATCTTGAAAAGAATTGAAAATGTTAAGAAGGTTGTGAAAAGGGTATTGAATCCTCCAAGAAGGAACCCTCAACCAAGAAGACCACTGACCAGAGATGCTGACCTTAGTACATTTGTAGAACCAACTGGCGAGGTATCGAATGATGACATCAAGTCTGCTGTACTGGCTGCTGGAGCTGGGAGTATTAAAATATCAAATGAATCTGAAGCAAGAAGCTATTACTCCCAGATCATGGCAACCAGAAGACATAGTGAGACTATCAATGGTGTTAATGTAACAATTAAGGCAGGCACCAAGTATTTTCACGTTGAAGTTAGTTATACCAATGGGCCACTGGTTAAAACTGACAATCCTGGTGCAATGTAGTATGGGTTCTCGGAATGGGTGGAAATGGTGAACTTTTTGGATGCTAAGGCACAAAAGAATAGGTTTGAGAAAGCTTGGGTGAACTTCTTGAAGGGAAAGATTCAACACAAAGAAAATCTGGAGCTAAAATTGAATATTGATCCTGAAGACTCTCAGTCTATCTCTTCAGTGAACTTCTTAAGGGCCATCTAATTAAGTTCTTTTTTCAGTTTATCTACTTGTAATTTTATTTACATTCTGTAACTTATGTAAATTTCATTTCCTTGTATAAATGAAGTTAGTAGTTTGTAACCACAAGGTAGATAATAGATTAGATCTAACAAACTTAAAAAGAAAAACCCAAGGCATTTATTGATCTATAAAAATGCCTTGGAAAACTTAGATAGATTTAATCGAACAAGTCTCTTCAGTTCACACTTGTACAGATACAAGAACTGAAAAAGACTTGCTAATATTTCAGGACAAATAGGGGGAATTTGTTAGGACCAGTTTTAGTGAAACTGGCCAGTCTCCAGTTGCACCTGGAGACCAAGAAGATTTGTCCAGAAATATATTGAAGTCCAGTTGCATCGTACAGTCAACGCAACTGAAGACTTCCTCCAGTTGAGAACTGACCAGTTAAAGAATCCTTCCAGTTGGAGTCGAAGACAACAAGTGGAAGATAGAGAATGACAATGGTAGCGAAGCCCAGTTGACATTCTAGTCAGTTACAAACTGGAGACCGTCAGTGGAAAGCTCTTACAAAGCTTTACACTGATTACGAGGAATTGACTTTTATGCTTTATGTGCTTTTACCCGGATAATAAGATTTATCTTATTATTTAAATACAAAAAGGTGCATAAAGCTGGTTGAATAAAGTTGCTTTATACTGCAACTTTACACTGCATTTTAAGGAATTAAATGTTATTCCTTAAATGCTCTCAACCATATTTGTACAGCCAAAGTTAACATCCCAATGTTAAATTTGCCTATAAATACAAGTCATTGCACAACCAAGAACAACACTTACTTTCAGAAGTCACACACTTTGCAAACCTGCAATATTCTTGGTGAACTTGTGCAATATTCTCTAAATCGTAAAAAGGAACATTTCACAACTTTAAGTGTTTCGATTGTTTAGAGAAATTCCAAGTGTAGATCAATTGTAGTTCATAGGTTGTTAGGATATTTACATACTTGTATTATCTTGGTTCCGCAACAACCTTGTAATTTATTTAAAATTAATAAATAAATTACACTTGAAAATTACATATTGTCTCACCAATTTACTTTACAACTATTTTGTATTATTGCATTGTTCTTTACTTATTGTCACTTAAATAAGTAATCTATCTAGAACTTGGTATATACTCCTGTAACTGGTCGTCTCCAGTTCAGTGCTTATATTGCAAAGTAACTCCACCATCGACATAGAGGTGTCTTCAGGTAGTACCATCTATTGAGTTAGGACTTACAGGCAGCACTGAGCAGATTCTTATCTAGAGGAGCAGAAAAGTAGCTCCCGTTTTTCAAAACGCTTAAAGGATGCATCGACAAGAAAACCTTCAAATGGACTGTCGAAGCCAACGAAGCTTTTAAACAAATGAAGAAATATATCGCGGAGCTACCAACTTTGACATCACCTATAGCAGGAGAGACACTATACATATATATAGCGTCATCTGCAGAATGTGTGAGCTCCGTATTATTAGTAGAAAGAGATAAAAAGCAAATATCGATCTACTTCGTCAGCAGAATACTGCAGGGAGTAGAAACACGGTACCCGGAGCTCGAAAAATTAGTCTTGGCATTAGTTCATACCGCCAGAAGACTACGAAGGTATTTCCAAGCTCACAATATAGTTGTCCTAACGGACAAACCAATTAAACATGTGTTACTAAAACCGGGGAAATCAGGAAGAATGGCTAAGTGGGCTATCGAACTCGGAGAACATGACATCGAATTCAGAGCACGAAACTCGGTGAAAGGATAGGTGCTAGCAGACTTCATTGCAGAAACACAGCATAATAAAGAAACCGGACGTACAAGTCACTCAAGCACACTGACCATCACTGAAGACCAAGACCGTGATGAATGGCAGCTATATACAGACGGAGCCTCAAGCAAGAGCGGCTCCGAAGCTGGATTGATGCTCATATGGCCTGATAAAAGAGAATATATATATGCGCTAAGGTTTAAATTCGAAACAACGAATAACAAAGCAGAATACGAAGCGCTGTTAGTAGGGCTACGTATAGCAAAAGAAATGAATGTGCGCCACATTCACGCATACGTAGATTCCCAGCTGTTGGATCAAATAATCGCACTATGGCTCAACCGAAGGTGTGAGTAGGGTTTTGGGGTGTTTCGTTGGCAATTCCCTTCCGGTCAGAGGGCCGTAGGCCGCTTTACGCCTATGATTGTTAACCCTTTGCCGATTCGTAAGGCTTAGTTTTTGTTTGCGAAGGTTAGAGATCCGAAAGTCGGATTAACGATTTAGGGGTTTTAATGTATTGTGTGTATCCCTTTCATATAATACCTCCTCTATTTATATAGAGGGTCAAAAACGTGGAGAGGAGGATAAAGAGATTTAGGGTAAATCTCTTCCTCCTTTGAGAATATCTTTTAAGCATGGAAAGAATATCTTGGGACTCTTAGGCCGCGTCATAGTTTATAGGAGTGTTTAATTTCATTCCCTTTTCGGGAGATTGGATAATCATGAAAAGAGTTTTCATGTATCCGTTTATTGTTTATGATCCTCTTAGGGAGCTCCGAAATTACGGAGGTATGGACACGCCTGCTTAGAACTTTTGCTGCTACGAAGGGTCCTTCGTATTCATTTCTTTATGCAGAGGTAAAGCTTCATATATGGTATATCATCAAGCCCCCCAGTCTGATGGGAGAGTCTATCTGTAGAGTATCACATTAGACTTCGGAAATAATTTAATAAAAATAAATAAAGGCGTACCTGTGTAACCGGAGCTCGAAAGAGCTTTGTTTATGGGTGCTCCGTTTTTTCTCCGTAACTCTTTCTAGGGGTAAAATTGACATTTCACCGTGCCGCGTATATATCCCATCAACAGTTAATTCGGGTGCGCTTATCCCGGGGAGAAAACTAATCGACGGTTTGGGTAGGTTATGCGCCGGTTATTCAAACCATCCATTGTGTCTCATATTTAATTTTGACGGCTCCGAATATTTTCTTTTCCCCTTCTTTTTACTTTCGCTCTCCCACTGTCATTATCATCAAAAATATTCATTCCCCTCATTCGATCTTCTTCATATTATGGATCGTAATCATTTTCGTGTTATCAGCACCACGTATTCAGAGATGATTGAGGATGATGTTGAGTGGTTTGGCCAGTGCTTCTGTCGCCCTGGTGACCCTGAAATTAGGGTTCTGGTCAGAGTCAATTCTTGACGCCCCCACTGGATTTATAGGTATGTACACCGCTCCTTTTTTGGTGGTAATCTTAGATTTCCTTTATCCCCTTGGCTATTGGGGCTACTTGATTACCACAACTTGTACCTATCTACGGTGCACCCTTTAGCGATTACGATGATAATGTCGTTTATCGTTGTTTGTCGGGCATATGAGGTAGAGCCCAGGATAAGTGTTTTTCGATATTTCTTTAGGTTTGGCAATCGTGACGGTTGGGTTATAGTGAAAGAGAGGTCGGGTAGGTTAATTTTTATAGGCGATTCGGATATGTTGAACTGAAGGCCTGGTTTTTTGATTTTCAGTCAAGAGTACATTCACCCGATGTTTAGGGATTTGTTGGATACGCGTAGGTTGGTGCCGAGGGTATTTTTTGAGGATAATGTGTATGACTGGGTTACTCTGGATAATGAGTTGGTCAGTCAGGTGCATAGGTCCCCATTTGAGTTGGTTACTTATCCTTCCGTGATTCTGTATCTTTGCGGAATCATTATGTCATGGGAGGGGTCTCCTGATCAACCAGTCTTGAGATGGTGTTGTGAAGGTACCATTCTTTGTTACTTCGTCTGTTTGACTGCTGATTATACTTTTTCCTAAACACCTTCATATTGTGTTTGTAGAGTTAACACTCAGAGAGGCTGTGACCATGAATCCTTGGGGTATGGTTGTTGGTAGAAGGCCCTTGTCTCCTTCTGATGATGGGGAAGGTCCCCTTTTTGCTGGTGTTTCTATTCCTGAGCCACCTCCGAAGAGGCGGAGGGTGATGGGTGGCCCCTCTGGTGAAACGGACCCTGTGGCTGTAGGTCCTTCTGTCATTATCCTTGATTCTTCTCCTATAAGGGATGAAACTGCTACCACTACTGCTGCTCCAGTTTCTGATGCTAATCGAGGTACGTATTTGATTTTGACATAATTGTTGTTAGTGTCTGCAATAATCTGATGTGTACTCCTTTTCTTCGCTTAGCTGAGACTTCTGATCCCGGACGTAGGCCTGGGAAAGAGTCAGTCGATGAAACTGGAGCTACTATAACTAGGGCTACAGTTGGAGCTACCACAACTGAAGCTACTACAACTGGTGGGTATTTGTAAGTTATATGAATATTTCAGTTATTCTCTTCGTCTCATATTACTGATTGAAATTCTCTATTTTTGTTTAGGAATTCCTCTTCAGAGTGAATTGCCCGATCCACAGCTTTACCAGATGAGTCTGGATATGATGGTTCCTGGCCATCTAAGGACTATGCAAGAAACCATGCCCGCTCAGAGGCTTGCTGAGATGACCAATCAGGCTCTGTATGCCGTTGGTATGATTGGTTCGGCTAGTAGTGCCAGAGTGCACTATCTAGAGGAAGATCTGCAGAGGCATAGGGTAGAGTTCACTTCTCTTAGGGTTCCTCCGTCTACCGGAGGTGACACTTCGTCGGTTGATTCTCTGCGGAGGGAGCTTGCTAATTCTCGGGAGGCTACCCATGAGCGGATTGCTACCCTTGCCTCCGACGGTCCTGTTGCAATGATCAACAGGTTGGAGTTGGAGTTGGAGGATACGAGGAATTCCGTGTGCCAGGTTATTTCTAGTGTGATTCCTCATGTCTTCCGTATGCTGATGGCGAGCCCTTAGTTTAACCAGAGCCTTGATGAGCTCATAGATGCTAATCGAGCTAATGCAAGAGCCTTGTTGCTTCTTCGTATGGAGAGTCGCGGGGATATTATCTTGAGTCACATGGAGAGGCTTTCTTGTACAGAGGAGAGGATTGTTGCTGCTGAAAAGGCCCTAAGGAATATTTCCTTTCCTTATATCCAGCGAGTATCTTCAAATCTCGATGCGTCAGTAGCTGATCTTTATAATATTAAGCCTCAAGGGATGTAATCTGTTGGTCCTCTGCACTCTGTACATATATTTTTGATGTGTATGCTTTTGTTGCTCTCGTTGTTTCTCCCCTTGTTTGTTGGGCTTATTTTTCCGTGTTCATCCATAGAGGAGTAGTGTTTTTCTTTGTTATGCTTATACATTTAAAAGAATGTCTTATGCATTTATGCTTTTGCACTACAATCATAAGGAAGGAGTGACTTATGTATTTTATTCATGGGTTGTTACCTCATGATTGTGTTTGAAAAGTCTTATGGGCGTCCCCTTAACAATTCAAAATTAAAAGAATTTTTTTATTCGCATTTATGAAATTATTACGATCGTTTTATAATTTTGTGGGAGCTTATAAGTACATGGCAGGAGGAAGTTACAATATTTGTATTGCTCCTAGCTGCTACTTTTGTGCTGCCCTGTTTGCTCCGTTAATTTGGCTTATCCCGGGGGCAAATTATGCTCCAACCGGTCCTAATGCCTGTCGGAGTCTTTGGTGTATGGATTTCTACATCCTCTGTTGGTCCGGAGTTGTTTGGCCTTTCTTTTTCTTCGAAGGATCCTTTGTCCATGGCCACCACATGTCCTCTGGGTCCTTTCTGGGTTATTCTTCTGTTGCGTTTGTACATTGGTACGGAGCTCTTTCATTTCGTGTCTTCAGTAAATGAAGAAAGTATTGTTTGCATTCCTCCGTGAGATTTGTACTGTACGCAGCCATGTATTGTTGATGCTATCATATGGAATTTCCTCATTCCTTCTCTGCCCAAGAGCATGTCGTAAGGAGAGTCTGCTTTTATCACGATTGCCAGTATCTTTGCAGTTTTTCGCCAGGGGTATCCTCCTATGGTGGCTGATGATATACCCTATACGGATCTTTACCTCCGTATCCGAAGCAGAAACGAAGGCACTTTCGTACAGGTAAACATTACTAATCTATACACCTGGAATGGAGCTCAACCTCCGATCAATACAATTATTCCGGAGCTCTCGAGGTAACAAATACCCAGCTCCGAGGAAACAATATGTCAAACAGATCGGATAAAAATCCTTTACATGATTACCTATTTAAAATAACATACTTAAGGTCCGAAGACCTCGGACACGGTTTGTAAAAGATCACCACAAATCTCCTCAAAAGGAAATAAGATATTCTCAAAAGAGGGAGAGATTTACCTAATTCTCTTACCCTCCTCTCTAAGTTTTCTACCCTCAATAAATATAGAGGAGACATCATACGATAGAGGATCATGTTCTACACCCCAATCACATATAACACCACGCCGACCCCCTAGGTCCGACACCATCACTCAACACCAAATAGGCGTAAAGCGGCCATTACCCTATTACCGGTAGGGAATCGCCTACAAAACCCCATCTAAAACCTCACACCCCCTCGGTTGAGCCATAGTGCGACTATTTGATCAAACAAATTGGCACCATCCGTGGGACCAAATCCCTCAAAGAGAAAAAAAAACACACATTTTTCTTACGTAACTCTCTCAAACCCACCCAGGATCAGAATAATCAACTACCATGGCCGATAGAGACGTTAATTACTCTCCTAGGACACCCAACACGGGAGGATCACAAATATCCCCCGAAGGTCTAAACCTCCAAGAACAATTCTCTTTCGACACACCTGGATCAAACTTCCGCTCACCTGTTATAACAGGTGACTATAGCGCGGCCATGGGTGATGCGTCGAACACACAAAGAACTCCGGATAGGCCCACACCGCAGGGCCAAGGCCTGGGCATATCCGTGGTAACACCGCAGAGTCAAGGCCTAGAAAGATCCATGGTAACACAGGAGGGCCAGGATAGATCTGTTGTAACGCCTCAGGATCAAGATGGATCCACGACAATATCGTTTGGCCAGACCTCGGGCAGGCTTGCGCCACAGAGCCAAGGTCTGGAAAGACCCGCTCCGCAGAGTCAGGGCCCAGGTGGACTCAAAATGGTGCCCCAGGGTCATGGCCCATCCGGATCTGTGACAATCTCTCAGGGTCAGAACACTGTCAGGTTGACGGAGGTCCTATCGGACCAAGGCCTATATAGACCTGTATCAACACCACCTCAAAATCGGAGCGAATTTTTACTCACGCCTCTTCAAGGCCCGAACCAGAGGACCCCACATGCTTTTGTGAATGCAAATAGGGCGTCAACGTCGGTGGAGCACGAGATAAACGATGCGTATGTGTAAGCCAATTATGACACCCTAAGCGCAATCATGAATCGCCTAAGAGAAGCAGGTCAAACCCGCAACATTACCAGAAACCTGGAAAACGAGTATGACTCTGACTCAGTTGATGAGTACATCGAGATGGAGGCTCCTCTTGGAAGGACGAATGGGAGGGTGCCCTCACAACAAAGGAGACGGATTCAGGCAGTCACAACCCCAACGATAAGAACAGCAGGTATATGAATAGAAGAGGGAAGAAACACAGCGGTCAATGACGAAGGAACAGCCCTTCGAAGGCCACGGGGAAGGTATACACCTGGTTCCGGCGAAGGTCTGGAGGACAACTTGATGCTCCAACAGAATCAGGGAGGACCAAGAAGGAATTATCAAGGAATCATACGACCCAAAAGGAATGTAATCCGTCCAGATTACGACTCATACGAGTGGGAGGAGCCTGACCCAGTTGACCTATCTCACTTGGTGAACACTGACAGCCCATTCTCCGCAGCCATACAAAGTCACCCACTACCAGCTAAAATGAAATATCCCCAACATCTGGGGTACTATAACGGAAAAAGTGGCCCAAATGACTTTTTGAAAAAGTTCGTCGGAGCAGCTCTGATTCAAAGATCGGATATGCCAACTACCTGCCACTCATTCAACTACTCATTGACAGATGAGGCACGGGAGTGGATCGATGGTCTGCCCAAGAATAGCATCGATAGCTTTGAGGTGCTTAAGACCAAATTCAGGTCTCAGTTCAGTATGCAAAAGAAACACAGAAAGACTCATATTTCTGTGCATAACATCAAACAAAAGGAAGGCGAAAAAACAAGGGACTTTATAGTCAGATATACCAACGAAACTCAACAGGTGCGGGGACTACCAAGAAGCCAGAGAATATCAGGGCTTATCCATGGTCTCCGGACAATAGATCTCCTTGAGCACCTGAGTACGGACTTACCAGAAACATACGATGGCTTAACAGACAAAGCCCATATATGGCTGGATGCAAGAGAAACAACGAACGTTGGTTACTCCTCCGAAAGAAAGAGGAAATAGTACGGAGGCAACGGAAGGTTCCCCCGGTATGCTACGGACGACAAACAAATGGGTAGGGAGAGACAAGGACAGTGGGATCGATATACTGTCCAGTCTCACGAAGACACCAAAACAAATTTTAGCTACGGAGCGAGTTGCGTCCACTTTCCCTATCCCAAACAAACTCATAACAAAAAAGAAAAATTTGGATAAATACTGTGAATATCACAGATACCATGGTCACGATACGAACAACTGCAAAAACTTAAGGAGAGCCATTGAAGAAGCTGTGGAATCGGGAAAGTTGGATCACTTGGTCAATGGAATCCGTCAGGCAACAAGAATAAAAAACGAAGCTGAGAAAACAGAAAAGATAGCTCCGGCACAAATTTTGATGATACGCTCGGAGGTACACAAAGAGAATCCACAAGATGAAAATTACAAGTTCTCCCCACTAGGGCCGATAGTACCCTCCAATGGACGAATCATCATCGATGCCACCATTGAAGGCACCAAGATGAAGAAGGTCCAGATAGACGGAGGAAGTGAGTGTGACATCCTCTACGAGAATTACTTCTCCAGGTTGCCAAGAAATGTCAGGGAAAAACAGATAAAAGTAGAAAAACCACTGATAGGATTTACGAGAGAAAGAATATAGCCGATTGGAGAGCTAAGAGCAGAGGTAACCATAGAGAAATATCCAAAATGGAAGACAGAAAGGATCACCTTTATGGTTATACCGGCAAACTCTGACAACAACGCAATACTGGGAAGAGAAGCAATGAGGAAATTCGGGATGATAGCATCCACAATACACTCACAAATAAAATTCCAAAGTGAATCAGGAATAGCGACATTGTCATCAAACACAATAAACGAAAAGGGGAGACATGAGCAAACTCGGAGCTCATCAGACGAGCGCAGGAGGAGAATCCCCATACAACCAGGAAAGACAACAAGGACCTCCGAAACAACAAAGTTCAAAAGGAGGACACGTAAAAAAAACAGAGGGGCCAAGAAGAACAATGCACTACAGAGCCTCGAAGATCATAAAGACCTCCTCCAAAAGGTAAATCACCTTAGGAGGCAACGGGACAAGTCCGATTAGCTATCGGATAAGTCCCAAGAAAGAAAGCCAGAAGCTAGGAACTTTACTATGTAATGTCCTCCTGCCTATTATTTTTAGATAAATAAAAGCTTTCAATATATTTATAACATCGATCAAATTATTTAAAACGCGCGTAAAAAATTAAAAAAAAACTTCATGTAAATGTTCAAGGGGACGCCCATTAAGACATTCATGGAGCAACAAAAAGAGCCTCCCCAAAATAAAGGGAACGGCCAAATTTAAAACTACTCAGAGACGGACTCGTTAAAACGAAGAAGTCAAGGGTACGGTTCAAAACACAAATATTATATATACAAACCCTTCCCCAACATAAAGGGAGGGTAGCCAAAAAATCCAACAGTCAAATTGTCCAAATGGCACGAAGGCCCAGCACAGAAGAAATATTGTTTCAAGAACTACAATCGACCAAATAAATTTGAAAGTTTACAAGGGGAATCTTGGAGCAACCTGCAACAAGTCGGAAGGAGAGTCAAGATGCTGAGTTGTGTCTTCAGGAATGGTATGGCCCTCTAGATTAACAATACCTTCCTCAGCTAGGGCACGCATCAATCCGGCCTCTACATCAACTCTGTTTTCATTACAGACCTTCGACAATAGTGTACCAACCTCAGGGCCATGCAGGAATGCCTTGCACACATGGGGGATAACCTACACAATTAGTCTCCCATACTTCCCAGACAGCTACGCAAGTGCATCCTGCGCTCCCTTCAGTAGTGCATCTTTTTCCCGAATCTGATCTGTAAGGGCCTCAACCTCCCTCTCCTTCTCAGAAAGAACTCTCTTCACAGCCCCATGAACAGCGTCCTGTTTAGATTGCAAGGCCCCACAGTCTACCTCCAACTAAGTTGCCTTCACCTCCAAAGCATGCTTCTCCGACATCAGCCTCTAATACTGCTCCTTTGATGGACCAGATTCCTTAGATATCTCCCGCAATCTCGCATCCAGCACA
Organism: Erigeron breviscapus; assembly: GCA_034093135.1. Classification (NCBI taxonomy): domain Eukaryota; kingdom Viridiplantae; phylum Streptophyta; class Magnoliopsida; order Asterales; family Asteraceae; genus Erigeron; species Erigeron breviscapus. The sequence goes on from CM067168.1 coordinate 160,427,244, forward strand.
CTACCAACAACGGCACTGTAGAAGATTGAACGATTGAAAAAGGCAGACAGCTCCGGGACCTCCATACCCATCATCCCATTGACCCACCCAGAAGGAGCAATACTCTGCAGAGAGCGATGGCACGAAGCAGCATCCAGAGCCTCCCCAAGAGGGTGAAAGGCTGCAAAGAAAACGGACGATTACCAACAATAAAGAAATAAACAGGGGAAAGCAATACAAAGAATACTGACAAGTGGATTGCTTTGGCACCTCCAAACTTCTGGTTTTCCACTTCTTAGGTCGGGAGCTACCAGCACTCTTAGACGGCTTCTTCCTCTTCCTCAAACGGCTAGCAACAGTGTTCTCCTGCGCAACATCTTCCACATCCTCCCTGATACCATCAGACACGTCTACCACATCCTGTTCTTCAGCAACCCGTTCCTGAGCCAAAGGAACAGGTGTCTCAGCCAACAACCCCGCAGGAGGACCCCCTTGGATTACAGAGGAGGGAGTCGAAGGTGGAGCAAGAGCCACCGGCTAAAAGACAAGGCTAGACAGCGTAGGTTGCCTATCAATCAACTGCTTAAAAGACATCTCTGCAAAAAAAAATATATCGAATAAGAGACAGTAATATCCAAACAAGAAAGGGAAAAACAGGACGAGTGAAAAAGCAACCTACCCTAACCATCACATCCAATGGTGAAATCTCTAGTACCATATTCCCAAAACGAAGCAACAAGAGACTTAGATAACACAGCTTCAGGGTATACACACAATGAGTACTAGGGACACCTATGGACTTATACTCCAACCTACTTCTATCTAACAGACCAACATGCTCAGGAGGAATCAATGAATGATCAACAAACACAAATGAGTCTTTCCAATCCCTAACCTCTGTACCACCAGCAATAAAGAGTTCATGATCACCGTTCTTTGAAACAGTGACCCAATCACCAGATCCATTAAGTTTATAGAAAGAGTTAAACAAAACTACCGAAGGCTCTATGCGATTAGCACTACAGATAACCTGGAAAGCTATGATCTTCGCAATACCAGTTGGATGAACAGTGGAAATATGGCACTGATAATAATCTAAGACGGCTAAGAAGAAGGAAGAAAGGGGGATCCTAAGATTACCAAGAGAAAAAGCTGTAATATACAAACCGACGAAACCAGGGGTGGATCACAGTTGGATTGCCCTCTTTCAGGGAAACGAACCAAATTAGGGTTTTGTGCGAAGTAGGAGGTAACAAAGTTCTGATAAGCAGAACGATTCAATACATTCATAATACTCCTTATGCCCCTCTTAGTTATTGTTAAAAGATATGGAGTAAAAGAAGAGGAAGAATGACGAGCGTACCTGGTGAGGATCGACAGGGGAGCAACAAAAGAGGATTTTTCGAATATTAAGAGCAAAAGAGGCAAAAAGCCCTTTTTCGGCAATCAGTCGGTATTTATATAGGGTAATAATCACGGACACCAACCAAGTGAAAAGTTAGTTCGATTTTTGTGCCAACAAGTTGTTAGAAAGGGATAAGCCGTAATTATACTTCTGCAAAAGACGACTTTAATGACGCTCTAGAGATTAATTGACACGGAGCAACGAAGCACACTTCAGAGTCTAACCGGACACCCTGCAGGCAGCTTCTCCAGTTAGACTGCGGGGCTTGATGATATACCCTATACGGAGCTTTACCTCTGTATCCGAAGCAGAAACGAAGGCACCTTCGTACAGGAAAAATGACTAATCTATACACCTGGAACGGAGCTCAACCTCCGATCAATACAATTATTCCGGAGCTCCCTAGGTAACAAATACCCAGCTCCGAGGAAACGATATGTCAAAGAGATCGGATGAAAATCCTTTCCATGATTACCTATTTAAAATAACATACTTAAGGTCCGAAGACCTCGGACACGGTTTGTAAAAGATCACCAAAAAATTCCTCAAAAGGAAATAAGATATTCTCAAAAGAGGGAGAGATTTACCCTAATTCTCTTACCCTTCTCTCTAAGTTTTCTAGCCTCTATAAATATAGAGGAGACATCATACGATAGAGGATCATGTTCTACACCCCACTCACATATAACACCACGCCGACCCCCTAGGTCCAGCACCATCACTCAACACCAAATAAGCGTAAAGTGGCCACTGCCCTATTACCGGTAGGGAATCGCCTACAAAACCCCATCTAAAACCTCACACCCCCTTGGTTGAGCCATAGTACGATTATTTGATCAAACAGTGGCGTCCGACCAAATTTCTCCTAACGGACGGATGCGTTTACTGGCGAATCCTACTACCTTTGTATCCAATGGTGTGATTGTATTACGAACCTTCTTTGGAAATCGGAGGAAACTTTTCTCATATATTATATCTCGTCCGCTTCCTGTATCTACCTGTGTGTTTTTCAAGCATATGCCACCTATGTGTACTTTTATGAGCACCGGGTCTGCCAATCTCTTATCATCTAGTTCTCCAAAATGATAGTGTTGGGGTCCTTTTCGAATTAAGGTGTTTGACAGTATCCTCCTCCGGTGCTCATCTGGCTCTCCTTTGTCGAAGCTTGGCCTGCTTCTTTTCACCAGGTGTGCTAGTTTTTTTTCTCTTGCCGCGTTGTCTACCTGTCTTAATAGCTCCCTGCAATAATCCGTACTGTGCCCGTATCCGTTGTGCAAACAACAGAATTTATCTAAATTTTTAATTCGTCTTCCGGATAACGGCAGTGGTCTAACAAATGTCTTTGCTATCTCTTCGGATGATAGGATTTCTGATGGGGTTTTCCGGAGGTTGCTAATTGTTCTTTTGTAGCTATTGGTCCTACTGTATGTAGAGTAGGATTCATCAGCTGCTACATCTTCTACTGTCTCGGCTTGCTTCCCATTCTTCTTTATCATGGTTTTACATTGAGCCATGGCTTTTTCCGCTATTTCTTCTGCACTTTTCCACTCATGAAACTTGTCCACCAGTTCTGCATAGCTCCTTGGCTTACTGAGGCACAAATGCCATATTAATTCCTTCGATCGGAGGCCATGTATGGCTCCGGATATCCTTTCTTCTTCTGATATGCGCACCAGGTTTCGAGTACTGTTCCCATATCGTTTCAAGAAGTCTTCCGCCTCATCTTCTTCTTCCTGCTTTATGTCGTGTGCCAATAGGTGGGGTCCGAATTCTTCTCTCAATTTGAATTTGAAGTCTTTATCACTTTGTATACTTTCTTCGGGTAGGCTTTCAAGCCATCTCCTTGTTTTTCCGTGTAGGAGGTAAAGAATGACATGACAGATCACCGGACCACTCCATCCTTCTATTTTTACTGCTTCATCGACATTCCTGAGGAACTCATCGACATCGGAGGTACCATCATACCAAGGTAGTTCTTGGATTTCCAGTATCTTCACCGGAGGTACATGTTGGCTTAAATCCCTTGCGAACTGTAGGCATGACCCTTTGTATTTAGGCTCTGCTCCTTTTTCTTCAACCTTGTCTCCTTCGACTCTAGTTGTTGGGCTTGCCTTAAGATACTGTGGGGTCATAATACCATATGGGTAATACCATGATGCCAGCATTATTCCCGGGTAGTTTCCCCCAAAGGGTGGCGTTCCCATGTACTGGATCTGTGGCCCTCAGTATGGGTAAAAATATCCTCCGTAGTAGTACGATGGATGTGTTCCCGGTGACAGGTACGCCCCTAGTCCAGACGTTGTCTGTATGGCACCCGCTGCTATTGTCCCAACGGAGGTCTCCTGATAAATCGGGTACAACGGGTATGCTTGCATTGGACTTTTTGCTGTTCTGGAATCTCTTTTTTTGTCTTCTGTTTCCTTCTTCTCGCTCAGATCTTTTCCAGCTGACTTTTGCCTGTTCTCGTCTGCTGCTATGGGACCGTCTCCTCTATTTTTAGCCTGGTCTCCATCTTCTTTCTGAAGTTCCTGTGCCACCGATAGCGAGTCGCCTCATGCGGTGCACACGAGAGGCGGTACAACATCCTTCTTCGGATCTGAGGCTGTACTTCTTTCGATGCTACCCTCCTTTATGTCAAAGACGCCGTTTGCTGCCTTGCTTAATGCCATTATTTGGTAGGCCAACTGACCTGCCACCTGGTCATCTTGCAATTGGTGGCTCGCTTTGGTTTCTTTCTCGTCTGGGAGCTGATCCTCCCGACCAAGAGGGTTTCATCACCATCTTTTTCTTGGTCATAGGCGGTGTCTGAATTGTACTGTTTCGGAAGGGGGGTAAGATTTGACATAATGCTTCTTATTTTGATCGTGGTTGGATTCGATTTTTGGAGCAAAGGTCTCACGGATGACGCCAATTTGTTTGATCAAATAATCGCACTATGGCTCAACCGAAGGTGTGAGTAGGGTTTTGGGGTGTTTCGTTGGTGATTCCCTTCCGGTCAGAGGGTCGTAGGCCGCTTTACGCCTATGATTGTTAACCCTTTGCTGATGCGTAAGGCTTAGGGTTTGTTTGCGAAGGTTAGGGATCCGAAAGTCGGATTAACGATTTAGGGTTTTTAATGTATTGTGTGTATCCCTTTCGTATAATACCTCCTCTATTTATATAAAGGGTAGAAAACTTGGAGAGGATGGTAAAGAGATTTAGGGTTAATCTCTACCTCCTTTGAGAATATCTTTTAAGCATGAAAAGAATATCTTGGGACTCTTAGGTCGCGTCCTAGTTTATAGGAGTGTTTAATTTCATTCCCTTTTCGGGAGATTGGATAATCATGAAAAGAGTTTACATGTATCCGTTTATTGTTTATGATCCTCTTAGGGAGCTCTGGAATTACGGAGGTATACATCGTAGCTTCGGCTACGAACACGCCTGCTTAGAACTTTTGCTGCTACAAAGGGTCCTTCGTATTCGTTCCTTTATGCGGAGGTAAAGCTTCGTATATGGTATATCATCACCAGCTAGTAGCAAAGCAAGTTCATGGGGAATTTGAAGCAAAGCAACCAATAATCAAACAATATTTGGAGAAAGTCCATGAGCTTATAAATTGTTTCGGATCGTTTGAGATAGAACACATAAGGAGAAACTAGAACCAAAAAGCAGATGCATTAAGCAAGTTGGTATCCCTCACCTTCTCCCACTTAGCCAAGGACGTCCTAATCGAAATACTCAAAGACAGGTCAATAAGTGAAAAAAAAGTGTTGGACATAATACAAGAAGACCACAACAACTGGATGAAACCCATAAGAGAGTACCTAATAAGTGGACTCCTCCCAGAAGACAAAAATGAGGCTAGAAAAATATGAATTAAGGCACGACAATTCAAAATCATGGATGGAATATTGTAGAAAAGGGCCTTCCTAACGCCATGGTTAAGATGTGTGGGGCCAAATGAAGCCAGTCTAATCATTACAGAGATGCACGGAGGAATATGCGAACATCACGCAGGCCCAAAATCAGTAGTAGCAAAAATACTAAGACTTGGGTACTACTGGCCAACAATGCACCAGGACGTTTCAGCAACACTGCAAGTATGCGTGAACTGTCAGCTTCATGCAAACGTCAGCAAAATGCCAAAACAGGATATGACCTCCGTCATCTCAGCATGGCCATTCGCGCAATGGGGGATCGACATGGTCGGACCAATCCTATTAGCAGCATCATGACACAAACTTTTGGTCATTGCAATAGATTACTTCACCAAATGGGTAGAAGTAAAACCTGTGAGTCCCTTAAGTTCGATGATTAACCAGGAAAGTGTAAATACAACAAGTCTAATAAGCACTAGAATGGACTAGTATTACTTTAATATAAATGCAAGTATATAAATAAAGTAATACAAGACTTAAAGCAATAAACAAATAAAGTGGAACATTATGTAAGGTTTCATGGGTATTTTATTTATTGATGTATAAACAAAATACAAGGTTGTTGCGGAATCAAGATAATACAATTAAGTATGTATCCTAACAACCTATGAGTACAAATGATCTATATTTGTCAAATAACTCTTTAGGATCGAGATACTTAAAGTTGTGAAGTATCCCTGTTTAAGATCGAGAGTATTTGGACAAATTCACTTCAATGCAAAATGAATGCTTAAAAGTATTTATGTCAAGGAAATGACTTCCTATTTATAGGCAACAAAATTCACCAGTGAATTTTGTGCCGTACAAATGTGGTTGCATACATTTAATGATCCGACAAGAACATTAAATGTATTGGATAAGGAATAAGGATAAAGTCACATCAAGTGCAAGTGTATCCTATTATCCAACCACCTTAACACACGTATACTTTGGTAAAGAACAAGTGGATTGTTCTTTGGAAAGTGTGTTAAAGGAAAAGTCAATCCTTGATATCAGTGTTCAGACTTGCAGGATCTAGAACACTGACAATCCTCCAGTGAACAGATCTGGTAAGACTTTCCAGTGGACTCCGCCATTTGTTAAGTCTTCTTTCTTCAGACTTCAGTCTTTGACTTCAGTCAGAATGTCTTCAGTAGAGTTGATCTGGACTGGGGTGAAGTCCAGTGAGCTAATCTGGAGAATACTCCAGATTTCCTATACAAGTATTTGCTCACTGACCTTCATTATTTCTGGACAAATCTTTAGAGGGACTCCAGATTCCAAGTCTGGAGTAGGTCCAGCAGAACACGTTTTCTGGTCAGATCTTCAGTGATGCTCCAGTAGTCGAGTCTGGAGCGAGTCCAGCAAAACATGTTTCTTGACAAACCTTCAATAAGGTTCCAGTAGTCCAGTCTGGAGCCAGTCCAGTTAGTCTGGACTAAATCTGGACCTAACAAATTCCCCCTATTTGTTTAGAAATAATGCAAGTATTTTCAGGCTTATAGATATACAAATTTGTATGCCTGGAAAACACTTGGACGATTTAAGTCTAATCTAAGTTACTGGTAAACACTTTATAGATCATGAGTGTTTTCAGTTTCATCTTTTAAGTTCTAACTTAGACTAAATCTGGTCATTTACTTATAAAAATAAAAAATTGCAACTATTATTACTTTCATCAAAAGAAAATAATTACAACTTTCATAAGACAATTAATTACAATAAGTACAATGATAAAAAGATTTAGGCCCTTCTTTTCGATGTCCTTTCTGGAGCATCTTCAGTAGCCTTCCTCTTTGGAGATGGAGATGATGGAACAGACACTGGTGGTCTCAGACCCAACACAGCTTCCATTTGTTGAATTCTTCTCCAGACCTTCTCGATTCTCTTCATAAAGGCCTTCACATCTGGAGAGAGATCAGTTTTACCTTTAAAGGTCAATCCTATCTCCTTCAGTTCAGTCCATCCAAAAGCTTGGACTGAAGTATCCTTCCTTTCATCTGTAAAGTTACCCTCTCTAGTCAACTTCACATTGAATCTGGTCATTCCTTGATGATTTTCAGCAACTTGATTTCAGCATTTACAATCCTTCTTGTATTGGCCCTGAAATTCATCATATCATCAAACTTTGCCTTCTGCTTAGCCAAGTGAACCATTTCTTCAGTATCCCTGGATACACCACTCTGTTGTCCTTCAGTGGACTGGTATTCTTGTCGATTGATTCTCAGAGTAGTATCCAGAGGAATGAAGGTGCTAACATCACCATCTTTTATTGCCTTCATTTGTTTGGCAGTAAGCTTAGGCAGACCAGTCATCCTTTTCCTGTATTCCAACTCCAGAGCACCAGCATTTTTTCTAATCTTTTTCTGGAGGCTTACCAGCTCCTCCTTTCTTTGTCTGATCAACTCTGGAATGGTAACACCATAAATTAATGAGTCATATACCTGTTCTTCTTCAGCGTAGAACGAGCATATATGGACATCATTCAATGCATCGAGACACTGATGAACTCTGGGGTCATCCTTCATCCTTTTAAAGACTTCAACATTAATGCCTAACCTTCCAGCATTGTAGGAATCCAGAGTGCCCATTATTGCCATATCCCTATGATGGGCCAGCAGTTCATTCTTTTGATTTGTCTTGAAAATTTCTATCATAATGCATTGTTGTTGCAACTTCCTTGATGTTTCATTGTCAACATCTTCAATCTGCTCTTCCTCTTCACCAGATACAACCTTTTCTTTTCCTTTAACTGCCTTCAGTGTGGTAGGAATATCTGGGAAGGTTTCAAACTGGGGCTCACTGGCTTCAGTACCAGTAGCCTCTTCTTCAGTCTGCACAATGGCTTCAGTGCCAAGTGCTCTCTGGGCTAATCGTGCACTGGCATCAGTACCAGTCACTTGTTTTCTTTGAACAATGCTTTCAGTAGCAACGGCCCTTACAACTTCCTTTTTCTTCCTTATTAAACCTTCTTGGTCACCAGATGATGGAATAGACGATTTTCCCCCTTGGAATGATCTCTAGTCCTGGACTTCAGATCATTCCACAATTCTTCCATCATATGCCTGTCCAGAGAACCAAAGGTCCTTCCTTGTTCTGGCATGGAAGCAGTCATACCTTTCTTGAGTGCCAGCACTTCTTTCTTCATATTTTCAATTTCTTCTAGCAAGTGCTTTGGCAACTTCGCATCCAATAAATTTTCAATTTGGGGTAACACCCCATCATGAATGCTACGAAGGACAGTCCCAGAAACTTCTTCACATAATTCTTTTAACATATCGTTTCTGAACTTCCTTGTACATTCATCACTGATAGTGCTTACAACTTCACCTTGATCCAGTGTGGGTCTACTCTCCAGAGAGCTTACCCTGAAAACCAAATGCTGAACATCTTCTTTCAGACCTGCCAGTTCGCCAGTGACTGCAGTCTGAACAGAAATAACCAACCTGTTCTCTAATCCCTGGACTGCCACCTTGATCTTTTTAGTGTTGGTGTTTGTGGCCAGTACCAGTTCATCCAGCTTCTCATAAACCAGCTTCTCATTTCCAGCGAAGACATTCATCTCTAAAGCAAGGTTATTTGAAAGTAAAGACTTGAAGTCTGAAATAACCTGAGATGATGTCTGGAGTGATCTCTCCAGGTCCGCCACCTTACTAAGAAGGCCTTGGACCTCGGTTGAAGAAGAAGTGGAGAGACCAGTGGGAGGTTCAAGAGTGGAGGGTAATCTAGTCATTAGAGGAACTTGTGCCCAGTCCTCTTCAGTTGCATCTTCAGATGGTGCAACTGGTGACTCCGGCGCACGAGGAGTAGGTTGAAATTCTAAAGGTTGATTGATTGCTGGTGTGAAGTATTGGGTGTTTTCTGGAATTGAAGGTGGTGGTGGTGGTGGCATGTTTGTTTGTGGAGGTGGCATTTCTGGTGTAGGTGTGGGTATTTCTGGTGAAGGTGATGGTATTTCTGGTAGAATTTCTTCTTCTTGTACATCTCCACCCAGAAAATTCATATTAATATCAAACCCTTCAGACATTGGGGAGTCAACATCATCCCATTCTTGAGTAATCCCAACTGTCTGTTCACCAGACTGTTCACCAGTCTCTATATCTACCTGTTCACCAACCTCAACATTCATGTCCAATGGAGCCTCTTGCTCACCAGAAGCATGTTCTTCAGTCTGAACATCTTCAACAACTTCTTCAACAACCTGGGCAACATCGTCTTGTACAAAAGCTTGGACTTCAGTATCCATTCTCTGTTCAATTTGTACAATAGATTCAATATTCTCCTCTTCGAAAATAGGAGACCCATCAACATTAATTGTATCACCAGGATGGGTTGATGGATTTACCTGGACTCCACCTCTCATCAGACGCCTATGTGATCTGGGTCGTCTGGAAAGCTCAACATTGGGTTGTTGACTTTCTGGAGCCACTTGCCTTATGGGCGGTACAGCCTCTATTATCTGTACTTCATCACCAGATGGTCCTTCAACATCTTGAACTCTATCTGGACCCATTTCAACTTCTTCCCTTTGGAAGGAAAGCATGGACTGAGGAATATCTACCTCATCCACTGGAGACCTAAGGTTGACTAGGTCCCTCATATACTCACTCATAGAAAAGTGAGTGGTATCCATATCATACTGGTCGCCAAGTGCATTCTGAAACATAAGAGAAAGGAATCGAATATAAGGCACAAATGGTTTTCTTCCCTTTACTCTTAGGCGCTCTACCAGGTCATCAAAAAGGATTTGGGCAAAATCCACTCTAAGCCTAAACCACAAGCAATAGGCAATCTGGAGGTGGGTTTGATTGATCTGGTCTAACCCTCCAGAACTGCCTCCTAAACACTCAACAATGTGTGTGAAGAAATATCTCCATGAGTCTGACAGCTTGCTCATGTAGATAGTCCCCTTTCTGGATAGCTGCCCATGCTCATCCAGTATATCTGTATGCCCCATTAGCCTGCATACTTCCCTTGTGTTGATACCAGTGGGAAGCTCAATCGGCAACTCATTCTGTTCATGATAATTCAACTGGAGAACAGACCTGAGAAGATTAGCCGTGAAACCAAGGGATCTGGTACCTCCCTTGAGAGTATATTTGATCGATGAAGTTTCATCGTCATAGGTTGCAGTATACCAGAATTCACATAAATATTCATGGTACATCCTTCCAGGATTCAATGTTAATGCACCATATAATGGGCAAGAAAGAAATTGGGCATCATGAACACTAGACAAAGAGAGTCTGGCCATCCAGTTATTCATATTTATTCTTATTGTACTTGCCTCAAGAGTGATATGAGGTGCCCTATCAACATTATCCGAAGGAACAAATTCGTTGGCAAGCAAATTTCTAAGAGATCTTGACTGTCTAGGTGCCATTATGAGAATAGATGAAAATGAAATTGAATATTTAAGGTTATGATGAGGATTTGATGAAAGAATGAATGAAAATGAAGTTGAATATTTAAGGTTATGATGAGGATTTGATGAAAGAATGAATGAAAATGAAATTGAATATTTAAGGTTATGATGAGGATTTGATGAAAGAATGAATGAAAATGAAATTGAATATTTAAGGTTATGATGAGGATTTGATGAAAGAATGAATGAAAATGAAATTGAATATTTAAGGTTATGATGAGGATTTGATGAAAGAATGAATGAAAATGAAATTGAATATTTAAGGTTATGATGAGGATTTGATGAAAGAATGAATGAAAATGAAATTGAATATTTAAGGTTATGATGAGGATTTGATGAAAGAATGAATGAAAATGAAATTGAATATTTAAGGTTATGATGAGGATTTGATGAAAGAATGAATGAAAATGAAATTGAATATTTAAGGTTATGATGAGGATTTGATGAAAGAATGAATGAAAATGAAATTGAATATTTAAGGTTATGATGAGGATTTGATGAAAGAATGAATGAAAATGAAATTGAATATTTAAGGTTATGATGAGGATTTGATGAAAGAATGAATGAAAATGAAATTGAATATTTAAGGTTATGATGAGGATTTGATGAAAGAATGAATGAAAATGAAATTGAATATTTAAGGTTATGATGAGGATTTGATGAAAGAATGAATGAAAATGAAATTGAATATTTAAGGTTATGATGAGGATTTGATGAAAGAATGAATGAAAATGAAATTGAATATTTAAGGTTATGATGAGGATTTGATGAAAGAATGAATGAAAATGAAATTGAATATTTAAGGTTATGATGAGGATTTGATGAAAGAATGAATGAAAATGAAATTGAATATTTAAGGTTATGATGAGGATTTGATGAAAGAATGAATGAAAATGAAATTGAATATTTAAGGTTATGATGAGGATTTGATGAAAGAATGAATGAAAATGAAATTGAATATTTAAGGTTATGATGAGGATTTGATGAAAGAATGAATGAAAATGAAATTGAATATTTAAGGTTATGATGAGGATTTGATGAAAGAATGAATGAAAATGAAATTGAATATTTAAGGTTATGATGAGGATTTGATGAAAGAATGAATGAAAATGAAATTGAATATTTAAGGTTATGATGAGGATTTGATGAAAGAATGAATGAAAATGAAATTGAATATTTAAGGTTATGATGAGGATTTGATGAAAGAATGAATGAAAATGAAATTGAATATTTAAGGTTATGATGAGGATTTGATGAAAGAATGAATGAAAATGAAATTGAATATTTAAGGTTATGATGAGGATTTGATGAAAGAATGAATGAAAATGAAATTGAATATTTAAGGTTATGATGAGATTTGATGAAAGCACGAATGAAATGATACCTTAGATCAATGTGCTTCGTTCTGGAGTGCATGACTGGATTGTTTGAGATAGCTATGGCACTGGTATTATCACAAAAGATTGGAGTCTTTGAATATTTAATACCATAATCAAGCAACTGGTTCTTCATCCAGAGTATCTGAGCACAACAACTGGCTGCAGACACGTATTCAGCTTCAGCAGTGGACAATGAAACTGAAGTTTGCTTCTTACTGGTCCAGCTGACCAGTTTGCCACCTAGGAAATGACATCCACCAGTTGTGGATTTCCTATCTATCTTACAACCTGCATGATCTGAATCTGAATAACCCATTAGATCCATGCCTGAGCCTTTGGGGTACCAAAGACCTAGACTGGGGACACCTTTAAGGTACTTCAGTATGCGCTTTACAGCAAGCATATGAGATTCCTTTGGATTAGACTGATATCTGGCACATAAACATGTTGAAAACATAATATCTGGTCTACTGGCAGTTAAATACATCAGTGAACCAACCATGCCTCTATAGACAGTGGTGTTCACTGGTTTACAATCTGGATCAGAGTCCAGTGTCAGTGGTGCAGAAATTGGAGTTGGTTTAGATGGTGAAGAGTTCATATCATATTTCTTTAAAAGATCTCTAACATATTTCTCCTGATTAATAAAAATGCCATCTTTGTTTTGTTTAATCTGGAGTCCAAGAAAATATGTTAATTCACCCATCAGACTCATTTCATATTCAGTGGACATGATTTTTGAAAATTTCTTGCACATGTTTTCATCAGTAGACCCAAAAATAATATCATCAACATAAATTTGTACCATTAACAGATTACCTTTTTCATGAAGGATGAACAAGGTATTGTCAATTGCACCTCGTTTAAAACCATTTTTCAACAAATGTTTAGTCAGAGTATCATACCAGGCACGTGGGGCTTGTCTGAGGCCATATAGCGCTTTGTCCAGACGATATACCCAATGTGGATGCTTTTCATCAACGAAACCTGGAGGTTGTCTGACATAAACTTCTTCTTCAAGCTTTCCATTCAAGAAAGCACTCTTTACATCCATCTGGTAGACCTTGAACTGATGATTAGCAGCGAATGCTAAGAATATTCTGATCGCTTTAAGTCTAGCCACTGGAGCAAATGATTCATCAAAGTCGACATCTGACTGGCAGTAGCCTTGTGCTACCAGTCTGGCCTTGTTTCTGATTACGTGGCCATCTTCATCTACTTTGTTTCTGAAGACCCATCTTGTTCCAATTGGTTCTTTCTTTCCAACTGGGAAAGGAACCAAATACCAGACCTTGTTCCTTTCAAACTGGTGAAGCTCTTCTTGCATAGCAGTCACCCAGCTTGGATCTTCCATAGCCTCGTCAATCTTCTTTGGTTCCATCAAAGATAGAAAACTTACGTATAAGCATTGATTACTGGAGGCTCTTCTGGTCTGAACTCCACGACTGGAGTCACCTATGATTTGATCAATAGGGTGAGCTTTTGTCCATCTGGAGTATTGACCAGGATTATTACTGATAACAATATCAGTGCAAGAATTCAGTTGAGTCTCCTCTGGAGTTGCTTCTGGAGGAGGATCTTGCCAGATTACTTCAGTATCTTCATCTGAGTCATTTAAATCACGATTTGCATCATGAATTTCTTCATTTGAAGGCATTTCCTGGAGTACTGGTTCAGTTTGAAATTCTTCATAAGAGGACATTTCTGGTCTATTCTCAACTGACACTGATACTGGGGGAGTAGTACGCACATCTGAACCAATATTAATTTCAGTGGGTAGTTTGAAAATAATAGAGGGATAGAATGGAGTACTACTGGAGAATTTCTTTTTCTGAACAGGTTCCAGATCAGGATGACTGGAAACTGTGTCTGGTGAATCTCCATTTTTGTTGTTTATTGGATCAGATTCACAAAAGACAATTGGAGTTTCTGGGGGAGTGTCAAGGGCTGGCTTCTTGTTGATTGCAACATTTGATTCATCAAATGTGACATGAATTGACTCATGGACCTTCTCCAGTCTCTTGTTGTAGACTCTGAAGGCCTTGCGAATGGCTGAATAGCCTACGAAATACCCTTCATCAGCTTTGGCATCAAATTTGCCTAGCTGACTGGAGTCGTTCAGGATGTAAACTGGACATCCAAAAACGTGAAATAACCAATATATGGTTTTCTATTTCTTAAGACTTCATAGGCTGTCTTTTTGTGTCTTTTGATGTACACTGATCGATTCTGGGTGTGGCAAGCAGTTGCAATTGCTTCCGCCCAGAAACTGGTAGACAGTCCAGATTCAGCAAGCATACTCCTGGCAGCTTCTATCAGCGTTCGATTCTTCCTTTCTACCACTCCATTTTGTTCTGGAGAGCGGGCTGATGAGAAATTCTGGGAGATGCCAGTGTCAGTACAGAATGACTCCAGAGTTGCATTCTGGAATTCTGTTCCATTGTCACTTCTTAACTGACACACTTTTCGATTGTACTTGAGCTCAATTTGCTTGATAAGACTGATGATTTCAGCAGCAGCTTCACCTTTAGACCTTAGAAAGATCACCCAACAATATCTGGAGAATTCATCTACTATCACCAGGGTGTATCTTTTACCAGCACGGGTCTGAACATTCACTGGACCAAAGAGGTCCATATGAAGCATGTGAAGTGGTTCAGTAATGCTGAAATTCTGTCTGGTCTTGAAACTGGTACGTTTTTGCTTACCCATCTCACATCCTGGACATGGTCTTTCCTTTTTGAAGGAAACTGAAGGTATCCCATCTGCAAGTTGTTTTCTGGACAACTTGTTAATGTTTTTGAAATTTAAATTGGATAACCTTTTATGCCATAACCAGTTTATGTCTTCATCAGCTTGAGTATAGAAACACTGCTCTGAAGGAGAGCTTTCCATATCCATCACGTACACATTCCCTTTTCTGGGTGCAATCAACACTACCTTCCAGTCCTTGTTGAATACGATGCCCTGAGCAACATTGAATAAGACTTGATAGCCATCGTCACATAGTTGGCTTACACTGATCAAGTTATATTTCAAACCATTCACAAATGCAACATGTGTAAACTTGACTTGTCCATTGTTCAGAACACCATATCCCTCAGTCTTTCCACAACCATCATTTCCAAAAGTGATGGAGGGTCCATCAGAAATGGTGAACTCCTCCAGTAGGGTCTTACATCCGGTCATAGTCCTGCCAGCTGCACTGTCAAGATACCAGATATACTTCTTTCGATCGCCCTACACATATACCAGATATTGATCAGTTAGATTTGGGAACCCATCGACTGATGGGTTCACTGGACCCTCCCTTATAGGTCCCTGGGGCAATCTGGTTCAGTTCACTTTCTTCAACAGTGGTCTTAGTTGAAAAGACCACTGGGTTGATAGTTTTAAAACCTTTTTCTTTTTCTCAACTAGAGAAATAGATTTGTCTTTCTTAGCAAAAGGTTTTGTGTTTTGTCTAGGGCCAAATGAAGTACCCTCAATAAAGTTTAATCTTGCATTAAAACTTTGTGATTGACGAGTCAGAATTTGAATCTGGCTCTCTATCCTGGACAAAACATTATCTTCAGATGATACCTTAGCCTTTCCAGTTGTAGGCTTAGGTAGGGGATTGTTCTGAGGCAAAGATTTATTCTGCTTAACCTTTTTAACTGGAGCAGTCATCTGGACAGCTCCAGTCTTAACCTCTGGGCAAAGAACTGGGAGAATATTGGTCTTGGGAGTTACAGGCTCATCATAAACAGTGGTGGGCCTGAATCCCTCTGGTAATCGATCGATTACTGGTATTAATGATGCTACATGAGTATTTCCATCTAAATATGCACGTTTTTGAGTAGGAAATTGATTTACTCCAGCATCATATGGCTTTTTGGTTTCTAGCCATGATTTAATCACCAGTTTTTCTTTCTCTAAAATGATCTCAAGATCTTGTTTTTATTGAATCAATTGTTCAGTTACCAGAACCTGGGCTTGAAATGCCAGTTCAATGTCTTGAAGTTCTTTTAATTTTGATTTTAATGCATTTATTTCAGAAGAATCTGTTTCTAGACCATTTACACAATCAGATCTAACAGTTTCTACAAAAATCAAATCAGAATTTAAAGCTTCAGCAATGTCCAGTTTTAGTTCTTGGTCAGTTGCATTATCATAATCACTAACCTTTTTAATAACAATGTCCACCCATCGTCCAGATGTGACATCTTCCTTCACCAGGTGCTCTTCGTCTGCCAGAGCCATGTAACAGCAATCTCTTTCTTCTTCTTCATCAACAGATAAGTTATCAGAAGGAACCCACTTCTCTTCAGTTGTTGCGATCATGCACTTATTATTGGTTTCAATTTGTTGTGCCATGAGAGCAATTTGGGCCTTAAGCTTTTTATATTTCATTTTATAGCTATCATCAGGCTTATTATTAGAAGGGAATGGACCAGGCTTGGATGCAAACTGGTTGGACCTGCACTCTTTCATGAAATGACCCTTTTTGCCACACTTAAAGCATGTCAAATTGGTCTTGTCAGTGGAAGAACTGGATGCAAATTATCCAGATGGCCTATTTGCTCTTGCTTTGAAACGGTTAAACGTTTTAGCAATCATTGCAATAAGGTCATCATCTTCAGTTTCATCACAACAGTCTGGAGAGACTTGACTGGATTCTCCAGAATTCATGAGTTCAGACACCATCTTCTTCATAGAAAATACATTCTCAGAAGATATCAGTGCTGTACCTTGTGGTTCAGTATGACTAACCACATTAGGACTACTGGAGGCATGGTTATAGGCATCTTGTTCTGCCATCACTCTCTGAGCTTGATTTTCTTCAGTGTACCTGAAAGCTCCATAAAGAGTTGAGAGAGTGTGTGTGTGCAGAGTTTTTCCTTGTCGTAAGACCAGGATCATGTGAGACCATTTGGTGGGTAGAATGTCACAAAATTTCTCCAGAAGTATATCCTTGTCCTTTTCAACCCCAAGACCTCTCAATTGGTTTATGATACTCATAAATCTGGTGTAAGTACCAGTGAGAGACTCGTTAGGTTGAGCAAAAAATGACTCATACCTCTTGTTTAAGGAGACCTTTCTGGTGACAATGGTGTCATCTCCTCCTTCATGTTGGTTTAAAAGTTTATCCCACATGGTTTTAGCACTAGGAAAAAGAACTAGTGTGGGAATTAGGGTTTCTAGAACGGCCCCGAGGATCATGTTTTTGAGAAGGGTGTCTAAATTCACCAGTCTCCTCTCCTCTTCTGACCAATGTTCCTCCCTCTTTTCCCTTCCTCTTCTAGATCCAGAAGGATCAAGAAGGGGATTGAGAGGTGATGTAGGTACATATGGACCTTCGTTTAAAATTTTCATCATATTTCTCTCAATACCAGTGACATGCAACACCATCCTAGCCTTCCACGTACCAAATTCATCACTGTTCCCACTGAATTTAGGAACAGGATTATTTGAGTAGTGCACATGCACGTGTGGAGAAACAGGAGTAGGAGGAGGAGGAGGTGGATTAGTGTTATTAATAATTGGTGGTTCATTTTGATCATTAATATTTGCATTAGGATCGGGACCAAGACTAAAACCTTGTGTATTTTCTTGGTTAGCCATCAAGAAACAGATCTAGGCAATGTTTAGCCTTCTGCTCTGATACCAAATGTGAGTCCCTTAAGTTCGATGATTAACCAGGAAAGTGTAAATACAACAAGTCTAATAAGCACTAGAATGGACTAGTATTACTTTAATATAAATGCAAGTATATAAATAAAGTAATACAAGACTTAAAGCAATAAACAAATAAAGTGGAACATTATGTAAGGTTTCATGGGTATTTTATTTATTGATGTATAAACAAAATACAAGGTTGTTGCGGAATCAAGATAATACAATTAAGTATGTATCCTAGCAACCTATGAGTTACAAATGATCTATATTTGTCAAATAACTCTTTAGGATCGAGATACTTAAAGTTGTGAAGTATCTCTGTTTAAGATCGAGAGTATTTGGACAAATTCACTTCAATGCAAAATGAATGCTTAAAAGTATTTATGTCAAGGAAATGACTTCCTATTTATAGGCAACAAAATTCACCAGTGAATTTTGTGCCGTACAAATGTGGTTGCATACATTTAATGATCCGACAAGAACATTAAATGTATTGGATAAGAATAAGGATAAAGTCACATCAAGTGCAAGTGTATCCTATTATCCAACCACCTTAACAGACGTATACTTTGGTAAAGAACAAGTGGATTGTTCTTTGGAAAGTGTGTTAAAGGAAAAGTCAATCCTTGATATCAGTGTTCAGACTTGCAGGATCTAGAACACTGACAATCCTCCAGTGAACAGATCTGGTAAGACTTTCCAATGGACTCCGCCATTTGTTAAGTCTTCTTTCTTCAGACTTCAGTCTTTGACTTCAGTCAGAATGTCTTCACTAGAGTTGATCTGGACTGGGGTGAAGTCCAGTGAGCTAATCTGGAGAATACTCCAGATTTCCTATACAAGTATTTGCTCACTGACCTTCATTATTTCTGGACAAATCTTTAGAGGGACTCCAGATTCCAAGTCTGGAGTAGGTCCAGCAGAACACGTTTTCTGGTCAGATCTTCAGTGATGCTCCAGTAGTCGAGTCTGGAGCGAGTCCAGCAAAACATGTTTCTTGACAAACCTTCAATAAGGTTGCAGTAGTCCAGTCTGGAGCCAGTCCAGTTAGTCTGGACTAAATCTGGACCTAACAAAACCACTGACAGAGATAACTGGGAAGAACAAAGAAAAATTCGTCGTCGAACATATCGTGTGCAGATTCGGAGTACCACATATAATCATCTCTGACAATGGTAAACAATTTTCGGAAGGCACCTTCCCTGAATTCTGCAACTGGCTAAAAATTCAGCAGAACTTCACATCCGTGTCACCCACAGGGCAATGGGATGGTAGAAGTCACAAACAGGGACCTTAAAAAAGGAATAGAAAAAAGGTTGGGCCCTACCTGGAAAGGATGGGTAGACGAGATACCATTGGTGCTTTGGGGGCTCAGGACTACACCGATAAGGGGAACAAAAGAGACCCCCTTTAGCTTGGTGTATGGATCAGAAGCAATCCTACCAACGAAGTTCCAAGTATCAACATGCAGGGTATCAAACCTAGACACAGAAGACAATGAGGAGAATCTTCGACTAAATTTAGACATCCTGGATGAACAAAGGGAAATAGCATTAATAAGAGCAGCATCCTACAGACAGAAAGTAGAAAATTACTACAACAAGGAAGAGAATAGAGGAAAGCTCCGCCAAACATGGGAAGGACCATACAAAGTGGCCCAAGCTTATGGCAACGGAGCGTATAACTTGGTTAACATGTAAGACACCCCAGTCAGGAGACCATTGAATGCAACCAACATCCTCCGATTCTACCACTAAAGGCAAGAAAAAGCTCTTATACATATATTCCATACAACTATTTCAGAGCTCCCTTTAATAAAATCAAACTTAAGCGAATAGGGTCGCAACCTTTCACAAAATAATTATGAGTACGTACAAGTAAAACAAAAATATATAAAAAGTTGGAGTAAGGGACGCCCATTAAATCCAACAAAACCACGGCAAAATCTTAACAAAGATATAAGCCCGGTTAACACTCAAGCATTAAAGATAAAAGTCTTGGCGCCACGCCGATTGAACATAATCAAAATGCAGAGAGTATAACAATAAGGATAAAATTGTTTAAATACAATAAAAGTCCGACATAATGAACAAATTGTATCTTCTGGAAATCACAAAAAGGCACGGGGTTTCTTCTGCAAAAGAGCATCAACGGAGGCAGGGTCATCAGAAGAGATATCCCTAACAAATGGGAAATCTGCACGAGCAAGAGCATCTTTGGCCCTCGATACTCTCTCTGAGGTTTGGTCAGTAAAGTCCTCTGCAAGGGAAATCAATCCATCTCTTGCTAATTGGCTCAGAACAGATGCCCTTTCCTGGGCACGGTTCGCATTTATGACCTCTGCCAATAGCACACCAGCCTCCTCACTCCTTATCAATTCAACACATGCATGGGGGATAACCTCGGAGATAACCATTTTGGACTTTACCTCAGCAGCAGCAGCCTTCTGACGAGCCTTTTCCATTCAGCCTTAAGCTCAGCTATCCGGGCATCTTTCACTTCGATGGCCTTCTTACTTGTTTCACAGAAAGATGCCATCTGATTAACCTTTGCCTGGGCACCCTGCAGCCGCTTGGCGAACTCAACGCCATGCTCTTTTTACTCACCCATCTGCCTCTTAACATGAAGGAGTTCATTCTGTTGGCGAGAAATAAAAAATTCCTCGCCATTACAAGAATTACAGACAGAAGACCCCTCCCCACGACGACGATTCCTCAAACCAACCAACTATTCCTCCATATCTGCAGACTGTAGAACCAAAAGCCGGTATCGAGCATTCACAATCGTCCCAACAATGGTACTCATATAAATGAGTTGATCATAAGAAGCCTGAAGATTTCCAGCATCCAACGCCACCAGCTCCCGAACCCAGTCATCAGGAACAAAACGGAGGAGAAGATCTTCTACCACCTCAGGATCAGGGACATCTACAATAATAGAATACACAATGAAGATGTGTGCCATGAAGATAAGAATGTCACCAAAAACACTCACTCATATTCATTTCTGAAGGCTGCAGATCACCTAGTAGTAGCATATCAAAAATGGACTGGGCTTCGCCTTTTCTTTTGAGGCCTTGGATGGAGCCTTCCTCTTTTTTGAAGGTGTAGCATCAGCAACAACCTCCTTCTCAGTATCAGCACCCTCAGGCTCCACAACTTTCCCAGCAAGCAGCTTTGCAGAAATAACAGACAATTTGGAATGACACTCCAACAACGGGCCCTTCACGAACTCAGCCAATGTAACCTCTGGAGAATAAGAAATATATCAGAAAAAGTAAAAACTGATAAAGATAAGGAAAGCACCAAACAAGACGAATATTCTCACATTTCCCTCCAACAAGAATTCTGGAATCAACACCTTTAAGCCACTGCTTCAAAATACCGGCTTGATACAACACAACATCGGGATAAAGATCCAACTTGACAGGATCCTCAATAATCTGGGGATACAGGGGTAACTCAAGCACATGGGCAGGCGCCGACTCCTTGAAGTTAGTCGGTTTCTCACCAGTCAATAACGATGAGTAAGCCTCGGGGAATCACAGAACTTTCAATAAACACAAACTCATTTTTCCACCCCTGACGTCAGTACTACCCAGTAAAAAGAAATCGGTATTGGGTTTCTTTTGAATGGTTACCCACTCACCAACATCACATACTTCAAAGAAAGCAGAAAACAAATCAACAGACGCCTCACCACCATATGCGCGACAGAGGATTTCGAAACCAATAATACGAGCAACACCATTGGGATGCATAAATGAGAAAGGACAGTTATAATGGTTCATCACGTCAAGAAAAAAGGGGGAAAGGGGGAAATATGAGGTTGCCATGGGTAACATGGGCGATATACAGACCCACAAAACTCTGAGGAGGATTGGCAACGGTTTCCTCAAAAGACGGTAAGCGAACCGCCTTATCTAAAGAAGCAGAAAACAAATCAACAGACGCCTCACCACCATATGCGCGACAGAGGATTTCGAAACCAATAATACGAGCAACACCATTGGGATGCATAAATGAGAAAGGACAGTTATAATGGTTCATCACGTCAAGAAAAAAGGGGGAAAGGGGGAAATATGAGGTTGCCATGGGTAACATGGGCGATATACAGACCCACAAAACTCTGAGGAGGATTGGCAACGGTTTCCTCAAAAGACGGTAAGCGAACCGCCTTATCTAAAGAAGAAAGGTAGGTGGAGCAAAATCATCCTAACCTCTCAGATGTGACTACCAAAGAAAGTTCACTACGACCAACTTTAGCCATATCTAAAACAAAAAAAGGAAGAAATTGAAGAAAGATAACTGACCTGAAGAAAGGAAATTAGGGCACAACAGATAAAAGATTGGGGAAATGATCGGAACGATCTGGTAAGTAATAAAAAATTTTATTTTAAATTTATTTATCTTTTTGACCCTCGAGAATTTTAAGTCTAAAAAGATAGCCCTCAGACGCCTATCTTGTTAGACTAGGGGGCTTGATGATATACCGTGTACGGAGCTTTACCTCCGATATCAGAGGACCTCCGTAACCAGGATCATCTCGAAACTCCGGATATATTCAGAATCTTTTGTGTTTATCTAAATCTCCTATAAAAGAAAGATATATCAAATAATCGAATACCTCGGACACGAGATCATCACAAATCTTCTTAAAAGATAGGAGATATCCCGAAAAGAGGAAAAGATTTACCCTAACTCCTTTTCCTCCTCTCCAAGTTTCCTAACCCCTATATATAGGGATGGTTCTGCATCCAAGAGGATTCATTCACCTCTTGAATAAAAACTCAATACACTAAGGCGTAAAGTGGCCTCCACGCCCTATGACCAGCAGGGAACCGCATACAAAACACCTTCAATACACCTAAACCCCCGGGTCGAAGCCATTAAGCGATTCTTGGATAAACATTATTCATATCACGTGTTTAGATATATATGATGCATGTTAAGTTTGACAATAACAAAAAGAACGGACTCATCATTAATTTAGGGGAATTTGCATTTATATTAAATATATTTAGAAGGTAATTAATTATGAAAAACAGCCTAAGGGCTGTAGTTAGAAAAACCCAAAAGGTTAAGGGGTGATGAGTGATTTATTTGTGACTTTTTCCCATTCGTTTGACGCTTATTTTAAGTAGAAATGAACAGTTAGTATGATCTTTATGGTACTTAATGGCATTAGGCTTGTGAACAGGTTCGATGTTGGAGATTACCTTTGGAGAATGTAGAAATAAGTAAAGAAGATCAAGGATGGATTTCGGGAGACTTAAATAGGAAGATTTGGAGCTGAAACAAGAAAACACGAACACCGCGGAGCTGCCAGCGCCACTGGACTAGTGTCCAGCGTCGTTGGATCCTACAGGAAGCAGGCCAGCGCCGCTGAATCACTCCCAGTGCCGCTAGCACCATCAGAAAAGTTCCCAGCGCCGTTGGGCACACTGCCAGCGCCGCTGAATCACTCCCAGTGCCGCTGCACCATCAGAAAGTCCCAGCGCCGTTGGGCACACTGCCAGCGCCGCTGAATCACTCCCAGTGCCGCTAGCACCATCAGAAAAGTTCCCAGCGCCGTTGGGCACACTGCCAGCGCCGCTGGGACTAGGTCGGAAGTGATGGCTAAGGGTCGAAGAATAGGGTTTCTTGAGCACTCCAAAGCAGATCTTACATAATCAGACATCAAGGTATCCAACCTTGTGATTTACAATCACCCGGTTTCAATTCTTCTTCTATTTCCTGTTTTCTATAGATTTCTATGTTATTTTATTTTATCAGATTGTTCATGGCTACTCAGTCTATGAGTAGCTAAGTTACTAGACATTCGTTTGGACGTGATGTAAACATGACTTGATTGTTGATTATGGTTGATTGTTGAACTATTTCTATGCTAAATCGAAGATCCATATTTATTTGCATCTGATTTGTTATTGGTTTTCATATACAAACTTATTTTACTGATTTGTTTGAGTAGAGTTGGTACCACGGCTTTAGAGTCATTTAATCTGTTTGTGAAACATTGATCAGTCTTTAATCAGTGTAATCATTTGATCTATAACTGGACATTTGATGAATTAAATATATTTAGAAGGTAATTAATTATGAAAAACAGCCTAAGGGCTGTAGTTAGAAAAACCCAAAAGGTTAAGGGGTGATGAGTGATTTATTTGTGACTTTTTCCCATTCGTTTGACGCTTATTTTAAGTAGAAATGAACAGTTAGTATGATCTTTATGGTACTTAATGGCATTAGGCTTGTGAACAGGTTCGATGTTGGAGATTACCTTTGGAGAATGTAGAAATAAGTAAAGAAGATCAAGGATGGATTTCGGGAGACTTAAATAGGAAGATTTGGAGCTGAAACAAGAAAACACGAACACCGCGGAGCTGCCAGCGCCACTGGACTAGTGTCCAGCGTCGTTGGATCCTACAGGAAGCAGGCCAGCGCCGCTGAATCACTCCCAGTGCCGCTAGCACCATCAGAAAAGTTCCCAGCGCCGTTGGGCACACTGCCAGCGCCGCTGAATCACTCCCAGTGCCGCTAGCACCATCAGAAAAGTTCCCAGCGCCGTTGGGCACACTGCCAGCGCCGCTGAATCACTCCCAGTGCCGCTAGCACCATCAGAAAAGTTCCCAGCGCCGTTGGGCACACTGCCAGCGCCGCTGGGACTAGGTCGGAAGTGATGGCTAAGGGTCGAAGAATAGGGTTTCTTGAGCACTCCAAAGCAGATCTTACATAATCAGACATCAAGGTATCCAACCTTGTGATTTACAATCACCCGGTTTCAATTCTTCTTCTATTTCCTGTTTTCTATAGATTTCTATGTTATTTTATTTTATCAGATTGTTCATGGCTACTCAGTCTATGAGTAGCTAAGTTACTAGACATTCGTTTGGACGTGATGTAAACATGACTTGATTGTTGATTATGGTTGATTGTTGAACTATTTCTATGCTAAATCGAAGATCCATATTTATTTGCATCTGATTTGTTATTGGTTTTCATATACAAACTTATTTTACTGATTTGTTTGAGTAGAGTTGGTACCACGGCTTTAGAGTCATTTAATCTGTTTGTGAAACATTGATCAGTCTTTAATCAGTGTAATCATTTGATCTATAACTGGACATTTGATGGGAAATTAATAATTGATTCAAACGAGTATGTGTTTTAATTAGGTTAATCTAGTTGATCTGGCGAACGGAAACCGGATCCGGATGACTAGGGTAATCAGTGTCTTTTGAATTTAACAAGGATTTAGACTTACATAAAAAGATTTCAGTCATAGTTACAAACTCAGTTAAAGATTTCAGTCATAGTTACAAACTCAGTTCTTAAAGCTCAATGAGCAACCTTAACAGGAACTTATTGAAGGGTTTGACCAGTCAAAAGGCAGTCAGGCTACATAATTTAGTGAATCTAACGAGAATCTGAATGTGAAAATAATCATTCAACAACTTCAATCATAACCACCTTTAAGCATGTCAATCAAAACCAAACGAATGTCAGTTTTTACATCTATTGCTCTTTTTATTTCTTATGCATTTTAGTTAAGTAGGAAACCCCCAAATGCTATAGTTTCATTTTTAGTATTTTAATTTCCTTAAGTCAGTCCCTGCGAACAAACCTGGACTTACCTAGGCAATACTATTACTAGACAGGGTACACTGCCCTTAGTTGTGTGATAATATAGAATTAGTAGCTCCTTGAATTATAAATTTAAAACTTAGATTAAAGATTTAAAAATCACACCTCATCAGGGGGTTAGGGTTTTTCTAACTACAACCAGTTAGGTTGTTTTAACCATTAATTACCTTTTAAATATAATCTAACGTAAATGCAAATCCCCGCAGATTAAATGATAACTCCATTCATTTTCTTTTCTTAAACAAAGTCAAAATAAGGTAATTCTTCTTCAATATTTTGTTCCTAATTTCTCTCAAAAATCAAACTTTTCTATACTTTTTATTTATCAAAATTAAAACCCACTTCCACCATTAGTTTCTTTTTTGTTATCTTTAAATTCGTACGTATCCATACGGTATCCTTGATGAGCGGTCAATTTGTGATAAAAACCCCCCATCGAAAAGCCTCATTTCTATGTCTTAAATGAGTCAATATTCCAAAACTATCGGTACTTAATGGATTCTATGTTTACGCAGGTTCACAGAAGATGCGAGTGAGGGTAAATGGCATCAAGTGACTCAAGATGAAGGCCTATGAAGTTACAAGACACAAGGAGGTGATTCGGGAGCCAAATGAAGCAATGCGAGAAGCAGCAGGAACTGCCAGCGCCGCTGGAGCCCATCCAGCGCCGCTGGGCAGCCCAGATCAGCAACCGACTTTAATCACTATTTAAGCCGAAGCAACCCTCAAAACCCTAAGAGAGAGCCGATTCAGCAGCCCTAGCCGCCCACATCAAACCCTAGGTCGACTTTGCAGATTCCAAGGAGGTTTTGGAGCTTCTAACACCTTCTGATCTTCATCCTCAACCTAGATCTACTCTTTTATTTTACTTTCAGTTGGTAAACAATGTCTTTCATCTTTTCAAACTCTGTTATTCCTTTAATAATGGTAGGCTAGTAGGCTGAATACTTGTTTGGATTGATGTGATCATGTAGACGTTTAATTGTTTTACTTTATTTGTTAGATCTGTTGGAGTGTGTTTTACTGTTTGTCGTAGATCCATGTTTTACTAGTTCTTCATATTATTATCGGTTCTATATCTGCATGTATTGATTTAATTCAGATGATCGGTCTATAATCATACACTAGGATTAATACATAAGGATGGAAAACACTAGTCGGTCTTTAACTAGATGTAAAAGGAGGTTCACTTGTAACCAAGGGATCCGGAACCATAGTAATTAGGATGAATAGAACATGATGCTTAACAATGTCAGACACGATCCAGTGACTTGGAAACGAGCACTGTGGTCATCGGAGAGAATTATTATCTGGCCATGGCTTAAGAGCCGGGTAACTTAAAGACGAACTAGTAACACAAACTTTAGGTCATTATTGCTTAAACAATGAATCTAACGAGAATTTGTTTATAGGACAGTGTGAGTCTAGGGCCAACACTAGTTAATTAGGCAAAGTGAATCTAACAAGAATCTGAGCCGTGATTAAGTTTCCAACAGTCTAGCAAGTAGGTAGAATAATATTCGGTCGTATCATGAGATCTGAGATGCCAAACAAGTATTTTAATTTAATTACTATTATTTGCTTTTTCAAACTATTTTCAAACTAAGCCTCTCGCTGAATCATATCCATCCCATGATGTAATCATATCCAACCCATGGATCATATCTAACCCATTGATCATATCCAACCTATGACCAAACTAAATTACCCAACCCTTACACCCAACCACCTTATCCACTCCCTCATCCACCCATTCTTCATCTTTTCAGACGTAATCATATCCAACCCATGGATCATATCCAACCTATGACCAAACTAAATTACCCAACCCTTACACCCAACCACCTTATCCACTCCCTCCTCCACCCATTCTTCATATTTTCTATCTCTCTCTTACTTATTGCAAGACTAAACACACATACACTCACTCTCTCCCTAGTAATTCTTCACATTTATTGCCTTTTGAAGCAAGAACCATACAAGAAACATTAACAGCTTCATTAAATCTCTAACATATCGGAAATTCGGGTTTTGAAGTGCAAGAAAACACCACATTCGGGTCAAATTCGGGTATGAACACTAGGTGAAGGTTGTGGTAAGTTAAAATCATCCCATAATCATCATTTTATGTCTATTTGCATGTTTCTAGTTGATTTCAAGTAAATCGGGTCACAAATCGAGTCAAAATGTGATTTAGGGTTTGTCTAGGGTTTTAATGAAATAAAACCAATTTTTGATCTTGGATTTGAATGTTTAAAGTGGATTTATGAAGTTTAAATGTTTATATATGTGTATTTATGTCCAAAAACATTGGGGAAAGGTCATTTGGTCCAAAAACATTGAGTGAGCTTGAAACCGTTTTGGATCTTGATGGGTCATGCAGCAGCAGCAGATCGCGCCGCAACTGGTAAGCCTCGCGCCGCGATTCTTGGGTGTCAAGCAAGGATTTCAAGAAGGGATCTTTTTCACGCCAGGACCTCAGTTTTTCGTGTCGCGATGTTCTTGTGCAGGTCGCGCCGCGATTGGGTGATATCACGTCGCGAGTTGGGCAGATTTCTTGATGAAATTTCAAACACTTATAACTTTTAATCCGTAAATCCAATCGACTCATATGACCTATCGTTGGAACCGTATGAGAATTTACTTTCTTGTAGTAACATTCATTTGGAATGAATAATTCTCCATTTCTAAAAATGTCGAGTCAAAGTGTCTAGTTCTTACTCGGGAAAGTTGTTAAAGCGTTTGTGGGTTTGTGACTTGACTTAATCTTACTAAACCAACTTGTTTAGGGTTATAGAGTTGACTTTGATGATATTATGATATACATTGATAGGTGGTGGACACGTAGCGGTTGTTGAGCATTTATAACCTTTTATTAACTCGTTACAGTTGCCAGGAAACCAAGGTGAGTTCCGTAGCTCCCTACTCGTTAGAGATTCGGGCTGGAAAGTGTACTTTTATGTGAATACTTGATTGATTGTTTGTTTGAACGATTGATGGATTGATTGACACGTTTGATTGATTACGTATATGATTGTGATATATATTGTTATAATTAGGATAGTAGTGCATACATGGAGGTCGATTATGCCTTAAAAGGGTTTTAGATGTGGTGGGAAGGCTGCGGGTGACCCTATATATAAGCATTTAGGACTCGTTGAGAGTAGAATCCTCCTAAGTGTATGTACATATTGTTTGGTTGGTTTGATAGTTGACGATTGATGGACGTGTGATTGAGATAAACACGCATACATATTGATACGGATACATGTGAGACAGACATGGACCTCCAAGTGTATAGATGTATACACTTGAGTTGTATTTGTGAGACGGACATGGACTTCGGATATATAGACATATATACACCGATGATTTTGAGATGCCACATTGTTCATTGGGATGACATGTGAGTATCGTTGCATTGATGACTTGATGGTCACACTTATGATATGCATTATGACATTGACAGGCATACGGCACATATCTTGATATTGACATCACTTGTGCTTATTTATTACACGCAACATTTTATGTCGTGTAATCTTGATGTGTTTGATATTGTGACACTTAAATGCTACTTGTAAGTTATGATTTGCCTTTACTTATACATATTGTGATTTTCGGCGATGGTTCCTTGTGAACCATTACTACGAACTCACTAACCTCTTGTTGACTTGTTTAGTACATTTTTCAGGTAACTAGGTTAATCCAGGGCGTGAAGTATGATTGATTGCTTGCTTTTGAACCCGGGCAATGGACTTACATGGATCAAGGATTCATTCGCCTACTTTTGCATTATGCTTAGGATCGATAGCCATATTTTGATGATTATTTTGTAAACTTTGATGGTTACTTGCTCCTTATGCATTTTGTACTTGGATTTTCTTATTTATGGATTCACTGAATCCTTTTCTTGCATTTAGTTCATGTTCTACATTAATTCCACCTTGTGCTATATGATTTCTGTAATATTTCGAGTCCTAGCTCGGGGTGTTATAGAATGGTGGCCCATTCGTGGTCGTAGAGAATTAGGTGGTCTGACCTAGACTACGGCTTAAGTTAAAACTCTTCATATAGCATGCATGGTTAGGAATTTTGTGTGCAACGTGAATTATGTGAACCCTAAAAGGTGTACATTGTGAGTTCGTAGTTAAGACCAACTATGTGATAAGTACAATGTGGTTAACGTGTACATTGATTTGAACTTGATTGTGGTTGAGATGGATTGTTGGTATTAATTGGTAGTAGTTTGATGATTTAGGGTAATATGAAGTTATGGCATTAACTTGATATAACATTGTGGCAACCCTAAAAGAGCCTGATCAACTATTTTATGGTCACCCGGTATTATAACAAGTTAATGACATCACAGATTGCACACGCTTGGTTTAGGGTATAATAAGGAACCGATATGCTTAATGGGAGATGATTAGGTGGAGGGAAAGCCGATGGTATCACCTGTATACAAACCCGGTCAATAACTAGAGAGCATATCGGTTTCGGATTATACTTTGAACCATTTGTGTTAGTTGCTTGGATTGTGTGACGTGTTGAACATGAGTACTTGTATTGATGATAGAGAATTGTAGTGAACTTGGCATGATGGCATGATAAAGAAAAATCCCCTTAGAACTCTAGCACTTTTGCCTTAGCGTAATGATATGAAATGTGTATGTTATATCGACATGAGAGCATTGACTACTTGTGTGACTAACATGTGAGCATTTTGAGACTAATCATCGGGTCAACGTGTTACTTGTTTCTAGAAATGGTGAGACCAAGGAGAGTCAGAACAAACTATAGAGCTAACTCTCTAGAGCCTCAACCGGAAGCTCAAAGAGGTCGGGGTAGAGGCCGGGGGTAGAGGCTGTGGTGGTATGGGCCGAGGTAGGGGTCGTGGTGAGGCTCCCGGACCAAACTTGGCAGAGGTGATCGCTCAAACGGTCACTAATATCATGCCAACTATTGTTGCCCAAGTCACGGCAGCTCTTGAAGGGAACAATAGGGCACAACCTAATAAGCCTCAAAATGTTGGAGCTCCGGGAAATGTGAATAATGAGAGTGCTCAACCTCATGTTGTAGTGGGAGATGAGGAAGCACCGGTGGGGGTAGATAACTATATCCCCATGTTTAATCAACATGGAGTTTACCGCCAAGGGTGTCAATTTAAAGACAACAAGAATTGTGGGACACCGGAGTTTGATGGTAAGGGTGGGCCCGTGAAGTGCATAAGATGGTTCAAGAGGATTGATGCGGTGATTGAAAGGAGTCATTGCACGTATTATGACCAAATTCTTTATGCATCCGGTATGTTTAAAAAGGATGCTCTAAGTTGGTGGAACCAAGAGTTAACCTTGGGTCGGACCTATAACTTGTCATGGGCCGATTTCAAGAGCATGGTGAAGAATAAGTTTTGCCCTCCTTACGAACTCCAAAATCTAACCATTGAATTTGTCCACCTTAAAATGGACGTGGCCGATTATAAGAGTAACATTAGACGGTTCCAAGACTTGTCTACTCTCATTCCCCACTTGGTGGATCCCGAGTCCCGG
Organism: Erigeron breviscapus; assembly: GCA_034093135.1. Lineage (NCBI taxonomy): Eukaryota > Viridiplantae > Streptophyta > Magnoliopsida > Asterales > Asteraceae > Erigeron > Erigeron breviscapus. Next base: position 160,458,184 of record CM067168.1, read on the forward strand.
GCCATTGAAAAGTTTGTGTTGGGCTTGACTCCACAAGTTCGTTCTCTTGTCAACTCGGTCATGCCTACTTCCATGGCTGAGGCTATTAACCGAGCCGGTAGTGTTACCGAAGATCTTTTGAGAAGTGGGGTGTTGAGTAAGTCATCAAAAAGAAAAGAAGTACCAGAATTGAGTGGAGTGAAGAAGATAGGAAGATTTGACCCCAAACATGCTAATAGGGGTAGGGTGATGGCGGCGGTGGAGCCAGTGAAGAAGGCTTATTTGGGACCCCATCCATTATGTGTAAGATGCAACAAGCACCACCCCACCAATGTTCAATGTGGGGCATGTTTCAATTGTAACCGAATCGGACACATGTCCAAGGATTGTAGGGCGCCGAGGGCGGCCCCACAAAATGTAGCCCCTCTTCAAGCTATTCCTCCTCGTGCCAACCAACAAAAAGGTGTATGCTTTGAATGCGGTAGCCCTTATCACTACCGCCATAATTGTCCTCAATGGGTTGGACAACAAGTTCAAGTAGCCGTCCATCCCAACCAACTTCAAATTGTCGGGCCTAATCAAAACCGAGGACAACAAGGCCATCAAGTGCAACCCCGTGGCCGAGCTTTTGCGGTCAATGCAAATGAAGCCCGTAATGATCCCAATGTTGTTGCAGGTACATTTCTTCTCAATGGTCATTATGCAACGGTTTTATCTGACTCCGGAGCCGATTTTAGTCTTATTTCATCTAGCTTTTTTCCTTTGATTGATGTGAATCCGTGTGCTCTAAACTATGTGCTTGATATAGAAATGGTAAATGGTGCCTTAACAAAACTTAGTCAAATACTTCGCGGTTGTATTTTGACTCTAAACGACGTCGAGTTCTTTATCGACCTTATGCCTTTAGATATTGGTAGCTTTGATATTATTGTGGGTATGGATTGGTTGACGGTGGTAAATGCGACCATTGATTGTGGTGAAAGAGTTGTTAAGATACCCTTGTCAAATGGTAAAATTCTTAGAGTTCAAGTTGAAATTTCCGATCCTTCTAATTCTAATGTCTTTAGTGCTACCGTTACCAAGGTGGGATTGAATACCGTTCCTATTGTTTGTGAATTTCACGATGTTTTTCCGGATGACTTGCCGGGGTTACCTCCATCTCGTCAACTTGACTTCCGTATCAATCTTATCCCGAAGCCGCACCCGTGGCAAAAGCTCCTTATAGACTAGCTCTCACCGAAATGCAAGAACTAGAAACTCAACTTAAAGAACTCCAAGAAAAAGGTTTCATTTGTCCTAGCCAATCTCCTTGGGGTGCTCCTATTCTCTTTGTCAAGAAGATTGTCGGGTCCTTTAGAATGTGTATTGAGTACCCGGAGTTGAATAAACTCACGGTGAAGAACCGGTATCCTCTTCCTAGAATCAATGACCTCTTTGATCAACTTCAAGGTGCTAGGCACTTTTCCAAAATCGATCTTCGCTCGAGTTATCATCAACTCCGGGTACATGAAGATGATATTCCAAAAACGGTTTTTCGTACAAGGTATGGTCATTTTGAATTCACCGTTATGCCTTTCGGTTTGACTAATGCACCGGCGGTGTTCATGGACTTGATGAACCGGGTGTGTCGACCTTTCTTGGACAAGTTTGTCATAGTCTTCATTGATGACATACTTGTCTATTCTAAAACAAAAGAAGAGCATGCCGAGCACTTGCGGGAAGTACTTGAATTGTTGAGAAAGGAGAAGTTGTATGTTAAATTCTCCAAGTGTGAGTTTTGGTTAGAGAAGGTCCACTTCCTTGGTCACATGGTGAGCAAGGATAGTATTCATGTGGACCCTAGTAAGATTGAAGCGGGCAAGGATTGGAGAAGACCCGAAACGCCATCTGAGATCCGTCAATTTCTTGGATTGGCGGGTTATTATAGAAGATTCATTGAAAATTTCTCCCCTATTGCACAACCTCTTACCCTCTTGACTCAAAAGGAGAGAAAATTCGAATGGGGCGATAGACAAGAATAAGCTTTCCAAACTCTGAAGGATATGTTGTGCGATGCACCTATCCTAACCCTTCCGGATGGAGTTGAAGATCTTGTAGTATATTGTGATGCTTCGGGACAAGGTTTGGATTGTGTTCTTATGCAAAGGGGCAAAGTCATTGCTTATGCCTCTCGTCAATTGAAGGTGAATGAGAAAAACTACCCGACACACGATTTGGAATTGGGAGCGGTTGTTTTTGCTTTGAAGTGTTGGAGACATTATCTCTATGGCGCCAAATGCGTGATTTATACCAACCACAAAAGTCTCCAACACATCTTTAATCAAAGTGAATTGAATATGAGACAAAGACGTTGGCTTGAACTATTTAGTGACTATGATTGTGATATTCATTACCATCCAGGCAAGGCCAATGTTGTGGCCGATGCCTTTAGTAGAAAAGAAAGGGTTAAGCCAAGGCGGGCTAGAGTTTTGAGTCTCACGATAGGGCCAAATATTTGTGACCGAATCATTGAAGCCCAATTACAAGCTACCCTACCGGAGAACTTTGTTAATGAGAATTTGGATGGTATGGAGCAACAATTTGATAGGAAAAGTGAAAAAGGGCTATATTTGGTTGAAAGGCTTTGGGTTCCCATTTTTGGTAATCTAAGAACACTTCTCATGAATGAAGCCCATCGATCGCCTTATTCGGTCCATCCCGGATCGGATAAGATGTATTTTGACTTGAAAGATTTTTATTGGTGGCCGGGTATGAAGCGTGATGTGGCTAGGTATGTGAGTGAGTGCCTTACTTGCTTACAAGTGAAAGCCGATCACAAGAAGCCACCTGGATTGTTGGTGCAACCGGTGACACCCGAATGGAAATAGGAACATAATGCAATGGACTTCATTACGAAGTTACCGAAGACAAGGAGTGGTCATGACACGATTTGGGTGATAGTGGATCGGTTAACGAAGTCCGCTCATTTCTTGGCCATTTATGAAACCGATAAGTTTGACACCATGGCACGATTGTACATCAAAGAAGTGGTGTCTAAACATGGAGTTCCGGTTTCTATCATCTCCGATAGAGATACCCGGTATAACTCAAGTTTTTGGAGAGCCTTTCAACGTGCAATGGGTACACAACTTAATATTTGCACGGCGTTTCATCCTCAGACGGATGCACAAAGTGAAAGAACGATACAAACGCTTGAAGACATGTTGAGGGCTTGTGCTATTGATTTTGGTGGTAGTTGGGAAGATCATTTGCCATTGGTAGAATTCTCTTACAACAATAGTTATCATGCTAGCATCCAAATGGCACCATTTAGAGCATTGTATGGTAGAGTATGTCATTCTCCTCTAGCTTGGGCGGAGATTGGGGAGAGCCAACTTATCGGGCCGGAAATTGTAGTTGAAACAACAAAAGTGATCTCTCAAATCAAGGAGAGGTTACAATTAGCCCATGAACGACAAAAGAAGTATGCCGATGTGAGACGGAGACCACTGGAGTTTGAAGTTGGTGATCATGTACTTTTGAAAGTATCATCTTGGAAAGGCGTTGTTCTATTCCTGGCAAACTCGGGCCAAGGTATATTGGTCCTTTCAACATTCTTGAACGGGTTGGGAAGGTTGCTTATCGATTGGAAGTACCACAAGGACTTAGTGGGGTACATGACGTATTTCATATTTGTAACCTACGTAAGTGTTTGGCGGACCCTACACATCATGTGCCCATGAACGAGATAAGAGTTGATAATAAGCTTAATTTTGTTGAAGAGCCGGCGGAAATCTTAGACCGACAAGTCAAAAAGTTGAAGAACAAACGCTACACAATCATCAAAGTTAGATGGAATGCTAGACGTGGAGCCGAGTTCACCTGGGAGCGAGAGGACCATATGAGGTCTAAGTACCCACATTTATTTAGTAACTAGTGTTTGTTGAATTTCGGGACAAAATATTTTTAATGGGGGAACGATGTAACATCCGCGAAATTTGACCATTTGACTTTACGTGTAATTTATCTAATATTCTTATTTACTGACATGATTGGGTGCATTTTGTGACTAAATGACTAGATAACGTGTTTGACGGGTCGATTGACCGACTTATTATGTGACTCAATACGTGACGAATGTTTAGTTTAACTAGTTATGTATATGGGTCAACCCATGGATCATATCCAACCCATGACCCAACTAAATTACCCAACCCTTACACCCACCCACCTTATCCACTCCCTCCTCCACCCATTCTTCATCTCTTCCCTCTCTCTTACTTATTGCAAGACTACACACACATATACTCACTCTCTCTCTAGTAATTCTTCACATTTATTGCCTTTTGAAGCAAGATCCATACAAGAAACATTAACACCTTCATTAAATCTCTAACATATCGAAAATTCGGGTTTTGAAGTGCAAGAAAACACCGCATTCGGGTCAAATTCGGGTTTAAACACTAGGTGAAGGTTGTGGTGTAACACCCCAACTAAGGCGGAGCGATGAGATGTACAGAAAGTCAAGTATTCAAAACAAAGGATAATAGATAACATTCACCATAGCTTTATTTGATAAAAATAATATACAAATGCACACACATGTGAACCAATTCCCAAGTACAATACGTCTACTATACTTGGATATTGAGTCCACGAAACAAATAACAAATACATGAGATGATATACTACAATGATCAAGGCGGATTCCATTGCCCGTCACAAGGTTTGATCGTTGACTCCAAAGTGCAATGCAAACAATCATGATGCATATAAGTCCTCAAAGATTATGCTAATTCCTGAAAAGCATGAAGAAAAAGTGTCAACTACGAAAATGTAGTTGGTGAGTGCATAGGTTTACAAGTAAATCTCGTTACATATCCATTTCAAAATAGTTGGGAAATCCATGGTAAATTATAAAGTTCTCATTTGTCACATTTATCGTGAGAGAAAAATATATCAATCGATTAATCATTCATCATACCAAAACCATTTGGTCATCAATACTTCAATATTGCCAAATTCAACAACTTTTAAGATTCCATATAAGGTCCAATACCCAAACCGTATGTTCAATCAATAATTTCCATCCCCAGCAATAATAATTTCCATTCCTCCCAAAGGCATAATTCGATGAGTATATGCTTGAGCCACTACTAAGACCCTTTCACGTCCAAATAATAATGATGATATGTCCCGAAGATATGATAATAGAAGCACATGCTGTCAATCACGTGCAATAATAATAATAAATGAGTCGTGCCATGGAGACGACCAATAATATAAAGTAGATTAGAGGACCCCTAGGCAGACCGGAGATGAGGGCGGCCACTCAGGCGGCCAGTCAACCCGCTGCCATCTTGGTGAGTGAGGGGACGAATCCTAGTTGCGCAACCCTCTAACTACAGGCCTCAATGAGTTAATAGTAGTGTACAGGGGACCACCGTTTGACAGTACTCAAGCTCATCATAAAATATATAACATGTTGAACATACCATAATTCCCATATCATAATCATTCTTTCAAAGCATCATTTCATAAAAGAAAACAATTTTATTTATCATGCTTTTCACCCCGAAAGTAAAACACATAAAAGAGTTTGAAAGGGGGCTATGACTCACCTTGATATGCCGCATATTATATTCATTTATCCGAAATGGGTACTTCCCATCTATCGCTTCCTTGATCATATATCCGTCATATTCCTCAATCACATTTTGAGCCAAGACTATCCCTACGATAGGACTAATATACGTAAGTTCCTATCTTAAGCCATCACTAAGAAATGCCACTTTCATTATGTTGTCATAAATTTTGGGATCCAAGTATATTGTTAATATTCGCATCTTTTTTGTTGTAGAGAGTGTTGGTGTAAAAGGGTCACTTTCATCATTGGTTGTGATTATTTAACCAATTTCATGATTTATATAATTTATTTATTTATTTATTTACCTTTTTAATTATCATTTAAATTTAATAATTAGTAGAAATTCTTAGAAATCACCACATAACTTTTTGGCTAAAAATCCCAGGCATTTTAGGCAACTTTTATCATGGGAAAAATCATCAATTCAACCTCTCTTGTGTCTTGCTCATTTTGAGGATTCTAAGCTTATAAATCGTTTACCGAAATAGTGATTTTAGTCTCATTTTCCAAGCAATTCAAATGCGTCAAAATGGATTTTCATCCTTATTTCATTATTTCCAGAATGTTCATTATATTTTGGTGTCTTAAGTCTTGATAGTGGTGGTGGTGTGATAAGTGCAAATTAAAGCTTTCGGTTAGTGCTTATATGAACCGAATTAGTGATTTGTAGGCTTGTCTTTGCCATTTAATAACCAGTTAAGTTTTATCACTTTTTTAACTTAGAATATTGTGATATATATATTTATTTATGAAATTTCTCTATTAATTTAAAAATAGTTATTAATTGGTGATTTTCACTTACTTAATTATTTCTAAATTATATGACATTTGTTCTTTGACTTGAAATGATTTTACTCCAGTAGGTTTTAGTCACTTTCATCATTGGTTGTGATTATTTAACCAATTTCATGATTTATATAATTTATTTATTTATTTATTTATTTACCTTTTTAATTATCATTTAAATTTAATAATTAGTAGAAATTCTTAGAAATCACCACATAACTTTTTGGCTAAAAATCCCAGGCATTTTAGGCAACTTTTATCATGGGAAAATCTCATCAATTCAACCTCTCTTGTGTCTTGCTCATTTTGAGGATTCTAAGCTTATAAATCGTTTACCGAAATAGTGATTTTAGTCTCATTTTCCAAGCAATTCAAATGCGTCAAAATGGATTTTCATCCTTATTTCATTATTTCCAGAATGTTCATTATATTTTGGTGTCTTAAGTCTTGATAGTGGTGGTGGTGTGATAAGTGCAAATTAAAGCTTTCGGTTAGTGCTTATATGAACCGAATTAGTGATTTGTAGGCTTGTCTTTGCCATTTAATAACCATGTTAAGTTTTATAACTTTTATTTGAAATATTCTCAGTAGGTTTATAATACTTTTTATTACAAGATTGTTGGAGTTGGTTAGAGTTGCAATCTAGTGACTTTTAGCTTATTTTGTTGTGAAGAACTTTTACTTGGAATTTTCTGTTTTAACACTTATTTTCATAAAATGTTTAGTCATTCTTGGTTGAGTTGAATTATTTGGATATTGGTGATTTTTATACAGAGACATATATGTGTCCTATATTTATGTGAATTTTTGCTAAATTTTTAGACATTTTTTACTACCTCTAAAAATTACCAAACCAAAACTGGGCAGAACAAGAGCTGCTGTGCGACTCAAAATATTTTATAAAAGATTTCTATGATGAACATTTAAGAAAAATCTCCCAATTTTATTTTAAGTTAGGGACACTTTGAACTCAGTTCACACCAAGTTTAAACTTCTGAAACCTATTAGTTAAGAAATTAAAAATCGTCAAATTTGACTCAACATTAAGACAAAAATCCAGTTTTGACCACGTTTGGTAGAAAAATCATATCTTTGGTTTGGTTTAATATTTTTGAGTGATTCCAGTTCGAGGTTAAACTTAACTCTTTTATCTACAACTTTTATTTTGAAAGTTTTGCTTGAAACGGCCCTCACAAATACAGGAGAATGATTCTGTCAGAAGGTATTTGGGTCCAAACAACTCACCAATGACCATTCTTGCTTTATTAACACTTGAGTTCATTATTTACAAGATTAATACTTTATTTTTATATCTCTCAACATCAAATTTCCAGATTATTATACTTCTTTTAACATATTTTTCACTTAATACAAGTCCATCCATCTCATAATCCAACAACAAGATTCAACTTTCTTAGATCTAACATGCATTCATTCAAATCAACACTTTTCAATACCAATCTTTATAGATCTAACTTTCAACAACATAAAAACATCTTTTTAATGAAAAATCTCAGAAATATATTCTTCAAAATATACAAAAACATATAGATCTATGAAAAGGAAAATCACTTTAAAAGCTACTAATCTATAACAACACTTTTGGGTCTTAAACTTGTTGAATCATTGGATCTTCCTCATAGATTTCGACATGCATATGCATGAGGAGAAAGATCCTATCAACTTGCCTTCATCAAGTGTATATTACAAAGAAAACAAGAAGAAAACATAAACTTTTGATAAGATCTATGAAAAGGAAAATCACTTTAAAAGCTACTAATCTATAACAACACTTTTGGGTCTTAAACTTGTTGAATCATTGGATCTTCCTCATAGATTTCGACATGCATATGCATGAGGAGAAAGATCCTATCAACTTGCCTTCATCAAGTGTATATTACAAAGAAAACAAGAAGAAAACATAAACTTTTGATAAGATCTCTGAAAAATAAGCAAGAACAAGATATATCTAGTAAAGAGATGAAGATTTATACCCTTGAAGAACTTGGTTTTGATGATGATTTTGGGCAGATTTTTCGTGACCTTTATGGCTCCAAACAACCCTTATTTCAAGCTTAAAATAACCCTTAAATGTATCTTGAATTAACCCTTGCTTAATCCTTAACAAACCTTTATTATTATAGTTGATTTACTTAAGATTTAACCCTTTATTTGAGTGGTGAATGAACCGAAATTAGAGAAGAGGGAGGAGGAGAAGAATGCAGAAAATTTTGAGAGAAAAATGAGAGAGAAAAGGTAGGAGATTGAGAGAAAAGAGTGTAAGAGTGTGAGAAGGTTTTGTGAGCAAAGATGGTATATGTCTTGGATGTGTAAAAAAAACATGTGACTAGTTGATACTCCATTGGTCAAGTGAATGTGTGTGTTGTTGGGTGTGTGTGAAGGGGGGACGGCCAAAGTAGGCAAATGGAGGGGTTTTTGGGTTTGAATTTTGTATTTTTAAGTGTAGGTGTGTATGTATGTGTTGTACATAAAAATATGGATGCATGCTTATTATTATTAACTAGTTATTTGTGATTTAAGCAATTTGTGTTAGTATGTATATATATATGGGTCGTACATATATGTATGTGTGTATATATTTTTGGTGTTTTAATTTGTTACAAGGCTCATTGGTTGTAATCTTGTATTTATTTTAAACATATATATATATATACTTATCATTAATTAAACACTTTTACGTACATATTAATTTATAAATTCATTCTTGAGATAGAAATTTTATTTCCATGACCACATATACTTTAATTGGCTTGGTGATTGAATTGTTGGACATTTTGCAAGATTTATTGACTTTGTCACAAGTTGTGAGTCTTACATTATTATCTATATAACTTGAGTTCTTGAAATGAAGTTTTTGGTTTATTGACATTTCATCAAGTTCAATTAGAACTAGTTTATAGATTGGGATTGTCTTGAATGATTATTGTTATTGTTTATGGCATTTCTAAGATAGCTAATCATTTACGGTATTTCATTGAACTAGAGGGCAATTATCACTATGCCTTAGATGTCTAGAAGGTCAATTCTCTTAATAAATCTCTAGAGATAGATACCTAGATAAATATAAGTGAGTTGTCTAAGTCGGAAATTGACGGTTGTTACATCATTACCACCTTAACTGAAACTTCGTCCTCGAAGTTCGCTTGTTCACACGGTGATAGAATGAGTAGATTGACGATATGGATAGCTTCACAGAGACGTACAAAATGTGAGAGTTTGTATAGGTTTCATCATGACCTTCTTAGATACTTACAAGCTTTTGGTCTCCGTAGTTGGGGCATCTCTTCCTTGGTGCCCTAACATTTCTCGTGATTAGGAATTTTGAAAAAAGTTAAAGGTAACGAATGTCGCTCACTTCTTGAGACGACTAGAGATCAATCGTATGTGATCGTTGAGGGCTGTCAATATTGCCTAGATCAATACTAAATAATGTATTGATAATAAGAATGGCAATACGGAGGTGTAAAATGAACAAACGGTTCGTAACGGGAGTTGCAATAAAATAGTGAGAGACGTTGGAATATCGATCGTTGGTGACTACTCATTTCCATTGGTCACTTGGTGTACTTTCCTTTATCGTTTGCTTTCTCAATTGAAGAAACGTCTCAATGGCTTCTCGCCTATCTTCATCTTTCTTCAGTTTGAAATTGGACACGCTTCCCGCTACTTGAATCTATTGACTTCGTTTGTGATTAATCACTTGTTAAGGGATTACCCCCTTAACAAGAGTGATACTAGCCCATTATGCCAAGTTGCACTAAAATTGCGAAGGTACATCTTCGTAGTACCTCACTTTAGGGTTTTCTAGTGTTGTCTTTGTTATTTTATGGCGTGCAAGGGGATTAAGAATTTGTTGATGATAGTTCCATCTTACTCCTCGTACACACCTTTGTCCTTATTTTCCCAAGGTCACCTCTTTCATCATTCGCTCAGTCATATCGTTACTAGTTTCTCTTGCTTTTGCCGATATCGGCTTTCAAATCGTTTTAAGGTACCTTTAATTACTTCCTTTTACGCTAGAAGGACCATTATCTATGACTCATCACCGACAAATCTCTTTTAACATCTCACATATAACCTATTCGGTTTCTTTGCTATACCTACGCATTCCTCATGATAGGATTTACACAATCCTTATGTTCTTAAGTAATCATATCACCACCATTATTTCAAGGTAAACACTTCGATGTCCTTATTCGCATGAACTCTTCCTTTAAAATAATCCTTCTTAGGTCCTCCTGACCTCTACAAAACCTTCAATTACCTTGCTCTCCTGAGCCTCATATCCATTTTTAGCTTTCTAAGCTAAGCTTCTTTTCAAATACAATAACCTAATGTCCTTAGAAATTGTGATATAATATGATTTAGGGGAAACATCGGTTACTTTATCCTTTTCTCAACCATTCGGTTTTCTCCATTTTCCTTTCGTTTTCTTATGGGTCACCATACTCCTTACCATTTCGTCACTCTAATCCATCTCTAACTAGAGTAATCGTCGTCTTGAATAGCACACAAGCAGTCGCTAGTCCTTGCAGTTATCTCAAGGGTACTTATCAGATCATGGTGATACGGATCCTTTGATCCTAACTCATCACATATGCGAATTATCCTTATCACCCTTCCATTTAAACATTCCATAACTAGCTCTTCACGGAGTTTGTTAATTGTCTGGAACTTAGTTCAGCGCCCAACTTCCTTAATCGTTGTCGTAGCATGTGCCTTGACTTCTAGCGTCGTATTGCTTATTTGTTTTCACTACTAGTTTTAGCAATTCCATGTTGTTTTTCTCCTTCACCCTGCTTGGGCGCACTACTCCATGGGTCGATGGTCCTTGACGATTAACCATGTGTTGCAAATTGTTTTTCACTCAGATTCATCTTGTTTTAGCTTACCTCCCTACGACCGTTGACCTTGAGGGGATACTTTTCATGACTCCCCGTGCTTCTAAACTCGGGTGTTGAGCGTATATCGCTTTCTCTTGGCTCAGTTGATATGTTCTACTAATAGCTTGTCTTTCGATAGAGGTTTTCCAATTGATATTCAGAGAATAACGTGTGGAGTGCCGTAAAGATGAACGCTACCGGAACTACATCTTGTAGATGGCGTCAATGCCTTCACTTCATTTGTTTGGGTCGAATGACGTTTCTTCACTTCATATTCTACTCCAAATCATCTTTAATGATGCTAGTGAATAACTCTTCTTGGAAGATAAAGTATAATCTTGCACTTCATACTCCTTGTTCGAGCATCTACCTTTGCTGTGATTACCCCCTTAACATTTTTCCTCTAGAAAAATGTAAGGGATTTCCTACTTTTCACTTTATCTCACCATACTTGACGATCTTCATTTCGCCAAATTCCTGATTCCTTCATATAGCAAATATCCGTTTGCTTTGGTGTTTTGAAAAAGAAAAGGATAGCTCAGAATCCTTTTTTTTGTTACTCTTCCATCTTGAGGGTTACTCGACACATTCTAATTGTGAGTCCCTAAATATAGATGGTTAATTAAACCCGACTGGCAAGTACAACTGATCTTGATGGACAAGTTCAGTTTACGATCCAGATATGGATAACAAGAAACAATTGACTAGATATAAAATGTAAGAACAAAAAGGCTGAAACTATATAAAGATATTTATATGTATAGTCAAGTATGTAGCATTGAGACACGTTGTTTCCTTTCAAATGTATTTGATTTATTGATATATAAACAAATACAAGGATTGTTGCGGAACAAAGATAAACACCCAAGTGTAAGTATCTAAACAATCCTGAAAAATAAGTGATCTAAATAACTTGGAAATACTCGTAAGTTTTACTTAGAGTATATCTCACAAGTTGCAATGCTAAAGTTTCAAGCTTTTTGCAAGTTGTGAGAAGACTTTGTATTTATAGACCAAGTCCATGATGACATGGACAAGATCGTACAAAAGTGGTTGTAAGCATTTAAGGAATTAAGCCTAATTCCTTACATGCTTATAATAGGAAGAGTATATAAGTCAGTTGATGTGACTTATAGTACTATGTTCCAAACCCATGCTTTTGCCTTGTACCTTTTATTAATAGACAAATCTATTAACTGGATAAAGGTATGTAAAGTAAAAGTCTTCCTCGTAATCAGTGTAAAGTGTTGTAAATACTTTACACTGAGATGCTTCAGTCTTCGATCTGGTAGAATCACTCTTTGCTCGCTTCTGAGATGATTCTCTTCTTCATACTTCAGTCTTTGACTTCAGAATGAATGCTTCAGATTTATCTCGATCTGAACTGAAGTGAAGCTTCAGTGAAGGAATTCTGAGACATCTCAGAATTCTGTGCAGACGTCTTCACTAAACTTCAAGCTATTTCTGAACAAATTATACTTGGTCGATTTCCGACCTAACAAATTCCCCCTATTTGTTCTGAAATAGTGCATGCATTCCAGACTTCTATCTATACATGTTTGTAAGTCTGAAATACAGGTTTTTGTTTAAGTTGTAAAAATTTTCTAAAGAACATCTTATAGATCATTGATGTCTCAGAATTTTACTTGTGGTTTTTCTAACTTAAACTTATCATCTACTTATTGGTTACAAGTTGCAACATATATATACAAACTGAAATGAATGTTACAAATGTAAATATATTACAAGTAAATGATAAACTGAAAAAGGAACTACTTCTTTGCAGGCCTTGAACCAGAAGGTGCTTCAGTAGGTTTCCTCTTCAGTGGAGAATGATCCTTTTTACCAAACAATCTGCTTTCAATTTCTACCTTGGCTTGCATCTTTTGTTGTATTCTTGCTAACCATGCACCAGTCAAGGCAGATTTTGGTTTCCCCCTCAGAATCTGGATCATCTCCCTATGCTCTGAAATCCCAAATTCGTGAACTGAAACTTGATTGTATTCTTCAGCTGCCCTACCTTCTCTTTTCACAATCAAGTCAAATAACTTCAATCCATCAGCCTTTGTAACTTCCATATCAATGATTTTGGCTGGATGCGATCGATGGTTCATATAATGATCATACTGATCCTTTTCATGTTTCCTTTGGATCTCAGCAGCATCATCAGACATTGGTTTGTGTGAAGTGAAGACAACATCACGAGAATCTTTCTTTGCAATCCTTGTTCCAGTTCTGGGCTTTGTGGGTGGTCTGAACAACTCTTTTTCTACCTTCAGAACTCCAGCCAGAATCTCTTTCTTCTTTATGGCCATTTCTTTTTCTCTATTTTTCACCAAGTCCTCAATGGACATTTTGAAAGTGAGATGGTCCAACTTTTGTTCTAATGGAGAGTAGTTTACCCCATATTCATGTTCGAGCATTTCAACAACAGCCTTCTGCACTCTTGGATCATTTTTGATTTTCTAATATCTTTCTAGTGAGAGACCAAGAGCTGCAGCATCAATGTGATCAAGAGTTCCCATTTTCTGGTGTTGAACCCTTTCTCATTCCTTATTCTCTCCCCACATAATAAATTGATTAGAGACTTGCTTCTGCAAAGTCTCTAATTTCTTGCTATCAGCATTTGGATCATGAAGTGGGTAGCCTTGTTCATCGACGTTTTCACCAACAACCAAACCAGAACCCTTAGCATTTTTCTTTGTTGGTTCTGCCACCACTAGGGCCTTTCCCTTATCTTTCTTTTCAGATTCAGGTTTCTGAACTTGTTCCCCCTGAACTGAGGTGCTACCAGATTGTCCCTCAGTTTGCTTCTTGGTTGCTTCAATCATTTCTTGAGTACTTTCCAGCAAACCAATAGGCACACTTCCCCCTTTGGGAATCTCTGAAGGCATTTTAGCATAAAGCTCAACAGTAGTTTTAATTGCCTTCAGTGGTTCCCAACTTTGTTGTTCAAGGCAATCACACATACCCTTTGCCATTGTAGCAAACTGAGCCCTTAATCTGAATGAAGAATTAAGGTTCAGTGCTTCTTGATCTTTTAAGTCTTTCAACATCTTCCTATCTTCTTCAGTGAAGGAAGCAGGGGGAGGAGGAGCAATAACAGTTTCTTTCTTCAGAAAAGTTAGAATTTCATCTAACTGTTTAGTCTGATTCTGAACTGAACCTTCAAGCTTGGACACTGAATCTCTTACTTCATTTACAGCCTTGTCCACTTTGTCATTTGTGTCTTTGGTCAGTTCAGCAATCATCATTCTAACTTCTGCACCAACCTTCTCAGAAATAGAGTCTGAAATCTGAGCAATTAAGTTCTGAGTTAGCTCAGACTTCAGATTCTCCAAAATACTAACACTTATAGAAGCCCCAAGTTCTTTTTCATTTACACTTGGCTTCTGAACCAACTCATGAACTTCACTTCCAACAACCATAAACTCTTGTTTCAACAGCTCAACACTAGATGTCAAGTTGGCAACTACCGAAGCTTGCACATCTCTTTTTGTTAACCTGAAGGCTTCTCTGATTGCAGAGCTCACCTTGTTGCAAGTCATCACCAACTTATTCAGCTTCCCAACTACTAGTCCTTCATTACCAGCAACCTTGGTTAACTCAGTTCCAAGGAACATCTGAGCACCTTTCATATCAGCCACAGAACTAGTATTGGCAGTTAGAGACTTGGTTAAATCCTCCACCCTAAGAATAAGGCTTTGGACTTCGGTTTGTGTTTTCTCTAACTGTGCTTCTATATTTAAAGGAGGTGGGGGCTGAGCAGAAGCAGGAGCAACAAATGGTAGTTTACCAAGCCCTTTCAGTACTTTATTCATTTGTATATCAGTTGGACTCTCAGATTCTGTCTCAGAATCCAAGTCCTTCTCTATTGGGGCATCATAGTTGATAGGCGGTGGAATGTTATGAATTTAGGGGTGAAGAAATTGAAGTGATGGAGTGAAAGTGGGATCGGTGACATATGCAGGAGTAGTGCCTGGTGGAAAAATTGGATTTTGATGAGATGGTGGTGGTGGAACATAAGGCTCATTGTCTTGTTCTTGTTGGATTTCTGGGGGAGGAGGAGGGGCGTTTGCGAGGATGGTGGCTGGCTCAGAATCAGATTGATTCGCCTCCAATAATCCCTCGTCAAACTCAAAGTCAGCAAGAGAATCAAGATTCTCCTGAGGTAGCTCATCGTCATCCCAGAAAGCATTCACTTTTACAATCTGGTCAGATATGCTCTGGTTTGGGTCACTAGTACCCGCACCAGTTTCTGGTTCAACATCTGCAGAAGCAGGTGCATCGTTACCAGATTTAATGATTGGCAACTTTTCTTTAGGTCGACTAATGGGTCCTACATTCTTTTGTAGCCCACTTAGTGACCTTTCTGAACCAGCTAGTGTGGCTGAGACAGTTTTATTGAATACCTGAAGCATTGCAGAGGAGAGTTCAGGCTCATTTTCAGTAGTAGATGCCTTTGAGAAATCTCTGCCATATTCAGGTACAGTAGCTTCAGGTCCAGCTTCATTATAAGCTTCTCCAAGTATATCTATAAAACACAAGCTTAGAAATCTTGGAAAGGCGATATGCAGGCTTCTTTTTCCTTTTAATTTTGTGATGAGCTGAGAGAAAAGAATCTCAGCAAAATCTGCCTGTATCCCATTCCAAATATAATACCCCATCTCAACTTGGGGTAGTGAAAGTTGGTCTAACCCTCCATGGTTGCCACCAAGACTTTCCACAATCTGGGTCCAGAAAAACTCCAGCAATTACCAAATCCAGACATAAATATGTGTCCGGAGGTCTTCAAATTACCATCATCATCCTCCATGTCGCCATGACCGGTGGCGACTAGAACCTCCCTGAAATTGACTCCTTTGAGTCTTTTAGCAAACACCTGGGAAGGTTCGAGGTAGTTCAGATGAAGGGAATTTCTGAACCCCTCAAGAGTGATAACACACTTCTTGGTGCCCTCATTGAGAGTGAAGGAGATGGATTGTTCATCTTTACTCACCATAGCAGTGTACCAGAATTCAAGCAAGTATCGATGATACATTGCCTGAGGATTTGCGGTCAGCGCATAATGGAAAAGGGATTGTTCCCAGAAGTTATTGATTCTTCCCATTAGCGTTTTGGATTTCACATTTAATTGAGCCAAGAAATTGCTCAGATTAAAACGAATTTGAGAAGGTGTGAAATTCTTTGGCCATGTGGCAGATGTTTTCACATCACTCGATGGAGTATATTCAAGATTTATGAGTGATTTGTGTGAGCAGAAGCAGGAGCAACAAATGGTAGTTTACCAAGCCCTTTCAGTACTTTATTCATTTGTATATCAGTTGGACTCTCAGATTCTGTCTCAGAATCCAAGTCCTTCTCTATTGGGGCATCATAGTTGATAGGCGGTGGAATGTTATGAATTTAGGGGTGAAGAAATTGAAGTGATGGAGTGAAAGTGGGATCGGTGACATATGCAGGAGTAGTGCCTGGTGGAAAAATTGGATTTTGATGAGATGGTGGTGGTGGAACATAAGGCTCATTGTCTTGTTCTTGTTGGATTTCTGGGGGAGGAGGAGGGGCGTTTGCGAGGATGGTGGCTGGCTCAGAATCAGATTGATTCGCCTCCAATAATCCCTCGTCAAACTCAAAGTCAGCAAGAGAATCAAGATTCTCCTGAGGTAGCTCATCGTCATCCCAGAAAGCATTCACTTTTACAATCTGGTCAGATATGCTCTGGTTTGGGTCACTAGTACCCGCACCAGTTTCTGGTTCAACATCTGCAGAAGCAGGTGCATCGTTACCAGATTTAATGATTGGCAACTTTTCTTTAGGTCGACTAATGGGTCCTACATTCTTTTGTAGCCCACTTAGTGACCTTTCTGAACCAGCTAGTGTGGCTGAGACAGTTTTATTGAATACCTGAAGCATTGCAGAGGAGAGTTCAGGCTCATTTTCAGTAGTAGATGCCTTTGAGAAATCTCTGCCATATTCAGGTACAGTAGCTTCAGGTCCAGCTTCATTATAAGCTTCTCCAAGTATATCTATAAAACACAAGCTTAGAAATCTTGGAAAGGCGATATGCAGGCTTCTTTTTCCTTTTAATTTTGTGATGAGCTGAGAGAAAAGAATCTCAGCAAAATCTGCCTGTATCCCATTCCAAATATAATACCCCATCTCAACTTGGGGTAGTGAAAGTTGGTCTAACCCTCCATGGTTGCCACCAAGACTTTCCACAATCTGGGTCCAGAAAAACTCCAGCAATTACCAAATCCAGACATAAATATGTGTCCGGAGGTCTTCAAATTACCATCATCATCCTCCATGTCGCCATGACCGGTGGCGACTAGAACCTCCCTGAAATTGACTCCTTTGAGTCTTTTAGCAAACACCTGGGAAGGTTCGAGGTAGTTCAGATGAAGGGAATTTCTGAACCCCTCAAGAGTGATAACACACTTCTTGGTGCCCTCATTGAGAGTGAAGGAGATGGATTGTTCATCTTTACTCACCATAGCAGTGTACCAGAATTCAAGCAAGTATCGATGATACATTGCCTGAGGATTTGCGGTCAGCGCATAATGGAAAAGGGATTGTTCCCAGAAATTATTGATTCTTCCCATTAGCGTTTTGGATTTCACATTTAATTGAGCCAAGAAATTGCTCAGATTAAAACGAATTTGAGAAGGTGTGAAATTCTTTGGCCATGTGGCAGATGTTTTCACATCACTCGATGGAGTATATTCAAAATTTATGAGTGATTTGTGTGAAGAAGAAGATGATGATTTAGACATTTTAAGAATCAAAGGGTGAAAGTGAAAGGAATATGAAGAGTTAAGGAATTTTGAAGAGTAAATATGAGAGAGATTGATGATTGGGAAGTAAATGAAAAACGAAGTAAATGAAAGAATGAGAAGGAATTGTGAATTTAAGATGGAATGCAAATTGATTTTCCAACTAAAAACAATTAAAAATAATTTTTGAATTTCAAAACCCAAGACACATAAAATATTTTATATTTGAAAATGATTTTGATTGGGTTTGAGATCCTAAAATAATTTCTGGGGTCAAGTCAGCATTAAATGCAAAGACGTTTGAGTGACCCCACCCCGCAACACTTTTTCAGAAAAAGTACTCATTTCTTTTCCTTTTACGGCGCAACTTGTGTGACACATAAGCATGACCAACGTAAGTTAAAAACATAGTATGCAGTAGGTCACGTGTACACACAATTGACCAAGTATCAAAAAAATATCTTGAAAGGTTGTTGTATTTCAGTGATGACTAAACAAATTCTGAGCATGATCAGTTCCAAAGAGATCTGAGCCATCTCAGTTAATAAGGTTCAACTGAAATAATTTTTGAGTTTCTGAAGTGCTTCAGTTAAATACATTTTTCTGAGAAAAAAGTTCCCCCTCAAAAATGAAGGTTTATTTTAAAGTTTGAAAAATATTTAACATTCCCCCTGAAGTGATGATCCATGAATTAATAAGTGCCAAGATAGTATCACAAAGGCGTTCGATAGCTAGGCGAGCAAAAATTACATGGATCGCTCAGACTGGTGAACCAGATCAGTGTCACTGAGGCGTTCATAACAAGATTACCAGTCTAAGGATTTAACATACCCAACTCACTGACTAGATGTTTAAAGGTTTTGACATCTAAAGGTTTTGTGAAAACATCAGCGAGTTGCTTATCAGTGGGAATAAAGTGCAATTCAATATCTCCTTTCAGAATATGATCACGAATGAAATGATACCTGAGGTCGATGTACTTGGTTTTCGAGTGCATCACAGGATTGTGAGATATGGCAATGGCACTAGTGTTATCACAAAAGATTGGAGTCTTTGTGTAAGTAACACCATAATCAGTCAGCTGGTTTTTCATCCATAGAATTTGAGCACAACAACTTGCTGCAGAAATGTACTCAGCTTCGGCAGTGGATAGTGATACTGCAGTCTGCTTCTTACTAGTCCAGCTTACTAATTTGCCACCAAGGAAATGACACCCACCAGTGGTACTTTTCCTGTCTATCTTGCAACCTGCATGATCAGAATCTGAATAACCCATTAGATCTAGACTAGAGCTTTTGGGATACCAAAGACCCAGTCTGGGGACACCCTTAAGGTATCTGAAAATCCTTTTAACAGCATTTGCATGTGCTTCTCTGGGATCAGACTGAAATCTAGCACAAAGGCATGTTGCAAACATTATGTCTGGTCTACTTGCAGTTAAATACATCAGTGAACCAACCATACCACGATATTTTGTATGGTCCACTGGTTTTCCATGTGGATCAGAATCCAAAGTTAATGGAGCAGAAATAGGAGTATCTTTTGATGAGACTGAATAAAATTGATATTTCTTTAATAAATCTCTGACATATTTTTCTTGGTTTATGAAAATACCATCTTCAGTTTGTTTTACTTGAAGTCCCAGAAAATATGTCAGTTCACCCATCATACTCATTTCATACTCAGAAGACATGATTTTAGAAAAATTTTCACACATCTTCTCATTTGTAGAACCAAACACAATATCATCAACATAAATTTGTACTAAAAGGATATCACTTTTATCATGCAATATGAACAAAGTGTTATCAATTGCACCACGTTTAAAACCATTTTTAAGAAGATGTTTAGTAAGAGTATCATACCAGGCTCTGGGTGCTTGTCTCAGACCATATAAGGCTTTGTTTAGTCTGTACACCCAATGTGGTTTTTCTTCATTGATGAACCCTGGTGGTTGATACACATAAACGACTTCTTCTAGTTCTCCATTCAGGAATGCACTTTTGACATCCATTTGATAGACTTTAAATTGATGATGAGCTGCAAAAGCTAAGAATATTCTGATAGCTTCAAGTCTGGCAACTGGTGCAAAAGTTTCGTCAAAATCTATTCCCTCTTCTTGTGCATATCCCTTTGCAACAAGTCTTGCTTTATTTCTGATGATATGACCATCTTCATCCATCTTGTTTCTGAAGACCCATCTTGTCCCAATTGGTTCCTTCTTTAGGTTACTGGGACAAGGAACGAGTTCTCATACATCGTTTCTTTTAAACTGGTTGAGCTCATCTTGCATGGCTTCAACCCAGCTTGGGTCTTGCATAGCCTCGTCAATCTTCTTGGGTTCAATTAGAGATAAGAAGATGACGTTTAAGCATTGATCGCTTGTGGCTCTTCTGGTCTGAACCCCTCTACTGGACTCTCCAATAATTTGCTCGATTGGATGTGCTTTTGTCCATTTAGAGTATTGACCAGGATGAATACTGATATTAGTGCAAGAGCTTCTCTGAGTAAATTCAGGAGGAGCTTCAGAAAGTACATCTACAGCTCCTTCTTCTTCCTGCATATCATGACTTGCATCATGAAATTCTTCAGAATGAGGTTGCTCAGTGGAGCCTGATATCAGAGGAGAAGCAGCATGTACATCTGATCCAATAGTCAGTTCAGAAGGCAGTTTGAAACTGACTGGATGATAAAATGGAATGTTGCTAGGCTTTTTTATTGTTGGTTCTGAACGAAGATGTTCAGAAGCAGGTTCAGGTAACTGATTAGTTTCAGTAATAGGATCAGAATCACCAAAACTCATTGGACTTTCTGAGGGTGGTACAGGAATGGAATTTTTAAAGATTGCAGAATTTGATTCATCAAAGGTAACATGAATTGACTCATCAACCTTTTCAAGTCTCTTGTTAAAGACTCTAAAGGCTTTGCGATTTGATGAATATCCTAGGAAGTATCCTTCATCAGCTTTTGCATCAAATTTTCCAAGCTGACTTGAATCATTCAGAATGTATACTGGACACCCAAATACATGGAAGTATCCAATATTAGGCTTTCTATTTCTGAGTACTTCATAGGAGGTCTTCTTGTGTCTTTTGACATAAACAGATCTGTTCTGAGTGTAGCATGCAGTTGCAACAGCTTCAGCCCAGAAATTCTTGGGAAGACCAGATTCATTCAACATACTTCTAGCAGCTTCAATCAGCGTACGATTCTTTCTTTCTACAACACCATTCTGCTCTGGTGTGTGAGCTGAGGAGAAGTTCTGAGATATGCCAGTTTCAGTGCAGAAGGACTCCAGAGTGGCATTTCTGAATTCAGTGCCATTGTCACTTCTGAGCTGACAAACTTTTCGCTTCTGTTTGAGCTCAATTTGTTTGATGAGAGCAATGATTTCAGCAGCAGCTTCACTTTTGGACCTGAGGAAAATCACCCAGCAGTATCTTGTATATTCATCAACGATGACAAGGGTGTACTTCTTTCCTGCTCTGGTCTGAACATTCACTGGTCCAAAAAGGTCCATGTGAAGCATGTGAAGAGGTTCAGTTATACTAAAGCTTTGCTTGGTCTTGAATGACGCTCTTTTCTGCTTACCCATTTCACAACCTGGACATGGCTTGTCTTTGTTGAAGGACATAGAGGGTATCCCATCAACAAGTTGTTTTCTAGACAACTTATTAATGTTTTTGAAATTTAGATGGGATAATCTCTTGTGCCACAGCCAGTTTGTGTCTTCATCTGTCTTTGAGTAAAAACATTGTTCAGAGGTAGAGGGATTCATATCAATGAGATAAATGTTTCCCTTCCTTGGTGCAATCAGTACCACCTTTCCATCTCTGTTGAATATGGTGCCTTGTGAAATATCAAATAGAACCTTGAAGCCATCATCACACAGTTGACTAACACTGATTAGGTTATATTTCAAACCGTTAACATATGCAACACGTGTGAATTTGACTTGACCATTATTCACTACACCATATCCCTCAGTTTTTCCATTACCATCATTTCCAAAAACTATTGAGGGCCCCTCTTGCACCCTATATTCCTCTAGCAGGATCTGATAACCAGTCATGGTTCGGCCAGCAGCACTGTCCAGAAACCATATATTCTTCTTTCGGTCTCCCTTTTTCATTACAATATCCACCCAGCGAACAGATTCAACATCGGATTTGACCAAATGACCTTGATCTTCTTGTGCCATGAAACACATGTCCCTAACTTCTTCTTCATCATCAGTTGATTCATCAGAATCTTCCCATTTTTCAGTTTTGGCAATCATACAACTGTTGCTTGAGTTGTCTTGTGCCAGAAGAGCCATATGTGCCTTTAACTTCTTGTATTTGGCCTTATAGCTGTCATCAGATTTCTGAAAAATAGAATTGTTAGGAGCAGATTGTGATGATGATGGTTGACTAGATCTTCATTCCTTCATGAAATGTCCTTTCTTGCCGCATTTAAAGCATTCAAGATTGGACTTGTCAATAGAAGCACTGGAAGCAAAGGGTTTGCCAGATCGATTTGATTTGGCCTTAAAACGATTGAACGTTTTAGCCAGCATGGCAACCAGATCATCATTGTCATTCTCATCACAATCATGTGTAACATTACCAGAGATACCAGTTTTTAACATTTCAGAAACCATCTTCTTCATCGAGTCAGAAATATCACTCTCAGAAGATAGTAGAGCAGTGCTATGTGGTTCAGAATACTGAACCATACCAGAACTGGTAGAAACATGGTTTTTGGCATCTTGCTCAGCCATAGCTCTCTCAGCTTTGTTCTCTTCAGTGTATCTGAAGGCTCCATAAAGGGAAGCAAGAGTGTGACTGTGCAAGGTTTTTCCTTGTCTTAAAACCAAGATCAAATTTTCCCATTTGGAAGGTAAAATGTCACAAAATTTTTCCAACAAAATTTCTTTATCTTTGGTTACACCCAGGGCTTTCAGTTGGTTTACCAGATTTGTGAATCTGATGTATGTTTGAGTTAAGGTTTCCCAGGGACAGCAGAAAAAGACTCATATCTTTTGTTTAAAGCAACTTTTCTTGTGACAATTGTCTCATTAGTGCCTTCAAACTGTGTCATTAGTTCCTCCCACATTAATTTGGAATTTTCAAGTAAAACAAGAGTGGGCATTAGGGTTTCAGGAACTGCATATAGAATCATATTTTGTAGCTTAGTGTCGAGGTCTACAAGTCTATGATCTTCCCCAGACCAATGATCCTTCTCCTTAGGTGACTGCCTAGGAGTCCCATCGGTATTTCTGACAACAGTAGAAGCATTCATGGGGACAAAGGGTCCTTCTTTTAGGATATCGGGCAAATGTCTCTCAACACCAGCAATATACTTTAGCATGCATGCTTTCCATGTTTGAAAGTTTTCACTGTTCCCATCAAACTTGGGAACAGGATTATTTAGAAAGTGTACGTGTACATTGTGAGATGGTATATTGTTGTTGATGACAGGGGGTGGAGTAGAGTTGTTAGGGTCAGGACGTTCTTGTTGAAAGTCAGCCATCTATTTAGATCAAAGGTTAATGAATTGATAGAATTAAACCTTTAGGCTCTGATACCAAATGTGAGTCCCTAAATATAGATGGTTAATTAAACCCGACTGGCAAGTACAACTGATCTTGATGGACAAGTTCAGTTTACGATCCAGATATGGATAACAAGAAACAATTGACTAGATATAAAATGTAAGAACAAAAAGGCTGAAACTATATAAAGATATTTATATGTATAGTCAAGTATGTAGCATTGAGACACGTTGTTTCCTTTCAAATGTATTTGATTTATTGATATATAAACAAATACAAGGATTGTTGCGGAACAAATATAAACACCCAAGTATAAGTATCTAAACAATCCTGAAAAACAAGTGATCTAAATAACTTGGAAATACTCGTAAGTTTTACTTAGAGTATATCTCACAAGTTGCAATGCTAAAGTTTCAAGCTTTTTGCAAGTTGTGAGAAGACTTTGTATTTATAGACCAAGTCCATGATGACATGGACAAGATCGTACAAAAGTGGTTGTAAGCATTTAAGGAATTAAGCCTAATTCCTTACATGCTTATAATAGGAAGAGTATATAAGTCAGTTGATGTGACTTATAGTACTATGTTCCAAACCCATGCTTTTGCATTGTACCTTTTATTAATAGACAAATCTATTAACTGGATAAAGGTATGTAAAGTAAAAAGTCTTCCTCGTAATCAGTGTAAAGTGTTGTAAAAACTTTACACTGAGATGCTTCAGTCTTCGATCTGGTAGAATCACTCTTTGCTCGCTTCTGAGATGATTCTCTTCTTCATACTTTCAGTCTTTGACTTCAGAATGAATGCTTCAGATTTATCTCGATCTGAACTGAAGTGAAGCTTCAGTGAAGGAATTCTGAGACATCTCAGAATTCTGTGCAGACGTCTTCACTAAACTTCAAGCTATTTCTGAACAAATTATACTTGGTCGATTTCCGACCTAACACTAATTATCTTATTGTCCTTGGTTTTCTTCTTCTAACCACTTTCGTCTTCCAACATTGCTAGTGATCTCCCCCAAGTTCTAGGGAAGTCTTATATTTATCCAAAGGTGACCTTCATGTCACACGACCTTCCTTTCGTCGGCCGCTCAATTTTTCCTTTTGGTCGATCAACATAGATAGGGAAGGCCTTCAATTCTTTCTCCAAGTTAAAGCTTAGTATACTCTTCGCTTGTGCTTCCATGTACTTTGATTTATACACCACAAATCTTCTCCGCCCTACTTTATGTACATGATTCAATAACATCTTCTATGCTATATAGTTATCCCAAGTATTTCACTTATGGACGGCCGATGTCTCACGTCTTTCGTATCCCTTGATGTTGCAGCAAGGGCAGGGTTCTAGTTACTCGATTTCGCCGTTGCGGAGAGTCGCGTAAGTGAGTCGTGTGTTGTTAGGTGACTGACCTTTGAAGAGAAACGGTGATGATCATTACTTTGAATAATCAAAAATATCAAGGATATAGAATTTGGTTTCGAATAAATGGAATAGGAAATCGGAAACAAAAGATTCATTAAGGCTCGGATTAAACTCCTTGCGCGAGTTAAAGAAATCACTTCTTTGTCTTCGTTGCCCAATGGACTCCAACTTTCAATGACGTCAATATATGCCGCACCGACTTAGATAATATGGATAACCGTTCGTGTACGTGTGTTATTATAGAGATATCGCACCAAATTTCAGAGCTACAATCCCCAGAATGTGTCGTCTAGAATGTATATCGGAATGTGTTCTATCGGCGTCGTCGAATCGTAATTTGGCTTTAATACCACTCGTCCTTCACAAGTCTCCAACTTCATTCGGCGTTCCATATGTTTCGCACCATCTCAGATCGAATACAAAGGTTATGTGTAGTTTCTAAAAGGATAGAGTCGCGTCATATCTTGGGACTACAATTCTTAGAGTATATCGTCCAACGTTCGTGGGAAGATGTTCCACCAATGATATCGCGTCGTCGTATGTCAATATTGAGTAGCGGTGTCATAAGAAATATAATGATGGATAATTTTCAAAAGAGCACAAGTGAACGAATGACGGAGGGGTATTTAATGACAACTTTCATATTTAGGAAATTATCTAGTTTCATCATGAATTTCTCAGGGACAATCATTTGTTCTCAAGCGGTCAAATCTCAACGCGCAATATCTATATCAGTAGTAAGGACTAACCTCATTATCATCATATCTAGTAGGTACTAGTTCTCAATAGTCAATTCTTAGAGCATAATAACTATCTCAATAATAAGGCACAACTATATAATCATTAAATCATTCATGCACTAGCCCTCAATTAGCTCAA